>OZ012695.1:17977484-18032484 GCA_963942565.1 Maea johnstoni | reverse complement strand
AAGGATCCTCGAAGTTTTGGTCGGATGTTATCTCGTAGCTTTTATTATGAATTTAAAGATCTAGATTTAAAAATATGATATCACTCATATTATCTAAAAATGAGAGATCAAATGTGCGCTCCAGATGCGAATCGGTCAATGCCTGCAAAGTCTGGCCCCAGTTTCTACTCGCTTTTATCCTGACATGCAGCTGATGAGATATCGAAAAGCCTAAAACTCTCCTGCTCTTGTTGTAAAGAAATGAGGATCATAGAGACCTTTTAGTTAAATGTGATTCATCTCATACTTTCAATGAGCTAATAGAAATGGCCTCCTCCTGGTGTCGAGATGCACAAGTAACGTCATTTGCACATGTGCAAATTCATGTCCCAGCAATGTCGTGACTGAATCGTGGCGTGTCTTCCCCTCATAAACCCCAAAACCACAGAGTTTAACCGCAAGACACAATCACGTCTCTGACACTCTTAGGACACGTCCTAGACGCTACTAGGAATGTTCGGGAACACACATTTTGCAATGTAAAAATAAACAAAACATTGACAACTTTTGTAAAACAAAAACTATTTACTCTAAGAGACTAAAATTCAGCCGGATTTTCCAAAATATCAAAGATATGTTTTGTAAAAAGCTTTGAATTATTCTCTTTAGAAACGTCAAAGAATCAATAACAATTTGTGAAGAAATTTAATTGTCCATAAAAGTTCAGCAAAACAGTGATTTCGTTTTGCATTTTCTTTGATAGTATTACATTTTGGATTTTCTCGATGTTTTTCTTGTTTTTCCTACACTTTTTTCTTTTTTTCAGAGTTTTTTTATGAAGTTTTTTTATGAAGTTTTTTTTTTCAAATTTTTGCATTGCATTTATATGCCTCATCCGGGTCGTAGCTAGTAACTAATTGTATTGACATTTTGAAACTATGTTTCGAATATGGATAATTTGTTATTTTACCGGACACCTTAATCAGACTGGAACATGAAGATGCGGGCTACTTAGTTGAACTATGCCTTGCTGAAGGTGTTTTTACTGACATTTGCAATAAACGTACTGCTAATATGAACTGACACCCCAGCTCGTTATCGACTTTGACAGTCATAGTAACGATGGTGTCTACTACTATAGGTCGCTAGAGCAAGTCAGGCCAAGCCCACCAAACATCATCAGACAATGCTTGACAAATAAATCACTCAGTCAGATAGATACCATTCACTGCGATTGAGCTTCATCTGTGTTCATTCAATATTTCATAATTCTTGACTACGTGGAAAAAGATGGGCACAAATAATAACATGTGCATAATATATGGCAATCTAAGGCATATATTATGACAAACCTGTGTGGTATTTAAAAAAACACATTCTACTTTTGTCAGGCACAATTAAATACACACGTTCTAAAACGTGAAACTATAATAAAACTAAATATCAAAGTTATGTGTAATTTGCAAATCTGCTTATTTAAAGAAATTAGGATGTTGAAGATCACGGATGTTTATGATAGATGTTTTTTTAAATAGGGATAACTGACTAGGATATAAGAACATTTCTGAACTTATTTCGATTGTTTGCATTTATTTTCAAATATTCTTGATTTATCTGTAATAATTGGTAATTAGTTTATCGTCTATCTTTAATAACAATGATTAAGAACTATTTTGAATGATCTAGAAAAGTATATGTATATACTTATAGATAATTTGTATAGAATTTTGAATATTCATTAAAAAATCAAAAATACTCAACTATGGCTGAAAAACAAATAATCATTTTTTCATTTTTGAACAGGCAAACTTTTTTAATCCATAGAGAAGTATAAGCTATATTCTTTCGGTATTACGGATAGACATAGAATACCAGTGCAGAACTCAACTTTTATTGAAAAACATGAAATAAGCCATAACATATAGGAATGAAAAAGCGTTTTTCTTGTATTTAGCTGCATTCTATTAGTTGGTTGTGTGTATATGTACTGCTACTACTTCTACCACCCCTTCTTCTACTACTACTACTACTTCTACTACTACTACTGCACTCTCGAAAATAAGAGTTGTTTTTCATTTCTTTATTCCTTAAAGGTTATTTTTATTTAAAAGATATCACTATGATGTTGGTGATGCGTGTTTACATTCTACATGTACATATATATATATATATATGTACATATATATATATATATATATATATATATATATATATATATATATATATATATATATATATATACATATATATATATATATATATATATATATATATATATATATATATATATATATATATATATATATATATATATATATATATGTATATATGTATATATATATATATATATATATATATATATATATATATATATATATATATATATATATATATATATATATATATATATATTTATATATAAATATATATATATATATATATATATATATATATATATATATATATATATATATATATATATATATATATATATATATATATATATATATATACTTTTGTTACTAGTTAGGCTTATCTTTAGGACTAAATTGTGATAAGTAAGGTGCATCTTTTTTATAACAATACGGATGGTTATGCTTGTCAAGAAGGCAAATACTTTAAATGCTAGTAATTAAACTAGTTAGGCTTGAATCACAGTCTAATAAAACAGGATTAAAGGTTTATAACAAAAGACGGTCGCAGGTTCAGATTATGTGAACATCCTTGCATAAATTGTAGAATTAAAAACAGTAGCCTTTTTTCTTGAATCACTTTCTAAGTGTCGCCTTGACCTTGAACGTTTCGGGCTTGATGGCAATTCCATTGATATAGTTGCGAGGGTCTGGATTGGCAGGTTTTTCCCCATCGGGGGCAGAGACGGTGAACTTCTGGAGAAGGTAGGTAACAAACAGAAACATCCTAGGCCTGGCAATCTGTTCACCTGGGCAGTTCCTACGACCAACCGAGAAGGGCATCCAGCCTCAGATGAGAAGATAACAGACACATGATTTTATATCTTACAAAGTAGAGTTAGATATTGAAATGAGCATTTTATTCATTGCTGGTGTTCATATCGTATATTTCGGTCAGAAAGCAAAATACAAAGACTTTTGCAATACGATATAGGTGCATGCTACTTTCCTGAAAGAGATGGCATAAGTTCAGAATAAATTGTTTCATTCCTTTATTCCGATATCAGAGAATTGGGCAATTGCCCAGCCCAAGTTATAGCAGCGAGTGGCCTTTTGTGCAAATGTCCCTTTAAGCTTCCTTTAATTCTATTTATTCATTCAATCCCATTGGCCCCATACCCTAACATTGTATGTAGTTAGAGAAGGCTGGGCCAAGCAGAATACACACAGAGGAAAGTGATGGCTACGGACTGGAAGGAAAGGAACAACACAGCTACAAGGCAGTTCTAAATATTACATATGTAGTTGAGTCCACACTCCCCTCAGAGATCAACCCATCCATGTAGCAAATAAGTGTAAAGAAACTCCACAAGACGGTCCCAGTGCTCCCACGGAATATGGGATCCAGGAGGAGACCTTTGGGACAGCATCAGTACTCCCATGCGAACTAAGTGTAGCAGATAGCTAAATATACGGTATAGATTAAGTCCTCCCATTGGAAACCGATACAGGGTCAGTTAACGACTGAGTCATCTAGCTAGCAATCAGGGAAGGAAGGATAATCAAATAAGTAACTCTACAGTCATAAACACGCATACATTACCAAACATTCAGACACACACACATTCTGATTGTCAGGAATCCCTTTTGGATTGTCTGTAGATATCTCTGTCCACCACTCATATTGATTAATTAATGTCTGTTTTCTTGGTGAGCAAATCTTGATACATCAACAATGCGAAAAACACATGAGCTAAAAAGAACATACTGTTTTCTTCGTGGGTGGTCCAGCTGAATAAGCTGCCCATTATCATCCAGGAATCTTTCAGGTTTAACCACAAATGGCTCAGGAAACTCATCTTTGTCATGATGTAATCCAAAGAAGTCTGTGATAACCTGAATAATAATAATAATAATAATAATAATAATAATAATAATAATAATAATAATAATAATAATATCAATAATAATGCAAATATATATATATATATATATATATATATATATATATATATATATATATATATATATATATATATATATATATATATATATATATATATGTATGTATATATGTATGTATACATGTATGTATGAATGTACGTATGTGGGTATGTATGTGTGGGTGCGAACAGTACGTGGAAACTGTCAACTTCAAAGCTTGAGCACGAATATGTTCATCAGAGGCCACATACATGCACCTGTCCAAATTGGACCACTGGATGCAAACTGACTTTGTCAAATACTTGTTTAAGAAAGGCGGAGAGTCATGTCAAGACACGTGATATATATATATATATATATATATATATATATATATATATATATATATATATATATATATATATATATATATATATATATATGCTCATGTTTGAGCATGTGTGTGCGCAACTTACTGCAATGTCCTTAGGGATGTGATGACCTTGAATAACTGTGTCTTTTGTAGTTTTTCTAATCACGCCGAGTGCGATTATCGAGGCGTATCGCATAACCTCTAACAAGGTGGCTTCAGTGTAGGGCATATTTGGTCTATCAGCTAGCTGAGGTCGTCTTTCAGTACCTACCACTTCGTCGATTTCCTTTTGAATTTTGTGTTGCACATCAAGATAATTAATCAATATAAGGAAGAGCGCAGTCAGACTACAACCACTAGTGTCTAACCCTGCAATGGAAGAGGATACAAACATATATATAATCAAGCCGAGAAATGGAAAATGGATATAAACACATCTTTTGGGAATCTTACTAAAAAAGTGATCATCTAATTATCTGAATTTGATAACTTGTACATAAAAACACTCTAATACCTGTAGTTTAATTTACTATTTTGAAGTAACTCATTTCTTGGCAACTGCATTTCCCATCAGTCCTCATGACTTTCCAACTCCTGTAGCCTTTCCCATTTTGAAAGATCTCTCAGGCATTTACAACCTATGATACACGGTATATTGTGACTTGCACCAAAAACCAGTTGAATCATGCTGGCCAATAGACCTCCACAGAGATATCCACATAAACATATGTTTCTTTGAGGTTCTAAGAGACCAACCAAGTTATGGAGTTACTGATCGCTCCCGAAAGCAAAATGGGGGTGGTCATTGGTTCCTATATATAAATATAGATGGCGTTGTTCTGACTGTTGCAGACGCCAAAATAAATACAGGGAAAATATTTTTTTGAAAAAAAACGCCAACTTAAGTACACGCCAAATTAACCAGTTACACAGTACTCCATCGCATACATAACTATGGCCAGGGAGAAATCCTCTTTCAGACCCAGATGTGGAATATTTTTGCCAAAATTGAGATTGATAGTGTGAAGGGTGCCTGCCTGAATAACAAATCCTCCGAAGTTGACGTTTTTAGGTATTTTAAGGGTAAAACACCCCAAAAAATAGGGTTCGCAATGAATGCTGGAAATCCAACAAGCAGTTTTATGAAGTGTAAAACAGGTGCAAACTTATAGCCTAATGTCCAACTATTATACTTTTTGGTTCAACCTTTTCTGATCATTGAGGTGATCGGTCCCTGACTGCTAATTAGTATTAAAAGAAAGAGGGATCACTATAGAATGCATACGTATACATGGGTATTCCGTAAAAGAAAATTTCTAGAAATCTTAATTTTTATTGCACCTTCACTCCAGAACGATCACAGTAAGGGTAGACGTCAAACCCTTTGGTTGATGGTGGTTAATTTGGTCAATGGGAAATGATGCAAAAAAGTTAAAATTTGAGGTAAAACATGGCATATGAGTACTCATCTGGTAGTACTCGGCGAGAGCTTTCCAATGAATACCAACATGACAGTTTAGAAGATTTTGCCATGGAAGAAATAGTCTCACCATGAAAAGGGTTAAAGTTTCCAATTTATGATTTGGATAGCTCACCTGCCAGCATAAACTCTCCAACAGCGTTGAAAGCATTCCCCTCGGAAAAGGGTTCAGTCCCATGTTCCTCAGTGTAGCTAGAGTGAAATTCTAATGTATCCTGAACAAATGTCTTTGTGTTTTCTGTATGCAGGTTCAGCTGCAAATTAAATTCAAAGGGTGTTAGATTTCTCCCACGCAGGGCACTGCGCATTAGTTGTATCGGCGAGCAGGAAATGCTTCAAAACGTATGAACCCTTGTTTATTGGTTTTAAAACATTGAGGATCAGTCTATTATAATTTATTCTTTGGCAATTTGACCAATCTCGGTATCCATTTTGCTATGGTTTTCATCAAACGTGAACTATGCTTATTGACTACTGATTCACACACGTCTTTATTATTAGCGTAAGAGTACTGTAGTACCTGGTGCCAATTTTGAAAAACAATATTTGGTGTGCTCCACTACTTGAGCATGTTATCTATAGAGCTCCCTTCCTTCGAGGTTTGTGATTTGTGAGGGCAGCAGTTTGATTAGTCACACCACCATGGCTTCCTGAAACATCCGGACCCATCTACGCAACCTTTACATCCTGGGGTCATACCACGATTATTAGTTATCCTTGTGGAAATGGTGCACGGCAAGCTGTCTGCCAGAAACCAGCTGGTATTGGACAAGGCCACAGGCCAGGTCTGATACCAGCCTGCTGAGCACAGACATCTTGCCGCACACCATTTGCACAACAAGCGTAACAAATGTATCATCAGCTCCCCCACCGATATAGATTTTGAATTATGAAAAACACAACAAGATCTAAGTCCAAGGTTCTTGCTGCAGACCTCAAACTAAACTCTGTCATACTCGCCTCACGCAGAGCGAACGGCAAAGATTTCTCCCTTGATTTCGCGATTTACAAACCTAAATCCACTTTAATTACTTCCTACGATCCCATTTTCCAGAAATATACACCATTATGGCTGATGATCATGTACAAATAGTGCTTTAAATGCAAAAGCAAATTCTAGCATTGGTGTGAGGAGGAGTGTCCACCATCTTAATTCTGTGTTGCAAAGATAAAAAAGTGACCTCTGTCGGGTGAATGGTATTTCATGCATCGTAAAAATGCACGTTGTGAAGAACATTGTTAGGATCACAAGTATATTGGCCTCCCGACATTGACAATTGTTAAAAGTAATGTCAGAAGCCCAATATAGTTCAGTACAAAAAAGATTGACCTATCAGCTGCTAGTATCAGAGTAGAGCTGATGATAATGAGTACCATACGTTTCTTGTGTGCCACATCATCACTGGATATTTGGTTCTACAATTTCCACATTATAGATACATGACCAGTAGAAATTGCTTCAGACCTAAAAGGGTTTTACATACCTTGGCTTTCTCCATGTAAGGATACAATTGCGCCTCTCTTAGTCTCTTCGATTCGCAAAGTTGTTTGTATTGCTTATGACCCAGATACCTCAAGGCTGGAAATGCGTCTAAGTCTGCTCCAGTATCCATGGCTTCCTGAAACATCCGGACCCATTTACGAAACCTTTCCAGCCTGGGGTCATCCAGTGCAAGCCGCTCCCCTAGTGCCTTCAAGTGGAAAAAATAAACATTGTGTAAAAAGTGCATATCCTTTTTATATTCATTAAACTAAACACAATTTTTCATATTATTCTTACATATCGCTGGAGGGGTATTTTTGTGACGTTTTAGGTATTTCTCATCTGAAGACCTATACGCCAATATATATTCTGTAGATTCAGAATAGTAAAATAAAAGCAGAGGAAAACAGCTCAAAAAACTAACCCCATTAGCTACCTTTAAAGGGAACGGACAGGGAAATTTCCCAGCGATTCAGTTCCAGAGAGTCGCTGCCAATATGCTATCATTTATTATGAAAGAGGAGCCCTGTAAGTTAGTAACCTAAATTCCCATTTCTCTTATGCCCCAGTCACAATATATTCTGACTATCACACGATTTTGAAATCGGCAGGTCGTATCCAATAGTTGTACCTATCATGTGATAGTCGGATCCGATTTTATGGCTGAAAACAAAAAAAATCGTATACATCTATACATCGGTACAGGTTAGCGATCGTGTTTGCAAATTAGTACCGAGTTTTAAAAGTCGCAACTCGCAAGTCAATTTCTTAATCATCATACGATATTGGTACGCATGTCGGACCTTGGTATTGGACGCAGAATAATCACAAGACATAAATCATTGACTTCCAATTTTTCTAGCAATATTATGAATATAATTGGCTGCGATGAGTCGTACTGGTGTGACTGCAAATTGGTCTATTTTCAAAATTGGAACGTCCAGTTCCGAATTTAGAATTAGCACAATCGGAGCCGATTTTTAAATGGTGTGATAGTCAGACTCTAGTGTGACTGGTGAAAGGCATGTAGTTTCTAAGAATCCGTGTTATCTATAGCTTTATAGCATGTAGATACTGAAATTTCCACTATATATCCTGCTATCTATAGCTTTATAGCATGTAGATACCGACATTTACACTATAAATCCTGTTGTTGCATAGCTTTTTGGCATGCATATGCTGATGTTTACATTGTAAATCATGTTATCGTATTGCTTTGTAACAGGTGAATATTGAAACCTACACAATGAATCATGTTATCGCATTGCTTTATAGCATGCAAATATTGAGACCTACACAATAAATCATGTTATCGCATTGCTTTATAGCATGTAAATACTGCACCTTAAAACTTTAAACTCAAAAATCATCTGCGAGAAACCAGCCATATCGCACGAGGCCGGAATTTATCATCATTTTTTTTTTAATTAAAAAATTTCAATTTTTTTTATTTATTTTTTATCTATTTATGTACTTCTTAATTTTTATTTATTTAATTTAAAAAGAATTTTTTCTTTTTTTTTCAAATTTTTTTTTTGATTTTTTTTTAAATTTAATTTTTTTTTATTTCATATATATATTTATTTTTTAGATTTTTTTTTTGATAAAACATTTCGAATGGGGATAAAACACTAATTGGGATACTAACATTGACAATTAATGAAAGCAATGCTAGGATCCCAATAAAGTCCAGAACACCACAGCTATTGACCAATCACCTGGTAGTATCAGAGTGGAGCTGATGATAATGTAAAATACCAACAAGGGAGAAGTAAGAACAATCTACTTATATCATGAAATGCAGTATATCCCCTGGCATTTTAATGAAGGAAAATGAACAATGATCTTTCAATAATCTGATGGTGCATAGGTCAAATTGGGATGCTGGATCCGCCCCTGTAACTTGTGTTTATCTTGGAGAGAACTTTTCGTCTAAATCTAGTTCGGGTTTCAAACAAGTCTAAATCGTAAAGTTCTCAGTGACTTGAGTTTAGAAGATGTTTTTGCTAGGTCCTGTGATTTTCACCACTATACAGGCGCGGATCCACACCAGCTCACATCGATACATGTGCATCGGTCAATCAATGAGGTCCATCGTTTCAAATCAAAGTGCATCGTTCTAATTTGTAAGTCCAAACATACTATTTGTTGCATTTGTTTTGGAAGCAGTGGCGATACAACCTTGTGAGGTTGGATTTTTTTATTCAACGGCGACGTGCCAGTCTTTGTAGAGCAGGAAGTAAATGTGTATAGTATATTTTAAAACTCCAGACAACCAGGCTAACTGGTATGCTCAGGGGTGTCTGGCTCAACAGTATCCAGTCGCCATCGTCTGCCAGGTGAAGCGGGATGGGGAGGGGGGAGGGCGAACGGCGGCTTCCTCTCACATCATCAATTGCACTTGCGACTGATTGATGGATCCTGTGATCAGGGGTCCACCATAGACTGTCATAGGCTAAATTACCGTAATCTTGATCAATGACTAAATGACATTAAATAACTCTGGTTATGCCAACTATGAAAGATTAAAAAAGGAATGAATAATTGATCGTATCTTTTTAGAAAATGTTTATACCCGAAAAATGATGATCATAACATACAAAAGTACATTACAGCACATGAATCTGGTAGAAATTGCCCTTAATTAAGAAAGTAGGGCACCAATGTTTGAAACAATAAGATTTAGAATCCAAAAATATTTAATAGACTCAAAGAAAAAAAACTGTAATGATGGGACCTCACTTACCATTGATACTTACTCTGATGGAATGTTCCAATAAAGGTTGCAGGAACTTACCGGTATCTGACGGAATGTGTAAATCCAACAATGTGTTACTAAATAGTATTCACAATAATTGGACCATGAAGTTGAATGTGGATATTGCGTTTGTAACAGTTCCGTATTCATTCATAAGGTGAAGGAGAAACCCTCCATATACGTACTCAAGATTAATTCACTGCAAGATTATTCACAATAGGATTATGACCAATATCATTTTACATAAAATGAAACTAGTAGATGACCCAAATTGTTTGTATTGTGGAATTGAAGAATGTCTTATCCATGCCTTTCTAGAATGCGAAAATGTGACCAACTTATGGAGAAGTATAGAATTATGGTTAAGAGACGCATTAAATCAACATGTAAAAATATCTGAAATTGATAAAGTCTTTGGGATTATTAATGGTGATATTCTTGACAATACGGTCATTGTAACAGCAAAAGAAGTTATTTATACTAAGCGTAAGACTGGTGGTCCTGACTAAGCCTTTTAAGAGTTAAAAGGTGTTTAATTAGCCAAATGATATAGGAAGAGTACTGGTCTCTCCTAGCAAATAAAACAGATTTATTTTTAAGGAACTGGGAAAGGATTGCAACTGATTTAGGAAATCTTATTCAATCGGACATACTCACACATTTTCAATTTGTATGATGCGTTCATTGTAATTTGTTCCATAACATATATGCCAGTATACTAGGGACCTGTTTTGTATACATCATGACACACTATACGTCCAAGATTCACATTGTATGAATATATGACGATTCTGAGTGAACATACAAGAAAATAAAAAAAACATCTGTTTTACAGAGATCTAAAGACAAAAAGAAAGAAAGTAGGGCAACAACAGTACCCAACAGCAAGTTGTCCAGTATGGATTTGTTTACATATAGAGCAAACAAATGTTCCATCGACTTTGATTAGAATATACCTAAGAGGAGAAGAATTTTTGAATTTTTGATATCAATATATGAATATATATATATATATATATATATATATATATATTATAATATCTAAATTGTAGATGGTGCATAGGTCAGTTTTTGAGGCTGTATCCGACACTACACTACTTACGACTAGCTAGTCATGACTCTTCAATCATATGGCAGACAGGGTGACGATAGAAGGAAACTCCAAATGTCTAATTCTGCTTACTGTAAATCCTGTTAATTTACTGGGTTTTGATTTACCGATATTTGCTGGTCAGACCTGATTGGTAAAATAAGATTTGGAAAATTCAGAAAAGCTTAAGATCAACACATTTAAGACAATAATGGGTGAACTGGATGACAGCCCTGTTCCTTAAGCTGAGAAGATGTTCCAGGACAAATAAACGGGACACACTGTTTCACTCCGATTAAGGATGTACACGGGTGAATTGTAATTGATACTGACCAGTGCCTTTTTGTTGACTTCACTTGTCCAAGGCTGGTAGGAAAGCAGACATCTACTTCTGTCAACTCCCGGGTTATCAGTATTAATTTCAATCCCACCCTCCCTATCCCCTATTTATAACATAATTGAAATGTACCGTTAAAGTGATTCGAACAGATTTCGCCCGTAAACATAGCTTACCATCACCCAAATGGATGCTGATATTGCTTTATAGATGTCATCCTCAATAACAAACGCCTGGTTGACTTTCTTCTCAATGCTTTCGACCAGTTCTTCCAGAATGTCAGCCAGCCGCAGCTCCAGATCATGAAGACCGGTCCCATACATCTTAACCGCGCTATGGAAACTCCTTCGAAGATTTTTCCAAGCAAATCCATGATCGATGAATGCCAATGGTGAACCTTGTCCATATGAGACCTGAAAATGGGCGTAAAGTGTGAAAGTACTGTATAACTGGTTAATTTGGCGTGTACTTAAGTTGGCGTTTTTTTCAAAACAGTATTTTCCCTGTATTTATTTTGGCGTCTGGAGCAGTCAGAACAACGTCATCTTTATGTAGACATATTTTTATGCGATCTTTAATTTGGCGGTGATGGGCATTCGCCAAAAAACGCCAAATTAAAAACCACGCCAAATTAACCAGTTATACAGTAATTGTATTTCTCTTCCTTTCGACACATTCTGATGCACTGTATTGGTTGGAAGGCATTGCCTCTTATGGGCATACAAGAATGTAACCATCCCCTATTGATTTATCATTGTAAATCTAGACCGTACATAGTGTCTGAAACAAATGATCTTGATAGCAAAGTAATGTTTTTGGGGAAAAGATTAACTGAATATCGTGATAGGCAATTCCTGCTCAAATATTTTTCTAGCAGTGTTCTATCCGAATTGGATATTAATTACAAAAAGAGTTGGGGATCAAAAGACATGAGCTGGACATCAGATGTATGTGACTCTAGTTTGAATGTCTTAATGAGAAATCATTTACAAGCAAAATTCCAAGTTATCAATATAAAAGATTATGAAAATTTAAAATTTAGAGTTAAGAGCAGATTGCTGAGATACAACTTGGACTTAAATTTTGACTGGGCCCTTTTTAAGTTAACTATTGTACTACACAGGTAAACATTGACAGGTACAACCGGGCCTGTTATTTTGACGGGCCCGTAACAGGCCCGTTACGGTCTCAGAACCCATTATAACGGCCTCGTAATTGGCTCATTAAAACGGGCCCATTACGTGTTTGTTACGGGCCCGTTACTAGCCTGTTACGGGCCCATTATAATGCGCCCGTAAAAGTAATAAAATAGCTGGACCGTTACAGGTTTTCAAGCCGTGAAATGTCGATATTTTGAGGGATCGAAAAACGGGCCCGTTACGGGCCCTTACGGCCCCGTGAACCTTTACCTGTGTGCAAGTGACACATTCTCTTGACTAACAAGCTAATACTGTAAATCACTTAAATATGGCGCAAGCATTACATAGCGCAATTACGGTATTGCCCTGGATAGCGTTATCTAAGTATAGCGGTGGAAGAGCCCCACTGTTTATTTTTACCCACTGTAGATTCTGCATCAGGGACAATTTAATAAAGACGGGGATTTTACAATAGCGCATATGGGCAGAGCGCTATCATCGCTATATTTAAGTGATTAACAGTACATGAAATGGATGTAGTGCCAAACTCATTTTGTTAACATTGTTGGGAACTAGGAACCGTAGTGCATACAAATTTTGAAGTGTTCACTTGTGGCTAATTTATGGCGCCAAGCAGAAATTTGGATCAGGAAGCATAAAGATAAATATTGAAAGCTCTCAAACATTGAAAAGTTTATTGATGCAATGTATATGTATATTGGTACATATTTATTCTGAGTGTTCTGATTGTCTTGAACTTTTTAAACTTATACTGAAGAATAGTTGATAAGTCGATTTTGAAGGAGATTATTATAATATTTACGCAGTAGGCTGTAAACAGTCGGGAAGGAGGTAAAACAAAACAAAGTGATTTTGGCCAGTATTAGTAAACATATTGGAACAAGATTTTTGAATATTAAACGAATAAATTTTAGTAAGATAGCGCATCTATACACTGCTGTATTGCATTGCTATCATAAAGTTATATTATTCAGGTATTACTACTCTTGTATATTTGTTGTTTTATTACCATATAAGATAAATTTATTGTAGGCTTGGTGAACCTACTTATGGCTCGGCGGCAGAGCACAAAATAAAGTGGGGGATTACATTTATTTTTCCGTCAGTACCATTTTACTTTGATTGGTGGATCCGGGAACCAATAAATCAACTAACCATCACCTTTAAAGACTGCAAACACAAAACATCTGTGCTACGTCAACAAAATAGTTTTCCCAATATCTGTGAAATGTTACTGAAAATGTTTATCAATATCAAAACGTTTGGCTTGGAAATTATAACCAAAACATTTCTTATAATATTTGAATTATTCTTTTCACAATATTTAAAATTCATGTTGCTTCAATTATTCATAAACTATTTCTAAGAAACATTTTGACATTGCTGTTGAAGGTATTTACCCGTATTGAAATTATTGTCCTGGGAAATATTTAGCCAACATTTTTTGTAAAATTTTACTCAACAATATTTTAATACTTTTGAAATATTTATCTTTTCCAAATAGGTGTGTTTATTTTCTTCTGAGAAGAAAATGTACTTACCCATCTCCCATAACAACCACACTCTTGAAATCCCCATATTAGGGATTTCTTTGTCAGTCTTACTGTACAAATCATGTACAAATCATGATTTCAAGATAGAAGAGAAAGCTACTTATTTTCTTTGGTCAGCCCTAATCAATGGCTTTCTGAATGACATATATTGGTATTTCATGCTTTTTAAGAAACTTAAATTTTTAAATCAATTCCAGTAATGATATATTTGTTTGGAAACTATTTTTTCCTAAATTTTCCAGTCAGTATTTCATGTTTAATGATCATACTTATCTAATTTTAGCATGAAACATGGCTTTTCCAAAGAAGTTGTTAACAATTGTAAAATGATAACTTAACGTTATTCGATATAAGGACAATAATGTTGAATTGTTGCTGCTGTTTTTTTATATTTTGAAATGATTATGTGGCAATACCATAGGGCATCCTTCAATAATATTTTTGAAATATTTCATAAGGTTTTGGTGTTGTAATTGGTATTTTTATAATGTTTTTGTATTATTAAAGAACTTTTTATAGTAATGTTGAACAAACAATTCGACAGAACATTTCAAAACATTTTTTCAACACTTTGTTAATTTCATTTTTAACATTTCATTACAGCTTTTTTCAGATGTTTCACAAATATTTTACAGGATGTATTCTTTATACCAAATCGATGTTTGAAAAAACGTTTGTAATAAGCAGAACATTTATATAAAATGTTAATACAAAATAGGATAATGTTATCAAACATTATCGCAGAAAATTATTGGTTATTATTTGTTAATATATATTGTGATATTTAATTTCAACTTTGTTCAGACTTTTCAGAAATATTTTAAACTTTGTAAATACGATATCTGATAAATATCTAAAGAAACATTTGTAATAGGCAGATGTAAAATATTCATTTCAAATGTTAAGAAAAATTATAGTTTGATATTATCAAACCTATGTGGAGAAATATTGTTTAACATTTCATTAATGTATATGTTGATATTTTATTTTGACTTTTCAGGACTTTTGAAAACATTTTAAAGTATGTCAATATAATATTCAATAAATGTTAAAAATAACATTATTTTTATTGTTTTACGCGTGTATATTGTGAATGTTTCTAACATTTTTTTAGGCACTGGTAGACGTCTGGTCAACTGGTGCAATATTTAGATGTCTGTACTGTATATGTATGCCAAAGGTGTCAGTCAATATGCCCAATCCAGATGGCAATGGGCTAAAAAGAAGCAGCTGGTGTAAAATGCACATGATCATTCCGAACACTAGATCTAACATTCTTTCTCTGCCTCATATTGCTGTACAAAACATGTGCTATATAATATGAGTTCAGAAAAAGACAGACTTGAATTAATGGGTAGGAGCCACAAAGAGTTTGAAAGATGTTATCTTGTAGGTCTAAAATTACCTTTCTGATTATGATTGCATATGGTCTAGATAACAAAATATGAAATCAAAATATGAATAATATAAACCCTATGTGATTAAAGAATCGTCAAGTTTACGCTTTTACCACCAAAATACAGAATTTTTTTATATGAATACATTACGCTTCTTAAGTACGCCAAAATATACAATTTTTCCTATAACGTTTTGAAAAAGAAGTGTGATATATGTTCAATTCAATTTCGAAATGTGTGTAGGACATACTTGTAGGCAACATTCATCCTTTGATGTTTTTATCTATGTGTGTCACCAAAGTATTATATTTTTGTCGAGCCAGACTTTTTATTGCATTCCTCGACCTATATAGAGACCATAAAGTGTGTACTTTACAGTATAGCTAGACTGGGGACAGTGACACAATACAGCAACGATGACCTAATGGCGTAATAAATCACCTTAACCCATTCACACATATCTGGCGTGTATGGACATATCGTTATAACCTAGCAATGCTATGAAAATCTATGACTGAAAGTTGCTGTTCCTAGTTGGTTTAACTATCCCACCTCAAGTATATCTAAAATATTAATCCCTATTTCATCTACGTTAGTTAAAGTTGTCAGACTTTACATGCACTCATGCAACACACATAAAGGTTATTACCTTTCAGACAAATTGTTTGAGTAAAATATTCCGGTGACTGCATCTTTGTCTTAACCCGTGTACACATGGCGCGTTTCAATGATCTAGAAATTATTTTAACATCTGGTTGAAAAAACAATATACATGTATTGAGAGAGGTTTGACTGAAAGTTGTTGGCACTCTTGGGTTCAACCTTTCCTCTTCAGCTATTGTGTAAATATCACTCTGATTTGTGAGTTATTGTCGAAGTTGTCAGACTATATGTGTACCTCATATGCATATTGAGTAAGAAGTTGTGATTTTACCTCTCTTGCTCGGTAGCAAAACGGACGTCCACTAAGGTCATTCTCCTTCAACACCAATCCCTCGTAGAGAGCTTCAAAACTTCGCAACACTACGATGTCCTGGCCCAGCACGTTAATGGTAAACACGCCTCCATACGTCTCGCCCCATTTTGCGAGGGTTTTGTGTAGACCCGTGGGGTCGATCTGAAACACGTTCCCTACGAAAGGAAGACCGCGAGGTCCGCGTGGAAGAGACGGTCCTGTCGCCCATTTGTACAGCAGACGAATAATCAACGCGCCAATAACAAGCGACACCCATATAGGCACCATGCTGCTTGAATCATCGCTGAACTTTGTGACGCATGCGCAGAACATAGTCAGAATAATTCCGGGGAATAACTGTGCCACAACGCACCTAGAGTATCAGTTTGTATTATGTGCCGACTGAAATGATAATAATGTATTTGTTAAAATACATACATTCAGTGATTCGGGCAAAATCATACAGAGGATAACCTGTACACTTGACGCACAGTTTCTTCACCATTAACCCTTATGGTGCCGGTGGCTGATTTGGCTAATACAAAATTAGGCAAAAACCTGAAAAATGACTGAATCCCTCCCACATACGAATTTTAAGGTGCGACAAGGTGCGAATTAAAAAGTCGCAGTTATTCGAGTGTTGTCGTTATGTATCGTGGTTGTTCGCAGTCAGTCTTAGGTTTTCGTAGGCAATGCTGCGAATTTAAAAAAAAGTTTTACATGTAAAACTTTTGGGTGCGACAAGAATTCTGTCGTAGGGAAGTTTTTTTTTTGGCGAACATTGTTGTACATTGTCGAATATGCTGTCGCAGCATGTTGTACATTGTCGAATGTTTTCGTACATTGACGTACATTTTCGTACACTAATCAAATGTTCGACAAGGTACAACAATCTACGAAAGTGATTGAACGTACATATCTAACGAATGTGGAATACACCAATTTTATAGCCAATTCGTGGCTTTAATCGTAGATTTGATATCGTGTATGTTCGAACATTAGATTCGTATGTGGGAGATATGAAAAATAAATTATTGGCCAAATTTTTATCTACAAAGCCACGAATTAATGGTGATTTTACCACAAATTGTAGTGTACTTACGAATTTTGCCATTTCTAGTTTGAATATATTCGTAGTTAATCGAATATTGTCGTACGTAGACGTACAACAGGCGTATATATGCGTAGGTATGACGTTATTATTCGTGTTCATGTCGTGCATATTCGCATACTTTCATACCTTCCTATTTGTAGCCAGCTACAAATATATTCGCCTATACTACTTACGACTTATTACGATAGAGATCGTACAATGTCGCACATCTCATGTTGTAGTCGTACATCAATCGTACATATGCTGTCGTTGGATGTCGTGCAATTTTGTAGTTTAACGTGTATCTGACGAATGAGAAAACAGCAATTTTATTGCGAATTTGTGGCTTCAAGCGTACACTCGAGATTGTGTGTGTTCGCACATTGAATTCGTATGTGGGAGAGCAGGATTAGCGCATTTCAGTTCGACTCCACGGGCCTACACAGAACCTTCGCAAAACGGGTTGAGACGTATGGGGGTCTGTTAACCACCAACTTGATTGGCCAAAATGTCGTAGTGTTAAATAGCAATGAAGCGATCTACGAGGCGTTGGCTTTAAAAGAGGACGATTTCAATGGACGTCCTCCATCATTTCGTGGGGAGAAGGTAATTTTTTTTTACTCTAAACATTTCATAAATCATTCAGATATTACGTACTCATTCTGAACCATATGCTAACGGAACAATATTTGGAGAAATATGTGTTTAGTAGGTGGTACCCCCGTTTAACGTAACAATCCCTCTCTAAATAATTTTCAAATATTATACTATTTAATTAGTGAGTAATTGTATTACCTACTATCAGACCCTTAATCATGAAAAGTATTATCCTGAGGTTTTAGCTTTTTTTCTAGTGTTGGAGGCTATGCATATCGATATCTATTTATCACACTGCAAACGATTTTTCTAATGATCAAGCACAACAAGAAGCATATTTTCATTAAAGAACTAGTTCATTGTGTTGAATGGGAGAAGTAACCGAAGAGAGGCACGCGGATTGAACTTCTTTATAAAAACTTCGGTTCGGTGATAAGACACCTTATGGTTGTTAAGCATATAGATCAGACCATGGAGTCAAAGTTTATATAGTGATAAGTGAATACAAAAGGGGACCAGGCACATGGAAACTAAATACAAACCTCTTAAGATATAAGGATCTCATTCAAGAGATTAGGGAAGAATTAGATTTGATTAAAGGAACCTGTATTTGAACCCTCTTTGTTCCTTCCTTTTTTGGATTGCAAAGAGGAAGACATTGGGTACTCAAGTAACCAAGTCTTTTCTGTGAATTGTATGCCAAGCGGAGGGGTTATAGTGGAATAATTCTCAAAAGAAACAAGGAAGAAGAAAAATGAAAGCGACAAAGAGCTACTGCATAGATCAGGACATAAACTACAGACTCAACCTGGAAAGGAAACACTTGATAATAGTGAACATTTAAACCTAGCATTAAAAGGAATCAGAGAAAATAGATACAGCAAACAAAGACACTTCATCACTGGATCAGGTTACCAAACATCATGAAAAAGTTGTCCTAAACAGTAGTCCTAAAGTATTAGTAGAAATAGAAGAGACTATCTTCAATGGAAAAACAATGAATCACTCGGACCCAATTGATTTAATTATGCATTATCCAAAGTCACGTGGGAAAACATAATATCAAATCTTGAATACATTTAACCAATACCTAGAATATGGCATACTACCTGAACAAAAACAGATGAAATTTATGACATGTCGAGTAAGACAGTGGAAAAATTGGAGACCAATTACCTTATTAAATGTAACATATGTACTCTTTAGAGGCCTTCTGGCAAATAGAATCAAAATCACTCCGTTATTTAGTTACCTCTGAGCACGTATATCTGGAGAGGGTGTGTAGGCAGGGTGATCTTGTCTCACCATTCATCTGTGTTATATATTCTGAGGTATTGGGAATAGCAACAGAAAACAAAAAAGGAAAACCGGTATAAGGTGGGTAACACATTTATAAGTTCACAATATGCTGACGACCCCATCCTATTCTTAGTTTACCGAACATCATGAAAAAATAGTCCTTAACAGGATTTTGACCAAGAATGAGATCTCAAAAACACCTGCTGGTGTAGGAATAAGTACATGTAAGACAACTTTGCGGAAAATCTAGCTGTGCCACCTGTTTCGTGCGTATATCCTAACACCAATTCGAAATTGAGCACTAATAGTGATGTATTAGATCATGCAGATAGGAAAGGGTTAAGTATAGACAATTTCTGCCTACCATTGGTATATATTTACAGTGAATATGATTTGGATTTGGGGTTTAATTCATCGCCTCTTTACCTGCCATTTTCAATACAAAGACACAATGATTTTTCTAACGCCTGTCATGTTGGTTTTCATTGGATAGCTCTCATTGAGTCAGATGATTACCCATGCGGAAGGGATTCAGTCATTTTTCAGGTTTTTGCCTAATTTTGTATTAGCCAAATCAGCCACCGGCACCATAAGGGTTAATGGTGAAGAAACTGTGCGTCAAATGTACAGGTTATCCTCTGTATGATTTTGCCCGAATCACTGAATGTATGTATTTTAACAAATACATTATTATCATTTCAGTCGGCACATAATACAAACTGATACTCTAGGTGCGTTGTGGGACAGTTATTCCCCGGAATTATTCTGACTATGTTCTGCGCATGCGTCACAAAGTTCAGCGATGATTCAAGCAGCATGGTGCCTATATGGGTGTCGCTTGTTATTGGCGCGTTGATTATTCGTCTGCTGTACAAATGGGCGACAGGACCGTCTCTTCCACGCGGACCTCGCGGTCTTCCTTTCGTAGGGAACGTGTTTCAGATCGACCCCACGGGTCTACACAAAACCCTCGCAAAATGGGGCGAGACGTATGGAGGCGTGTTTACCATTAACGTACTGGGCCAGGACATCGTAGTGTTGCGCAGTTTTGAAGCTCTCTACGAGGGATTGGTGTTGAAGGAGAATGACCTTAGTGGACGTCCGTTTTGCTACCGAGCAAGAGAGGTAAAATCACAACTTCTTACTCAATATGCATATGAGGTACACATATAGTCTGACAACTTCGACAATAACTCACAAATCAGAGTGATATTTACACAATAGCTGAAGAGGAAGGGTTGAACCCAACAGTGCCAACAACTTTCAGTCAAACCTTTCTCAATACATGTATATTCTTTTTTCAACCAGATGTTAAAATAATTTCTAGATCATTGAAACGCGCCATGTGTACACGGGTTAAGACAAAGATGCAGTCACCGGAATATTTTACTCAAACAATTTGTCTGAGAGGTAATAACCTTTATGTGTGTTGAGTGCATGTAAGGTCTGACAACTTTATCTAACGTAGATGAAATAGGGATTAATATTTTAGATATACTTGAGGTGGGATAGTTAAACCAACTAGGAACAGCAACTTTCAGTCATAGATTCTCATAGCATTGCTAAGTTATAACGATATGTCCATACATACCGGATATGTGTGAATGGGTTAAGGTGATTTATTACGCCATTAGGTCATCGTTGCTGTATTGTGTCACTGTCCCCAGTCTAGCTATACTGTAAAGTACACACTTTATGGTCTCTATATAGGTCGAGGAATGCAATAAAAAGTCTGGCTCGACAAAAATATAATACTTTGGTGACACACATAGATAAAAACATCAAAGGATGAATGTTGCCTACAAGTATGTCCTACACACATTTCGAAATTGAATTGAACATATATCACACTTCTTTTTCAAAACGTTATATGAAAAATTGTATATTTTGGCGTACTTAAGAAGCGTAATGTATTCATATAAAAAAATTCTGTATTTTGGTGGAAAAAGCGTAAACTTGACGATTCTTTAATCACATAGGGTTTATATTATTCATATTTTGATTTCATATTTTGTTATCTAGACCATATGCAATCATAATCAGAAAGGTAATTTTAGACCTGCAAGATAACATCTTTCAAACTCTTTGTGGCTCCTACCCATTAATTCAAGTCTGTCTTTTTCTGAACTCATATTATATAGCACATGTTTTGTACAGCAATATGAGGTAGAGAAAGAATGTTAGATCTAGTGTCCGGAATGATCAAGTGCATTTTACACCAGCTGCTTCTTTTTAGCCCATTGCCATCTGGATTGGGGATATTGACTGACACCTTTGGCATACATATACAGTACAGACATCTAAATATTACACCAGTTGACCAGACGTCTACCAGTGCCTAAAAAAATGTTAGAAACATTCACAATATACACGCGTAAAACAATAAAAATAATGTTATTTTTAACATTTATTGAATATCATATTGACATACTTTAAAATATTTTCAAAAGTCCTGAAAAGTCAAAATAAAATATCAACATATACATTAATGAAATGTTAAACAATATTTCTCCACATAGGTTTGATAATATCAAACTATAATTTTTCTTAACATTTGAAATGAATATTTTACATCTGCCTATTACAAATGTTTCTTTAGATATTTATCAGATATCGTATTTACAAAGTTTAAAATATTTCTGAAAAGTCTGAACAAAGTTGAAATTAAATATCACAATATATATTAACAAATAATAACCAATAATTTTCTGCGATAATGTTTGATAACATTATCCTATTTTGTATTAACATTTTATATAAATGTTCTGCTTATTACAAATGTTTTTTCAAACATCGATTTGGTATAAAGAATACATCCTGTAAAATATTTGTGAAACATCTGAAAAAAGCTGTAATGAAATGTTAAAAATGAAATTAACAAATTGTTGAAAAAATGTTTTGAAATGTTCTGTCAAATTGTTTGTTCAACATTACTATAAAAAGTTCTTTAATAATACAAAAACATTATAAAAATACCAATTACAACACCAAAACCTTATGAAATATTTCAAAAATATTATTGAAGGATGCCCTATGGTATTGCCACATAATCATTTCAAAATATAAAAAAACAGCAGCAACAATTCAACATTATTGTCCTTATATCGAATAACGTTAAGTTATCATTTTACAATTGTTAACAACTTCTTTGGAAAAGCCATGTTTCATGCTAAAATTAGATAAGTATGATCATTAAACATGAAATACTGACTGGAAAATTTAGGAAAAAATAGTTTCCAAACAAATATATCATTACTGGAATTGATTTAAAAATTTAAGTTTCTTAAAAAGCATGAAATACCAATATATGTCATTCAGAAAGCCATTGATTAGGGCTGACCAAAGAAAATAAGTAGCTTTCTCTTCTATCTTGAAATCATGATTTGTGCATGATTTGTACAGTAAGACTGACAAAGAAATGTCAAATGTCAAAATGTTTCTTAGAAATAGTTTATGAATAATTGAAGCAACATGAATTTTAAATATTGTGAAAAGAATAATTCAAATATTATAAGAAATGTTTTGGTTATAATTTCCAAGCCAAACGTTTTGATATTGATAAACATTTTCAGTAACATTTCACAGATATTGGGAAAACTATTTTGTTGACGTAGCACTGATGTTTTGTGTTTGCAGTCTTTAAAGGTGATGGTTAGTTGATTTATTGGTTCCCGGATCCACCAATCAAAGTGAAATGGTACTGACGGAAAAATAAATGTAATCCCCCACTTTATTTTGTGCTCTGCCGCCGAGCCATAAGTAGGTTCACCAAGCCTACAATAAATTTACCTTATATGGTAATAAAACAACAAATATACAAGAGTAGTAATACCTGAATAATATAACTTTATGATAGCAATGCAATACAGCAGTGTATAGATGCGCTATCTTACTAAAATTTATTCGTTTAATATTCAAAAATCTTGTTCCAATATGTTTACTAATACTGGCCAAAATCACTTTGTTTTTTTTACCTCCTTCCCGACTGTTTACAGCCTACTGCGTAAATATTATAATAATCTCCTTCAAAATCGACTTATCAACTATTCTTCAGTATAAGTTTAAAAAGTTCAAGACAATCAGAACACTCAGAATAAATATGTACCAATATACATATACATTGCATCAATAAACTTTTCAATGTTTGAGAGCTTTCAATATTTATCTTTATGCTTCCTGATCCAAATTTCTGCTTGGCGCCATAAATTAGCCACAAGTGAACACTTCAAAATTTGTATGCACTACGGTTCCTAGTTCCCAACCATGTTAACAAAATGAGTTTGGCACTACATCCATTTTATGTACTGTTAATCACTTAAATATAGCGATGATAGCGCTCTGCCCATATGCGCTATTGTAAAATCCCCATCTTTATTAAATTGTCCCTGATGCAGAATCTACAGTGGGTAAAAATAAACAGTGGGGCTCTTCCACCGCTATACTTAGATAACGCTATCCAGGGCAGTACCGTAATTGCGCTATGTAATGTTTGCGCCATATTTAAGTGATTTACAGTATTAGCTTGTTAGTCAAGAGAATGTGTCACTTGCACACAGGTAAAGGTTCACGGGGCCGTAAGGGCCCGTAACGGGCCCGTTTTTCGATCCCTCAAAATATCGACATTTCACGGCTTGAAAACCTGTAACGGTCCAGCTATTTTATTACTTTTACGGCGCATTATAATGGGCCCGTAACAGACTAGTAACGGCCCCGTAACAAACACGTAATGGGCCCGTTTTAATGAGCCAATTACGAGGCCGTTATAATGGGTTCTGAGACCGTAACGGGCCTGTTACGGGCCCGTCAAAATAACAGGCCCGGTTGTACCTGTCAATGTTTACCTGTGTAGTACAATAGTTAACTTAAAAAGGGCCCAGTCAAAATTTTTGTTCAAGTTGTATCTCAGCAATCTGCTCTTAACTCTAAATTTTAAATTTTCATAATCTTTTATATTGATAACTTGGAATTTTGCTTGTAAATGATTTCTCATTAAGACATTCAAACTAGAGTCACATACATCTAATATCCAGCTCATGACTTTAGATCCCCAACTCTTTTTGTAATTAATATCCAATTCTGATAGAACACTGCTAGAAAAATATTTGAGCAGGAATTGCCTATCACGATATTCAGTCATCTTTTCCCAAAAAACATTACTTTGCTATCAAGATTTGTTTCAGACACTATGTACGGTCTAGATTTACAATGATAAATCAATAGGGGATGGTTACATTCTTGTATGCCCATAAGAGGCAATGCCTTACAACCAATACAGTGCATCAGAATGTGTCGAAAGGAAGAGAAATACAATTACTGTATAACTGGTTAATTTGGCGTGGTTTTTAATTTGGCGTTTTTTGGCGAATGCCCATCACCGCCAAATTAAAGATCGCATAAAAATATGTCTACATAAAGATGGCGTTGTTCTGACTGCTCCAGACGCCAAAATAAATACAGGGAAAATACTGTTTTAAAAAAAAAACGCCAACTTAAGTACACGCCAAATTAACCAGTTATACAGTACTTTCACACTTTACGCCCATTTTCAGGTCTCATATGGACAAGGTTCACCATTGGCATTCATCGATCATGGATTTGCTTGGAAAAATCTTCGAAGGAGTTTCCATAGCGCGGTTAAGATGTATGGGACCGGTCTTCATGATCTGGAGCTGCGGCTGGCTGACATTCTGGAAGAACTGGTCGAAAGCATTGAGAAGAAAGTCAACCAGGCGTTTGTTATTGAGGATGACATCTATAAAGCAATATCAGCATCCATTTGGGTGATGGTAAGCTATGTTATCGGGTGAAATCTGTTCGAATCACTTTGACGGTACATTTCAATTATGTTATAAATAGGGGATAGGGAGGGTGGGATTGAAATTAATACTGATAACCCGGGAGTTGACAGAAGTAGATGTCTGCTCTCCTACCAGCCTTGGACAAGTGAAGTCAACAAAAAGGCACTGGTCAGTATCAATTACAATTCACCCGTGTACACCCTTAATCGGAGTGAAACAGTGTGTCCCGTTTATTTGTCCTAGAATACATCTTCTCAGCTTAAGGAACAGGGCTGTCATCCAGTTCACCCATTATTGTCTTAAATGTGTTGATCTTAAGTTTTTCTGAATTTTCCAAATCTTATTTTACCAATCAGGTCTGACCAGCAAATATCGGTAAATCAAAAACCAGTAAATTAACAGGATTTACAGTAAGCAGAATTAGACATTTGGAGTTTCCTTCTATCGTCACCTTGTCTGCCATATGATGGAAGAGTCATGACTAGCTAGTCGTAAGTAGTGCAGTGTCGGATACAGCCTCAAAAACTGACCTATGCACCATCTACAATTTAGAAATTATAATATATATATATATATGTATATATATATATATATATATATATATATATATATATATATATATATATATATATATATATATATATATATATATATATATATATTCATATATTAATATCAAAAAATCAAAGATTCTTCTCCTCTTAGGTATATTCTAATCAAAGTCGATGGAACATTTGTTTGCTCTATATGTAAACAAATCCATTCTGAACAACTTGCTGTTGGGTACTGTTGTTGCCCTACTTTCTTTCTTTTTGTCTTTAGATCTCTGTAAAACAGATGTTTTTTTTATTTTCTTGTATGTTCACTCAGAATCGTCATATATTCATACAATGTGAATCTTGGACGTATAGTGTGTCATGATGTATACAAAACAGGTCCCTAGTATACTGGCATATATGTTATGGAACAAATTACAATGAACGCATCATATAAATTGAAAATGTGTGAGTATGTCCGATTGAATAAGATTTCCTAAATCAGTTGCAATCCTTTCCCAGTTCCTTAAAAATAAATCTGTTTCATTTGCTAGGAGAGACCAGTACTCTTCCGATATCATTTGGCTAATTAAACACCTTTTAACTCTTAAAAGGCTTAGTCAGGACCACCAGTCTTACGCTTAGTATAAATAACTTCTTTTGCTGTTACAATGACCGTATTGTCAAGAATATCACCATTAATAATCCCAAAGACTTTATCAATTTCAGATATTTTTACATGTTGATTTAATGTGTCTCTTAACCATAATTCTATACTTCTTCATAAGTTGGTCCCATTTTCGCTTTCTAGAAAGGCATGGATAAGAGATTCTTCAATTCAACAGTACAAACAATTTGGGACATCTACTTATTTCATTTTATGTAAAATGATATTGGTCATAATCCTATTGTGAATAATCTTGCAGTGAATTAATCTTGAGTACGTATATGGAGGGTTTCTCCTTCACCTTATGAATGAATACTGAACTGTTACAAACGCAATATCCACATTCAACTTCATAGTCCAATTATTGTGAATACTATTTAGTAACACATTGTTGGATTTACACATTCCGTCAGATACCGGTAAGTTCCTGCAACCTTTATTGGAACATTCCATCAAAGTAAGTATCAAAAGTAAGTGAGGTCCCATCATTACAGGTTTTTTTCTTTGAGTCTATTAAATAGTTTTGGATTCTAAATCTTATTGTTTCAAACATTGGTGCCCTACTTTCTTAATTAAGGGCAATTTCTACCAGATTCATGTGCTGTAATGTACTTTTGTATGTTATGATCATCATTTTTCGGGTATAAACTTTTTCTAAAAAGATACGATCAATTATTCATCCCCTCTTTAATCTTTCATAGTTGGCACAACCAGAGTTATTTAATGTCATTTAGTCATTGATCAAGGTTGCGGTAATTTACCCTATGACAGTCTCTGGTGGACCCCTGATCACAGGATCCATCACTCGGTCGGACGTGCAATCTATGGTGTGAGAGGAAGCCGCCGTTCACCCTCCCCCTCCCCATCCCGCTTCACCTGGCAGATGAAGGCGACTGGATACTGTTGAGCCAGACACCCCTGAGTATACCAGTTAGCCTGGTTGTCTGGAGTTTTAAAATATACTATACACATTTACTTCCTGCTCTACAAAGACTGGCACGTCGCCGTTGAATAAAAAAATCCAACCTCACAAGGTTGTATCGCCACTGCTTCCAAAACAAATGCAACAAATAGTATGTTTGGACTTACAAATTAGAACGATGCACTTTGATTTGAAACGATGGACCTCATTGATTGACCGATGCACATGTATCGATGTGAGCTGGTGTGGATCCGCGCCTGTATAGTGGTGAAAATCACAGGACCTAGCAAAAACATCTTCTAAACTCAAGTCACTGGGAACTTTACGATTTAGACTTGTTTGAAACCTGAACTAGATTTAGATGAAAAGTTCTCTCCAAGATAAACACAAGTTACAGGGGCGGATCCAGCATCCCAATTTGACCTATGCACCATCAGATTATTGAAAGATCATTGTTCATTTTCCTTCATTAAAATGCCAGGGGATATACTGCATTTCATGATATAAGTAGATTGTTCTTACTTCTCCCTTGTTGGTATTTTACATTATCATCAGCTCCACTCTGATACTACCAGGTGATTGGTCAATAGCTGTGGTGTTCTGGACTTTATTGGGATCCTAGCATTGCTTTCATTAATTGTCAATGTTAGTATCCCAATAAGTGTTTTATCCCCATTCGAAATGTTTTATCAAAAAAAAAACAAAAAAAAAATCTAAAAAATAAATATATATATGAAATAAAAAAAATTTAAATTAAAAAAAAAATCAAAAACAAAAATTTGAAAAAAAAAGAAAAAATTCTTTTTAAATTAAATAAATAAAAATTAAGAAGTACATAAATAGATAAAAAATAAATAAAAAGAAATTTTTTAGTTTAAAAAAAAAATGATGATAAATTCCGGCCTCGTGCGATACGGCTGGTTTCTCGCAGATGATTTTTGAGATTAAAGTTTTAAGGTGCAGTATTTACATAAAGCAATGCGATAACATGATTTATTGTGTAGGTTTCAATATTCACCTGTTACAAAGCAATACGATAACATGATTTACAATGTAAACATCAGCATATGCATGCCAGAAAGCTATGCAACAACAGGATTTATAGTGTAAATGTCGGTATCTACATGCTATAAAGCTATAGATAACACGGATTCTTAGAAACTACATGCCTTTCACCAGTCACACTAGAGTCTGACTATCACACGATTTAAAAATCGGCTCCGATTGTGCTTATTCTAAATTCGGAACTGGACGTTCCAATTTTGAAAATAGACCAATTTGCAGTCACAACAGTACGACTCATCGCAGCCGATTATATTCATAATATTGCTAGAAAAATTGGAAGTCAATGATTTATGTCTTGTGATTATTCTGCGTCCAATACCAAGGTCCGACATGCGTACCAATATCGTATGATGATTAAGAAATTGACTTGCGAGTTGCGACTTTTAAAACTCGGTACTAATTTGCAAACACGATCGGTAACCTGTACCGATGTATAGATGTATACGATTTTTTTTTGTTTTCAGCCATAAAATCGGATCCGACTATCACATGATAGGTACAACTATTGGATACGACCTGCCGATTTCAAAATCGTGTGATAGTCAGACTATATTGTGACTGGGGCATAAGAGAAATGGGAATTTAGGTTACTAACTTACAGGGCTCCTCTTTCATAATAAATGATAGCATATTGGCAGCGACTCTCTGGAACTGAATCGCTGGGAAATTTCCCTGTCCGTTCCCTTTAAAGGTAGCTAATGGGGTTAGTTTTTTGAGCTGTTTTCCTCTGCTTTTATTTTACTATTCTGACTCTACAGAATATATATTGGCGTATAGGTCTTCAGATGAGAAATACCTAAAACGTCACAAAAATACCCCTCCAGCAATATGTAAGAATAATATGAAAAATTGTGTTTAGTTTAATGAATATAAAAAGGATATGCACTTTTTACACAATGTTTATTTTTTCCACTTGAAGGCACTAGGGGAGCGGCTTGCACTGGATGACCCCAGGCTGGAAAGGTTTCGTAAATGGTCCGGATGTTTCAGGAAGCCATGGATACTGGAGCAGACTTAGACGCATTTCCCGCCTTGAGGTATCTGGGTCATAAGCAATACAAACAACTTTGCGAATCGAAGAGACTGAGAGAGGCGCAATTGTATCCTTACATGGAGAAAGCCAAGGTATGTAAAACCCTTTTAGGTCTGAAGCAATTTCTACCATGTATCTATAATGTGGGAATTGTAGAACCAAATATCCAGTGATGATGTGGCACACAAGAAACGTATAGTACTCATTATCATCAGCTCTACTCTGATACTAGCAGCTGATAGGTCTCAATCTTTTTGTTGTACTGGACTATATTGGGCTTCTGGCATTACTTTTAACAACTGTCAATGTCGGGAGGCCAATAAACTCAATACTTGAGATCCTAACAATGTTCTTCATAATGTTCATTGTTACGATCCATGAAATACCATTCATTGTCATGGAGACATTCTACCCGACAGAGGTCACTTTTCAATCTTTACAACACAGAATTAAGATGGTGGACACTCCTCTTCACACCAATGCTAGAATTTGTTTTTAGCATTTAAAACACTCTTTGCACATGATCATCTGCCATAATGGTGTATATTTCTGGAAAATGAGATGACAGGAAGTAATCAAAGTGGATTTAGGTTTGTAAATCGCGAAATCAAGGGAGAAATCTTTGCCGTTCGCTCTGCGTGAGGCGAGTATGAAAAATTTAGTTGGAGGTCTGCAGCAAGAACCTTGAACTTAGATCTTGTTGTGTTTTTCATAACTCAAAATCTATATCGGTGGGGGGAGCTGATGATACATTTGTTACGCTTGTTGTGCAAATGGTGTACGGCAAGATGTCTGTGCTCAGCAGGCTGGGTATCAGACCTGGCCTGTAACCTTGTCCAATACCAGCTGGTTTCTGGCAGACAGCTTGCCGTACATCATTTTTCACAACAAGGATAACTAATAATTGTGGTTTGACCCCAGGCTGGAAAGGTTGCGTAGATGGGTCCGGATGTTTCAGGAAGCCATGGTGATATAACTAATCAAAATGCTGCCCTCACAAATCACAAACCTCGAAGGAAGGAGGCTCTTTAAAAAAAATGCTCAAGTAGTGGAGCACACCAAATTTTGGTTTTCAAAATTGGCACCAGGTACTACAGTACTCGTACGTTAATAATAACGACGTTTGTGAATCAGTAGTCAATTAGCATAGTTCACGTTTGATGAAAACCATAGCAAAATGGATACCGAGATTGGTCAAATTGCCAAAGAATAAATTATAATAGACTGATCCTCAATGTTTTAAAACCAATAAACAAGGGTTCATACGTTTTGAAGCATTTCCTGCTCGCCGATACTACTAATGCGCAGTGCCCTGCGTGGGAGAAATCTAACACCCTTTGAATTTAATTTGCAGCTGAACCTGCATACAGAAAACACGAAGACATTTCTACAGGATATATTAGAATTTCACTCTAGCTACACTGAGGAACATGGGACTGAACCCTTTTCCGAGGGGAATGCTTTTAACGCTGTTGGAGAGTTTATGCTGGCAGGTGAGCTATCCAAATCATAAATTGGAAACTTTAACCCTTTCCATGGTGAGACTATTTTTGTCCATGGCAGAAACATCTTCTACACCCTGCCATGTTGGTATTCATTGGAAAGCTCTCGCCGAGTACTACCAGATGAGTACTCATGTGCCATATTTTAACTCAAATTTAAACTTTTTTGCATCATTTCCCATTGACCAAATTAACCACCATCAGCCAAAGGGTTTGACGTCTACCCTTATTGTGATCGTTCTGGAGTGAAGGTGCAATAAAAATTAAGATTTCTAGAAATTTTCTTTTACGGAATACCCATGTATACGTATGCATTCCAAAGTGATACCTCTTTCTTTTGATACTAATTAGCAGTCAGGGACCGTTCACCTCAATAATCAGAAAAGGTTGAACCAAAAATATAATAGTTGGACATTAGGCTATACGTTTGGACCTGTTTTACACTTCATAAAACTGCTTGTTGGATTTCCGGCATTCATTGCGAACCCTATTTTTTGGGGTGTTTTACCCTTAAAGTACCTAAAAACGTCAACTTCGGAGGATTTGTTATTCAGGCAGGCACCCTTCACACTATCAATATCAATTTTGGTAAAAAATATTCCACACCTGGGTCTGAAAGAGGATTTCTCCCTGGCCAGAGTTATGTATGCGATGGAGTATTATGTAACTGGTTAATTTGGCGTGTACTTAAGTTGGCGTTTCTTTTTTCAAAAAAATATTTTCCATGTATTTATTTTGGCGTCAGAACAACGCCATCTATATGTACAGGGCCCGACAAATAGCATAGTCCCATCTCCCAGGAGATCTGAATTCCAAAAACAGCCCTGTCGGACTACCTTAAGTTGGATTGAGGTAGTCCCGCTGGACTACCTGAATCCTGGGGAAGTTCCCGGCTAAAGTGCTACAAAATCGTAGCGAAGAAAAGAAAAATATAGCATCCCTTAAGCATGCAACCTACCAACTAGAAGAAAGCATAAGTACCATTACTAGTTCATGAAGAGGGGGAAAAAACTTTTTGCCTTTTTGTTATATATGGCGGGGCTACCTAAAATGCTGGCGGGACTACCTGATTTTGGGTTCTGGTAGCCCCGCCAGCCCACCTGGTCCTTCTGGGGACTGTTGAGTCCTGATGTAGATATAGGAATCAATGACCACCCCCATTTTGCTTTCGGAAGCGATCAATAACTCTATAACTTGGTTGGTCTCTTTGAACCTCAAAGAAACATATGTTTAAGTGGATATCTCAGTGGAAGTCTCTTGGCCTGCATGATCCAGCTGGTTTTTAGTGCAAGTCACAATGTACCGTGTATCATAGGCTGTAAATGCCTGCGAGATCTTTCAGAATGGGGAAGGCTACAGGAGTTGGAAAGTCATGAGGACTGATGGGAAATGCAGTTGCCAAGAAATGAGTTACTTCAAAATGGTAAATTAAACTACAGGTAATAGAGTTTTTATGTACAAGTTATCAAATTTAGATAATAAGATGATCACATTTTTAGTAAGATTCCCAAAAGATGTGTTTATATCCATTTTCCCTTTCTCGGCTTGATTATATGTATGTTTGTATCCTCTTCCATTGCAGGGTTAGACACTAGTGGTTGTAGTCTGACTGCGCTCTTCCTTATTTTGATTAATTATCTTGATGTGCAACACATAATCCAAAAAGAAATCGACGAAGTGGTAGGTACTGAAAGACAACCTCAGCTAGCTGATAGACCAAATATGCCCTACACTGAAGCCACCTTGTTAGAGGTTATGCGATACGCCTCGATAATCGCACTCGGCGTGATTAGAAAAACTACAAAAGACACAGTTATTCAAGGTCATCACATCCCTAAGGACACGGCAGTAAGTTCCGCACACACATGCTCAAAGATGAGCATGCATATATATATATATATATATATATATATATATATATATATATATATATATATATATATATATATATATATATATATATATATATATATATATATATATATATATATATATATATATATATATCGCGTGTCTTGACATGACTCTCCGCCTTCCTTAAACAAGTATTTGACAAAGTCTGAATGTGTGGTAATGTATGCGTGTTTATGACTGTAAAGTTACTTATTTGATTATCCTTCCTTCCCTGATTGCTAGCTAGATGACTTAGTCGTTAATTGACCCTGTATCGGTTTCCAATGGAAGGACTTAATCTATACCGTATATTTAGCTATCTGCTACACTAAGTTCGCATGGGAGTACTGATGCTGTCCCATAGGTCTTCTCCTGGATCCCATATTCCGTGGGAGCACTGGGACCTTCTTGTGGAGTTTCTTTACACTTATTTGCTACATGGATGGGTTGATCTCTGAGGGGAGTGTGGACTCAACTACATATGTAACATTTAGAACTGCCTTGTAGCTGTGTTGTTCCTTTCCTTACAGTCCGTAGTCATCACTTTCCTCTGTGTGTTTTCTGCTTGGCCCAGCCTTCATTAACTACATACACTGTCAGGGTATGTGGCCAATGGGAATGAATGAATTAATAGAATGAAAGGAAGCTTAAAGGGACATAGGCACAAAAAGGCCACACGCTGCCATAACTTGGCCTGGGCAATTGCCCTATTCTCTGATATCGGAATAAAAGGAATGAAACAATTTATACTGAACTTATGCCATCTCTTTCAGGAAAGTAGCATGCACCTCTATCGTATTGCAAAAATCTTTGTATTTTGCTTTCTGACCGAAATATACGATATGAACACCCTGAATGAATAAAATGCTCATATCAATATCTAACTCTACTTTGTAAGATATAAAATCATGTGTCTATTATCTTCTCATCTGCAGCTGGATGCCCTTCTCAGTTGGTCGTAGGAATTGCCCAGGTGAACAGATTGCCAGGCCTAGGATGTTTCTGTTTGTTACCTACCTTCTCCAGAAGTTCACCTTCTCTGCCCCCGATGGAGAAAAACCTGCCGACCCAGACCCTCGCAACTTTATCAATGGAATAGCCATCAAGCCAAAAACGTTCAAGGTCAAGGCGACACTTAGAAAGTGATTCAAGAAAAAAGGCTACTGTTTTAATTTTACAATTTATGCAAGGATGTTCACATAATCTGAACGCGCGACCGTCTTTTGTTATAAACCTTTAATCCTGTTTTATTAGACTGTGATTCAAGCCTAATTCGTTTAATTACTAGCATTTAAAGTATTTGCCTTCTTGACAAGTACATGTAGAATGTAAACACGCATCACCAACATCATAGTGATATCTTTTAAATAAAAATAACCTTTAAGGAATAAAGAAAAAAAACAATTCTTTTTTCGAGAGTGCAGTAGTAGTAGTAGTAGTAGTAGTAGTAGTAGTAGTAGTAGTAGTAGTAGTAGTAGAAGAAGGGGTGGTAGTAGTAGTAGCAGTACATATACACACAACCAACTAATAGAATGCAGCCAAATACAAGAAAAACGCTTTTTCATTCCTATATGTTATGGCTTATTTCATGTTTTTCAATAAAAGTTGAGTTTTGCACTGGTATTCTATGTCTATCCGTAATCCCGAAAGAATATAGCTTATACTTCTCTATGGATTAAAAAACTTTGCCTGTTCATAAATGAAAAAATGATTATTTATTTTTCAGCCATAGTTGAGCATTTTTGATCTTTTAATGAATATTCAAAATTCTATACAAATTATCTATAAGTATATACATATACTTTTCTAGATCATTCAAAATAGTTCTTAATCATTGTTATTAAGGATAGTCGATAAACTAATTACCAATTATTACAGATAAATCAAGAATATTTGAAAATAAGTGCAAACAATCGAAATAAGTTCAGAAATGTTCTTATATCCTAGTCAGTTATCCCTATTTTAAAAAACATCTATCATAAACATCCGTGATCTTCAACATCCTAATTTCTTTAATTAAGCAGATTTGCAAATTGCACATATCTTTGATATTTAGTTTTATTATAGTTTCACGTTTTAGAACGTGTGTATTTAATAGTGCCTGACAAAAGTAGAATGTTTCTTTTAAATACCACACAGGTTTGTCATAATATATGCCGTAGATTGCCATATATTATGCACATGTTATTATTTGTGCCCATCTTTTTCCACGTAGTCAAGAATTATGAAATATTGAATGAACACAGATGAAGCTCAATCGCAGTGAATAGTATCTATCTGACTGAGTGATTTATTTGTCAAGCATTGGCTGATGATGTTTGGTGGGCTTGGTCTGACTTGCTCTAGCGCCCTATAGTAGTAAAATCCATCGTTTCTATGACTGTCAAAGTCGATAACGAGCTGGGTTGTCAGTTCATATTAGCAGTACGTTTATTGCAAATGTCAGTAAAAACACACTCAGCAAAGCATAGTTCAACTAAGTAGCCCGCATCTTCAAGTTCCAGTGTGATTAAGGTGTCCGGTAAAATAACAAATTATCCATATTCGAAACATAGTTTCAAAATATCAATACAATTAGTTACTAGCTACGACCCGGATGAGGCATATAAATGAAATGCAAAAATTAGAAAAAAAAACTTTGACAAAAAACTCCATAAAAAACTCTGAAAAAAAGAAAAAGGTGTAGGAAAAACAAGAAAAACATCGAGGAAATCCAAAATGTAATACTATCAAAGAAAATGCAAAAAGAAATCACTGTTTTGCTGAACTTTTATGGATAATTTAATTTCTTCGCAAATTTTTATTGATTCTTTGACGTTTCTAAAGAGAATAATTCAAAGCTTTTTACAAAACATATCTTTGATATTTTGGAAAATCCGGCTGAATTTTAGTCTTTTAGAGTAAATAGTTTTTGTTTTACAAAAGTTGTCAATGTTTTGTTTATATTTACATTGCAAAATTTATGTCCCCGAACATTCCTAGTAGCGTCTAGGACGTGTCCTAAGACTGTCAGTGACGTGATTGTGTCTTGCGGTTAAACTCTGTGGTTTGGGGGTTTATGAGGAGAAGACACGCCACGATTCAGTCAGGACATTGCTGGGACATGAATTTGCACATGTGCAAATGACGTTACTTGTGCATCTCGACACCAGGAGGCGGCCATTTCTATTAGCTCATTGAAAGTATGAGATGAATCACATTTGACTAAAAGGTCTCTATGATCCTCATTTCTTTACAGCAAGAGCAGGACAGTTTTAGGCTTTTCGATATCTCATCAGCTGCATATCAGGATAAAAGCGAAGTAGAAACTGAGGCCAGACTGTGCAGGCATTGACCAATTCGCATCTGGAGCGCACATTTGATCTCTCATTTTGAGATAATATGAGTGATATTCATATAATCTATTGGAAGAGAGATTATCAATTCCATTGGGATTAAGAACTTTCGCTCAGATAAATCTCAAAATAATTCCTTATTATCAGAATAGTTAAGAATGACTCAGATTATGTGTGCTCTCAGAATGATAGTAGGTTAACTTTGTCACTTATATCTTTGTGTTCTATGACAAAGATGTGCAGTAACCTTACAAGCGATAATTTGAAATTTAGTGACAGGTTCACATACGACTTCTTTCTGTTAGAAAGGTATCAGCGCATGCGTTAAATAAGGAAGGAGTGATTTATCAAATATCGTGATCATATGGTTGTCACTCGTTATTGGCGCATTGATTATTCATTTCCTTTACAAATGGATGACAGAGCCATCTCTTCCGTGGGGACCTCGTGGACTTCCTCTCGTAGGAAACGCGTTTCAGGTCGACCCTACGGGCCTACACAAAACCCTCGCAAAATTGGCTGAGACGTATGGAGGTGTGTTCAGCATCAACCTGCTGGGTCAAAATATCGTAGTGTTGAATAGCAATGAAGCGATCTACGAGGCGTTGGTGTTGAAAGATGATGATTTCAGTGGTCGTCCACCTTCATCTTGTGGGGAGAAGGTAATGTTGTTATTTTGCTTTAACTATTTCATAAATCATTCAGGTGGTACGTACTTGATATCACCCAAATGGCAATATCCTTATAATGGAACAATATTTGGAGAAATATCGGATTAAAAGGTACTGCCCCCGTCTAAATCCAACGTTGGACCCTCTCTAAATAATTTCAAAATATGGTACTATTTGATCAGCTATATTCAACGTTTTTATAATATGTGTGCATTCCAGATTCAACGTGGTAAAGGGTATTGCATTATTAATTTTCAGATTGCAATTCACACCCTGAAAATTTTAGCAGGTTATCTTTCCTAAGGTTATGGCTTTTTTATCTAGTGTCGTGAGATTTTCATAACTACATCTATCTATAACACTGCAAATGATTTTTTTGTGATCAAGTACGCCACAGAGTATTTCCAAGAACTAGGTTATTATATTTGATTCATCATATGAGTGAAGATGCCTGGATAGGACATAAAAGGATGTTATTTCTAACATCGTAGGAGTACAAACAGTACACGCACATGGTCTTCAAATAAATCCCAAACACAGGTTAGGAGTTTAATGAATGTTAACCATTATTAACCATTAAGGGATCAAATGTATATTGTTAGGGTCTAGGAATTGTTATAATTAGTAGTTTTATTATTATTGCACATTTACTTGCTAAGGCAGGGATTCTTGGATCATTTAGCCAGTACTGTCCAATACCTTATTAAAGGACATGACGCTGGAATAGCCAGTGGAATGTTAGTGTGTTAATGGTTAAGGCAGGCAGCATGGTAAGGCGATAGCCTCAGAAGTCCAGCATAGCTCCGCCCCTTAAGCCAGTAAAACCTAAAGTTGGACAGTACTGATACGGGATAGCACAAAGGAAGTTGTCCAGGAGTATTGTAATTAGAACAAAATGATAACATAGGAAGCTAGTTGGCTCTACCAGGGTCTTTTGGTCTTAGTAGAACCAGCGTGCTCTAGCTTCATATTCTAACTGACTCCAAACCCTAAACTTACTCCTTATATACTAACTGGGATAGCATTTTTACTGTCTAATTAACATATTCCTGTCCACTGCATAGCATTTTTACTGTGTAGTATGTAGCATAAAGCAACGTATCTGGCATAGAAATGTAAAATAAGATCAAAATGTTAGATAGTTCAAATAAAAGAGACACCTTTGTGACTAATCTATGATTTGGTTGGTCTTGCTGTTGGTGTGGCCGTGACCTTGAACTTCTCTGGCTTAATAACATTTCCATTGACATAGTTACGTGGATCTGGGTCAGCTGATTGTTCGCCCTCAGGAGGTGAAAATGTGAAGGATTGCAGAAGATATGTGACAGCAAGAAAGAGTCTTGGTCTGGCAAGTAACTCTCCAGGACAGTTCCTACGACCAGCAGCAAAAGGCATCCAACTAAATATCATAAAAAAGGAAAATACAAAAGGAGTGATTTTTTGTAAGCTAACAATAGCCAGTAGAAACAATAGGCCACTTGTGAGTTTGTTTTTTTATTTTGCCTCAAAGGCTGACAGCAGAAGAGTACTGTTTATTTTACTACGCCACACTATTGTCTATGTCTTATACATATCAACATGAGACAGTTTAAGAATATGGTTCGAAGGTGTTCAATATCAATAGTTTCATACTGTTAGAATGTCTGGTCCAGACTGATATCCACCCCATATCACCCGTATCCCATGAGGTGAGGTCAATGTATAAATGGATTGGTGCTTAAAGGCACATGGGCACACAAATGCCATTAAGTGCCATACAAAATGTGTAAAATATTGGTCTATTGTTGTTGATAAAGACAGCAACAAAGTCATGAATTAATAAGTAGAGAATGCATGGTTGATTCAAATGATAAGTCAGACCGACCTCATGGAAATAAGACATAATGCAGTGTAGATCAACTTTCTCAAGAGGTTCCTTATAAATGGTACTTGCATTACTTCTCGAGTCAATAAGATACGCACATTCAGGGAAAATGTGCTTGATATTGAAAGTACAATCAGAGGCTTTACACTGGCCCAGGGAGAGTCTTTCATTTTCAAAAGGCAGAAATGAGTCAAGTTCTGAATAACATGAATACAGTTTTCTCAGTTAGAATGATTCAATAAACTCCAGACCCAGCTAAAGCGGCGGAGCTAGGTCGGATACAAATAAATCCCCAGCGGGATACGGATGAGGTAGGACTGCAGGTTTGACCACTCTTTTTAAGAGGGTGAAACGAATTTATCGCCGGCTCTTCCACGGTAAGAACAATATCAAATACATCATAGTGCTTTTCAAGAGGTTTTATCGATTATTGCTGTGCACTAAAAGGTGATATCGAATTTCAAGTTTTGATATCAAATTTACATAGAGCAAGCGGCTGAAGTTCTGAGGCTGTTTAGCAATAACAAATATAAAACCAAAGCACCTATCATATGCCACCATTAAAGTGATAGGAAGATACTTATTGCCTCATCATTCGATAGTTTGGTGGAATAATGCAATGGTGTGATATCAAATCACCCATTACCCCGTTTTTATCATATTCCATTATCAAAGTAATAGGAAAATCTTACTGCCTCATCTGTGGATGATCTGGCGGAATAATGTGTCCATCACCATCTAGAAATCGTTCTGGTTTAAACACGAACGGCTCAGGCCAAAAATCGCCATTGTGATGCATTCCCCATAAATTCAGTATCACCTGGAACAATAGCAATAAGACAATGATTATGATGACTATGATGACAACAACAATAAACAACAATAGTTATATCGTGATAATACTAATAACGATGATAATCATAATAATACTAATACTAATGATACAACTACTACTTCTACTACTACTACTACTACTACTACTACTGCTATTACTACTACTACTACTACTACTACTACTACTACAACTACTACTACTACTACTACTACTACTACTACTACTAATAATAATAATAATAATAATAATAATAATAATAATAATAATAATAATAACAACAATAATGAAAATAATAATAATAATGATAATAATGATAATAACAATACTAATAATAATAATAATAATAATAATAATAATAATAATAATAATAATAATAAAAATAAAAATAATAGTGATAATAAAAATAATAATGATAATAATAATAATAATAATAATAATAATAATAAGCTTAAGCAATTGGTTACTCATTTGAACCTTCTTGATACTATGCAATATTTACCATGGTTTCAATCAATGTTTGTTTTCATGAAAAAAAACGTGGTGGGATGAAACACTATTTGATACATTCCCTAGGACAAAAAACATGATTGTCCTAAACGTGGCAACAACTTTGTTTGAGAGGCCAAGAACCTGCTCCTTATTAGTTCTTTAAAAGTCATGAGGAAAAGGGCTGCATGGCAATATCTCTCTTGACCCATTCCCATCAAATACACAAAAGACCATATAATCTTGAAAATCTTTATGGACTATCCGTGAAATATATATTGACAGAATAATTTCCTTGGATGGTGCTTAAAAGTTTTGCATGGCCATTGGGACTGCAATAGTGACAGCTGGTATCATTCTTAATCGCGCATAATCGGTTTCAAGTTCCATCCATTTCATAAACCCAAGGCAAAAATGATGGAGGATTTCTTGAAATGGATCAAGTTATATGGAAGACCACCTGAACCTTTGGATGCAAAGAAAATTATCAAGTACACCTTTAACTCTCAGTTTCAAGATTTCTCAGTTATCATCCTTTTTGGAAATTACTCAATTAGAAATGTATATATTGAAAGGAAATGAGTATGTATTTCAGAACCCTTACAAAAGGACAGCTCAATATTCAAATAACGTATTACTTCATATTAATAGCGCAAATACAGTGATGCTGGCCTGTTTTAAGAGTAGGATAGAGTTGAATTCATGATTATCTTTATTGAAACATTACATTCGTTCCTCTTGTAATACATACAAAACGTACTCAAGCTAAATAAAACAATATGAACTAAACTGAATCAGTTTCTCGATACTCTTATGTCTGGAGAATTTTTTTTAGGCCTAAAAGGAGTAATGAGTAATATATCTCATAAAATAATCTACCATTATAGCACTGGGCAAATGGGGAGGAACCCATCCCTAAGAATCCTTACCCATTTCCTGCTGACCCCCTATGTCAACCCCATATACACGAGAGTAAGAAGAAAGACCTGCAGAACTGATGCCTACATCATCTAAAGGTTAGAAAATCAGTGATACAATGGCGCCTACTCCTACTGCAGACACTGATGTGATAGGAGAAAGTCCCTGCCAGATTAATCAAGGAACCAATGGTGCAGAGGTAACTTAGGTTTACGCTGCAGCTCTTGTGGTGCATTGTTTCAGATGGATGAAATAGTTGGGTCAAGTCTTCAAAGGCTAAAACACTAGGGCCTAAATTCTGAAGGATGACAAAAGCTGCATTTGGTATGTTGGAGTCCCAATTGTTGCAACATATGTTTCTATTTCAATGGCTTGAACCTTATATTGATTTTATCAAATTTCGGAGATCAACTTTTAACATGGGTGGAACAAGCACAATGAATAAGTAAGAGGAAGCACTCAACTTCTCATTTTGATGAATGACTGCTAACTCTTGTAATAATAAAACGACGTTATGCTATAGTCCAATTCACATTTCCTTTTGGTTTGGTTTTAAGTCAAGCTTCACGAATTTTCATAAACTTAGTTGGATATCTCCATAAAGCTTTGAATCCTTTCTTAGTTTGGCCAAGCATGGAACTAGTGCAAAAAACATGCCTTCTAGTTTTAAGTGCTATTCAGTAACGATATTAGGGCTGACCAGGGATTCAACATTCGCCATCCCCTCTTGAAAAAATATGCCACCTTCAATATACCAGCTTTCACAGAAAGGAACAACATCACCAAAAGATTTGGTGATCAATAAAATCTGCACATGTAAGGACGTGAAGTGTGACATAAGAAGACTGAAAATATTCAAAATCCTGTCAGGAATCATACCTATAAAGCTCAGATTCCATATTGACAAGCTAGTCACTATTGTTGCTGTGCTGAGTAATCTGCAAGGTCCACTAAGTCACCTATGAAGCTGCGGAAGATAGTATTGTTTGTAAAAATACCCTAGTTTCTCTACGACAATTTTCCAGAAATTATTATCAAATATCACATCTTCTAGATGCATCCCTTTGTGTGTATAATCGATCACGTAACTTCGAAAAATACCAGTGACTGTCATTTGTGCTCTAATTAAAAAAATATAGGTGCTTTTTATCAATACTTATTTTCCCATCACTTTCCTGCTTCAGCATCTTGGGAGCAATAATAGCGGCTATTGGAAAAATACCTCTTGGATTAAAAACACTTAATTTCTGGTAGACATAACCAACACTTGTTGCAGATCATCGTTCCATCTGGGCTAGCCCCTAGGAATGTGGTGTCTTTACTTATGCTGCTCTCCCACATACGAATCTAATGTGCGAACATACACGATCTCAAATCTACGATTAAAGCCACGAATTGGCTATAAAATTGGTGTTTTCCACATTCGTTAGATATGTACGTTCAACCACTTTCGTAGGTTGTTATACTTGTCGAACATTTGATTAGTGTACGAAAATGTACGTCAATGTACGACAACATACGACAATGTACGACATGTTGCGACAGCATATTCGACAATGTACAACAATGTTCGCCAAAAAATACTTCCCTATGACAGAATTTTTGTCGCACCCAAAAGTTTTACATGTAAAACTTTTTCTTTAAATTCGCAGCATTGCTTACGAAAACCTAAGACTGACTGCGAACAACCACGATACATCACGACAACACTCGAATAACTACGATTGTTTAATTCGCACCTTGTCGCACCTTAAAATTCGTATGAGGGAGAGCAGCATTAAGGTGCTGTCCCAATTACGACTTTTAAGGAAATTGGAAATTCGCAGCTTGTCTTAGCTTTTCTTACATTATCGTGGTTGTTCGCAGTTATTCTCAGCTTTTCGTAGGTAAAGCTGCAATTTATGCTGGTCTCCCACATACGAATTTAATGTGCGAACATACACGATCTCAAGTGTACGCTTGAAGCCACGAATTGGCTATAAAATTGCTCTTTTTCTTCATTCGTGAGATATTTACGTTCAACTACGAAAGTATACGACATCCCTTGACATCATGTACGATTGATGTACGACTACAACATCAGATGTCCAACATTGTACGTTTTCTATCATGATAAGGCGTAAATAGTCGAACATATTCGTAGTTGGCTACGAATATGAAAGTTGGTATGTATACGAGTGTGTGCGAATCTGCACGACATAAACACGAATAATTACGTCATACAAACGCATATATACGCCAGTTGTACGTCTACTTACGACAATATTCGAATAATTACCAATTTGTTCAAACTAAAAATAAGTACACTACGATTTGTGGTGAAATCACCGTCAATTCGTTGCTTTGTAGGATAAATTTTGGCCAATTACCTATTTTTCCATTCTGAAGTGGGTCTTGTATATAGTGGCACCTTTTCGTACCTTAAATGTGTGTACGCAAATGTACGTGAATGTACGATTACATACGACAGTGTACAACATATCACGACACGATGTTCAACAATGTACAACGATGTTCGACACTGTACGACAAAACTGACTTCCCTACTACAGAATTTTTGTCGCACCCAAACGTTTTACATGTAAAACTTTTTTTTAAATTCGCAGCATTTCCTACTAAAACCTAAGACTCACTGCGAACAACCGCGATAAATCACGACAACACACGGAAAACTACGACCTTTTAATTTGCACCTTGTCGCACCTTAAAATTTGTATGTGGGAGACCAGCATTAAAAAGAAAGTTTTACATGTAAAACTTTTGTGTGCGACAAAATGTATGTCGTAGTGATGTGTTTTTTTGTCGTATATTGGCGTACATAGTTGAATATCATTTTGTATATGTTCGTATATTTTCGTAAATTATCGTACATTGTTGTGGATTGTTGAACATGGATTTGTGGCATATCGTACATATTCGTATATATTCGTACCTTGACGTACACTTCCGTACAGAAATTAAATCTACCTTCTGACTTGAACATTTAAAATAGGTTTACAAAACCCACTTTATCATGAAATAACAGGTTAATCGGCCAAAATTGACATACAAAGTCACAAATTGATCAATTTTTAGTCGAACATGTTCGTATTCTGACGAATATTGTCGTAATTAGATGTACAAGTAGCGTATATATGCGTATGTACGTCGTATGCATTCGTACTTAGTTTGTATATATTCGCGCACATTCGCATACATACGCACCTTCATATTCGTACACAAGTACAATTATGTTAGCTATTTACGACAAATTACGATAAAAAAAGTAGTCTGTCGCACATATAAGGATGTTGTCGAACATCAATCGTACCTAGTGTTGTGGGATTTCGTATACTTTTGTATGTTTTTGTTACAATTTTTATACATCCTGCAAACGTGATTTTTACCAATTTTTTAACAAATTTGTGCCTTTCGTCGTAGATTTGACATATTCTAAAAATTGTACATACAATTCGCAGTGGGACAGCACCTTTAGCAGTAAAGTTTGGACATGTATACTACAACTGCGATGCCTGTATTGATGGGATTTAATGAACATGTCTTGCAAGTTTTGCTCAAAACTTTCATGTGTTTACTACCAGTGATTAACTTCATAGCAGTTTTTCTCGATTTTGATTTAAAGAAATTGTTTTAACAAATGACACAGTGATAATGCTTTTTCATATTTAATGCCAGTTTGGACTTCCATGTTTTCCATCGGCTTCCTTATCAATTTTCAATATTAATTTTGTGGTGTACATCAAAATTAGATCAATTTGTTCGAAATTCTTGGAGATTCAAGATGTCACTGACAGATATTTCAACGGTTTCACAAAATGATGTTACCTTTTTGACAGGTGGCTGGACACTCATTTTATAATACTTGTTAGTTCAGGTGGGAAGATAGCATGTAGAACAAAGGTACTTGGCGGAATGTTTACAATCCAAAAAGAAAAAAGTGTTCTGGTAGGAAATGGCTCCCTCCACTGGCTAGTAGTATTTGTAGAGAGGTGACAAAGGATTTTCCTATCGAGTAATACTCAGCTGTGTAACAGGTAAAGCTTTATCATTTCTTTAATTCATGTTATTTTCCATAGGGATTACCTGTAAGTCACACTTGGCTTGTTTTATCTTAGGAATTATATTATTTCAAAGTAGGTGATATATGACTCGGATGAAGGATCACAAGTCATTTTAATCCAGCATCAGTAATATTTCATCTTTGTTATAGGATCCGTACCCCTAGTCCTTGGTTTAACATTAGCCTTTACAGAGCAGACATTTTGAGTATGTATATACATATATATATATATATATATATATATATATATATATAAATATATATATATATATATATATATATATATATATATATATATATATATATATATATATATATATACATACATATATACATACATACATACATACATACATACATACATACATACATACATACATACATACATATATATATATATATATATATATATATATATATATATATATATATATATATATATATATATATATATATATATATATATATATATATATATATATATACACACATATCACTACAGTTATAATATGCATACACAGAAATACTTTGAATATTGTTATGGGCTGTCACAAATGTGTTCATAAAAATGTATTTCTTACATACTTTTGTATACTCAGGGAGATGGTGACCTTGGACTTGTGTAGGTTTTGTGGTTTTTCTCATCACTCCATTGGGTAGAGCAGACATGTACCGCATGACCTCCATCAATGTAGCCTCTGTGTAGGGCATGTTTGGTCTATCAGCAAGGACTGGACGCCTGCTATTACCCACCATAGTCTTGATTTCCTGTTGTATCTTATCCTGGACGTCAGGATAGTTAATCAACATCAAAATGACTGCAGTCAGGGTGGCAGCACTTGTGTCAATTCCTAGAGTAACGAAGATGCATATTAGGTTATCAAGTCAGGTCTTCACTAGCGGGTTGTGCAAGATGGATGAAACTCGGGTAAAAGGCAAAAGCCATCACATATTCCCATGAAAATTCCTACATGCTCTGGCGGGGATACAAAGCAAGGCAGTGGTGAGAGACAGCCAGCAGTCACTTACAGGTTAAGAGATAAAGGACCTTTCAAATTAACTTGGAAATTTCACCCTTTATATATATGGGAAGCAATATGATGTTTGAATCAACTATGGATGCTTTACGAATCGATATTAACATGTCAATATATTTGGTAGAAAATATCAGGTGACCTGCAACAAAGTATTCCATCAGCGTAGGTGTCAGAATCCTATGGGAGAAAGGTTCACTGCCATTGCCCTCCATGTACTGTACGTGAGAAACAAGAAGGTGTCCTAAAAATCCTCCTGGCTTGTCCATATTAATGTTCAACTAAACATAGAAACGCAATACTGTTTAAAAATCGGGAAAGTAATGTTCACATAGGTTGATTAAATATAGTTTATATATGAAATGCTTTAGACAAAAAGAGAAAACAAGAAATGTTACAGTAACATGAGCTTCTGTTCCTCATAAGGAAAATATTTCTATCAAGAATACGTTATTTCACATTCCATTATCACGCCTGACGAAAAGGTACTGGATAATAGGATACAATATCATAAAAGGATTATGCCGGAAGAAAAGCAGATCTAATTTGAAAATTCACAAAGAATTATATTTGACCGTAATAATATCAGTTGGAATACTAACATAGATTTGATATGACATTCGTCTATTTATAGGATAGCTGCATTGCAGTTTTTTTTATTACAAAATCTACCTTTGCTCTTTCAGTGTAGGGGTCCATCTGTTCTTTCATCATTTTTCTTGCCAAACGTATCTTCTTGTAACTCTTATTGCCAAAATAACGCAGTGCTGGAAACATTTCCAGAAGCCCGCCTTGTACAGCCGCCTCTTCCCATAGGCGAATCCAAACGTATAATTTGTTCAGTTGATGGTGGTCTATTGGCAAACGCTCACCAAATGCCTGTGAGTCGAAATGTATGTATTCAATTTTAAAACATAGCTGTCTATCTATCTATCTATTTCGTGATAGATAAAGATATTTATGTGTTGTGTGTTTATCTGAGAATTCCTGTACTAAGAGAATCATTTGTACACGTGTGAAGTGAAATAATACCATTGTTATATAGAAATTGAAATATCTGTATCTCCATATTGCCGAATGAATGGGGTGCAATTCTCAGTCGCAGAATGTTAGCAAGTTAGCATTAGTCAGTGGTGTATCCTGGGAATAAGGTTCCCTTTAACATTACCTGGTGTACTAAACACAAACTTGCTCATAAAGGTGATGGTAAACAAACCAGATAATGATAAAGCATGATCACTATTGCTTACCATTAACCACATGGATGCTGCCACTGTTCTGTACATATCGTACTCAATGACAAATCCCTGGTTTCCCTTCTTCTCAATAACCTCAACCAGTTCTTCCAGAATATCAGCCAGCAGCGTCTCAAGCTCATGAAGTCCTGTCCCATACATCTTAACCCCACGAAGAAAAGATTTGCGCATATTTCTCCATTCACGCCCGATATCAAGTAAGCCCATTGACAATTCTCCATCGAGCATTGCCTGAATATCGAAATTATAAAAATACTGCATAACTTCTGCTTCGAAACATATTATTGACTTTGCTTAAAAAATAACAAAAAAAATAAAAACTTTGAATAATGCTTTGGTAGACCAAACTCATGAACCGATATCTCACCTGATAAACTTTTATTTCATATTTTGCGACAATTCAAAGGGCTGCATGTTCTATTTGTATTAATAGTGCATCATACTTGATATCTATAACTATAAAATGCAATATTTTCTTCAATGTAAAACTATGACTACTAGCCTGTGTTTGGGATCTTGTTGAAGACCATGTGCGTGTACGTTTGCACCCCTGAGATCCATATTTTAGTCCTATCCAGACGTCTTTACTCATATGATAAATCAAATATAATGAACTAGTTCTTGGGAAAATGCTCTGTGGTGTGCTTGATCATAAAAAAACTTCGTTTGCAGTATCAGCTATAATGACCTAGTTCGTGGAAGCACTATGTGGTGTGCTTGATCATAAAAAAACTTCGTTTGCAGTATTAAACATAATGACCTAGTTCTTGAAAATGCTATGTGGTGTGCTTGAAAAATGAAATAAAAAAACTTCGTTTTGAGTGTGATGAATAAATGTACGACACTAGATATAAAAACCATAACCGCAGGACATAACCGGAGTATGATATTTGGAAAGTATTTAGATAGGGAATGTCACATTAGACAGGGCAACACCTTCTGATCAAATATTTCTCCAAATATTGTTTCATTATCAGGATATTGCCATGCTGGTCACACTGAATACGTAACATCTGAATGAGTTATGGAATATTCAAAGTACAAAGAAAACACAAAAAAACATTACCTTCTCCGCACGAAATGATGGTGGACGACCACTGAAATCGTCCTCTTTCAAGACCAGCGCCTCGTAGATTGCTTCATTGCTATTCAACACTACGATATGTTGACCAAGCATGTTCATGGTGAACACACCCCCATAATGCACCAGTCAATTGAATCCCTGGGAGGGGGGGGGCCGGGACATGCGGGGATACTGCTCAGGAAAAAATCAATAAATAGCACTCATCCCCACTGGCAGGAACCAATTCTGTGGCAGTATGCCCCACCCCTGGGGCATGCTCAACAAGAATACACAAGTTCCTAAGATTTCAACTTTTTATTTTGTGAAAATAAACCACAAAAATCTTAGCAGTTACATCACAAATAACAAAACCTTCAGCAGTTATAAAAATAAAATTTTAGACTTGGAGAAGACACCCTTCACATTACTTTTATTAAACATCTGACGTCCATTATTAAACACCTGCAGCACCATGTGACTGTGAAAATTCTGCTTTTGTGTACTCATTCTCCCGCGCCGGGAAGTCCCCCGGGTGAAGGTCCGTAGTTGGTCAACACAGTGGACCTAGCACAGGCCGGGTGCGCCCGGCTGATAGGCCTACTGGAATCGTGGCAGCAAAATATGACGTCACTATTCAAATCCCCGCCTATCATGCACCGCCACGACGGACAGCAATAAATCACAGTAATCCCGGTACACCGGGCAGCTATTTTAAGCAGTATTTAGCAGAAGCACCGTGTTTCCCGGCCAAGTCCCGGCCCCCCCCCCTCCCAGGGATTCAATTGACTGGTGCATAAGTCTCAGCCCATTTTGCGAGGGTTTTGTGTAGGCCCGTGGGGTCAACCTGAAACGCGTTTCCTACGAGAGGAAGACCGCGAGGTACGCGTGGAAGGGATGGTTCTGTCATCCATTTGTAAAGCAGACGAATAATCAATGCGCCAATAACGAGTGACAACCATATAACCACCATCTTTGATAAATCAGAACATAGGGCAAAACGTATTACGCATGCGCTGGCACTTGTATGATTGACAGGTAAGTGTAAAGGCTGCACTTTTAACATATGCTGCCGCTTCAGCTAGATGTGAACGCGTACGGCAGAAGTTATCAAAGATCAGTTGATTGACGACATGCTAAGTAAAGGTAAGTAAAAGTATATGGAATTGCTTTGAAGTGAGAAAATATATCAAGACTCTTGTTTAATTGTTTACACAAGAATGTTATGTGTTGCTTCGAATTCTATTTCAGCTGTTAAGGGAGCATGCATTATTTCGAAACTGCAATTCTCTTCAGCACACTGGATCACTAGATCAAATCAAATGTCTAGATGAATGGTATCGTACAATATTGAATTTTCTTCTGATTTTCTTGCTATTTATTGAAAATATGGACGGGTTTCAATGATGGAAATGACTTGCAGTATATATCATCGGGAAACAGATTTGTAAATGGCAAAATAGAATGATTGAAAAGAATAGAAAAGAAAATTAAAAATAGCAGTAAAATAGAAAGTGTGAAGGAAACAACAGAAAACATAGGGAGTAATCAATATCAGCGCAGTCTTCGAATTTCATTAACTCCATTAACTCAGACTAAATGTACAGGGCGGGCATATCAGGGAAAGGGAGGGGGGAGGGGGGTAGGTGAAAATGCTTACATTTCTAGGCCCTCCCACTTCCGCCCGCAATGTATTTTCTAATAAGTGATTATCCCCTTTCCTGCTTTTTGTTTGCTAATGCACCCTATACAACCATTCTTCATTTAACCTTGGAACAACCTCTCTCATTCTTATTTACATTGGGAAATGAAGAATGATTTTGGAAAACATTAATATTCAAATATTTTCAGCAATGTACTTTTGCCTAAAAAGTTTCTTTTTAAAATTGACTGCAGCTTATGCAGCATTATAATATTAAGGACAATAGTGATCATTCCCTTCTTACACTACCACTTTTTAATTAATTAGATTGACGTCTTTTCAGGAAAGAATTTAAAAGGGGATTCCCATGCTAACTCTTGGGTACAGTGACACCATATCCAAGGTATTTTTGGTACAATGACATCCGGCAAAACATTAGCTACTTTATCATTGGCATGCCAATGTACTTTAATATGAGGCTTAAAATACACGTTTGTTAGGTTTGTGTCTACTGCTCTCTTTATTCAGTACCAGCAATGGTAGATAGATGGCATCACCTGGTCCTTACTCTAGAGGTTTTAGCATATACTGATCCATCTAATCACCTGGTGAGATAAATGTGAACTAAAGAGCAGTCATGATAGACAGTTAGCATTTTGCAATGTACCAAAACAAATTTGGAGCATTTCAAATCATAATCTCTACGAGGGTCCTAACTAGCTTGTCAGTAAGATATCTCAAAATACGCTCAATAAAATCTCTTCAAATTTTCAGCGTATAGTATGTATTATCTGTGCTTCCAGGGACTTGCCATTTATGCTTGTGTTAAGAGACAGGGAGAGACAGAGAGAGATAATCACACAATACGAGTATTTAGAGTTTATAATCCCTAAATCTTTTATCGAAGGAAATGTTGTACTAGTATAAAAGGTGTGCAAGACCGAGCCTATAAATTTACAAATATTGAAATTGAAATACCTTTGTATATTTTACACTTCACCGTCATGCAGCCTTCTCATGAAACCAGGCCTCAACCTTAAGTAATGGAACCAAGGTTTACGCAAAATATGCTATCCAGCCTAACCTGTTACAACCTGAATGTTAATACTAAGTTGTTGGTCGGCAATTGAACAAAAACTAGTTCACAGGCTTTATCATACAGGCATCCTGAATCTCAATCAAAAGGTCAATCCCAGACTAACATCTACATAGAGTAATGGAGTCCATTCCAAATTAAACAAATCTTGGACCAGCACTAAATGTGCAACTCAACTTATTTCATACATCTAGGTGTACAATTTAACTTATTTCTCTTCATCAACCGACTCTTTAAAATGTAGTCAATAAACTAAGTGCCTTATACCCAGATTTCCACCCAATGATTAGTCTCCATCTTAAGCAAATCAAACTCAACCAGTAATGCATGTGTCAATTGGAGAAAATAAAGGTTGCATGTGAATCACTATTATAAAAATGATTGGCACACCTAGTGCCATATGCCCTGATCTCACACCACCATTAGCATTCATCTTATTATGTAAATGAACTCAAAAAATCTGACTTAACCCATTAATACTTAAATATTTGAAGGAAAGTTGTTGGTAATGTTCTGATCAGCATTTCTCCTTCAAGTATTTTGCCAAACATGCTTTAAGAAGAAAGATTTCATCAAAATTGTCAGGCTGGTTTTGGCCGCTGTGAGCATTAATGGGTTAAATGGATAAATTAAATGTTAAAGGTTAATTACTACCATAACGACTACACTTTTTCCAATATTACAATGTCTGAGAACCAAAAACCCATGGCATCCCCTAAAATCGATAAATATATTCGATATCCAAGCTACAATAGCACAGAAACATCATAACCTGGTGATTCATTGTTTAATCCAATGCAAATTCATGCCAGGTCTATTCACTATTACACTATTACAACACATATACCTTGTCTTCAAGCCATCTCTTGGGTTACCCAGTTGATAGCTTTCAGACATCACAGTCCTAAGAGTTCTCCCTAAATTTAGATCATTTATCACACCTGTCCACATGTTATGATATTATGTCAGTAGCATCTGGGGAATTCTATGGAGAACCCATTACATCCCTTTCACACCCTATTCACATTTACTGCACAACAAATGTTGTACAAGATTACAGATTTGTTTTCATGTGTCATGGGTTATCCATTCCACTCTCTAGAGATCCTTAGTGCCTCTTAGGAACGTTTTTCAATGCACAAGGATCTTTTGTGGATCCATCCATCGCCTGAGCTGTGCATTCCATCAAACTACTTTGTTTATAACTCAAAATAAATATCTAAGGGGTGGAGGGAGGATTCTTGAGATTTTCCAAAGGAGGTTTCTAAAAATTTCAAACCAAACTGCTTTGTTTATAGCCTAAAGTACATTCCAAAAAGGGATTTTTGAACTTCTCAAAGGGGAGTTCCTGAAGACTTTCATATAGGTTATTTTACCAATATATCGAAATATAGGATTGGTTTTAGTTTTTGTTCAGTTTCGATGTTTTAGATGTAATTGTTTCAGCATTTCATTCACTCACGCCTCTAAGTGTTCATTTTTTAATACATGTTGCGAACAGGCAATGTTCATCCTCATCGAGATCATGACCCTAGTTAAATCTACTCCTTTCCTTTTTGTGTGCTCCTTTATACAGTACAGACATTTAGTTCCTGCACCAGTCGACCGGACGTCTTCCAGTGTCTGGTTGTACAAAACCCATGGATAACATGTCAAGAAATGACCCAAGCACATCGATGACCTAAACGTAGCTTGCTAATACAATCTACGTTCAATTTAGAGGTAATCCATGCATCCATGCCCATGAAACTGGGTCTCAATCATGCGTGCGGTCGTGTAGTATGCCCGGACTGCATACGCATTTAGTGCAGGAATTAAATGGCGGCACTGTAACAAGTGTATCAGAGGGACAGCTATATTTCCTTTCGATTGAACGTGGACATTAACTTTGAGTGTGCCCTGGTTTACGCCGTGGTCATGTGGTTATACTCCACATTATACCACACCTTGGGGTATATGCCATGGTCACGTGATCAGACGGAAAGGAACATTTACAGCCGTTCCAACCAAACAGGCAACGGTTGCGCTCGGGAAACAGTTCATTCTCGGGGTGATAATCTGCACTATCCACCAACATGACAGGCAATAACTGTGTTGTTATACCGAACATTTTATAGACCTAACAAGCGGCAAAATCGTACTAGAGGACCAGAGCTGATTTAAATGTTCAGCAACAGCATTCATTTGATAAACCGACTAATGATGCAGTGCACCATGCAGTGTACTTAAAACTATAATGGTAATCGCCATATCTGTTGAAAAACTCTTGTAACAACCTGATAAATGTTTCGGCAAGCTAATATCATAGTTATTTCAGTTTTATTAATAGTTACATGTAGTTGTCAACTGGCCCACCAAATTTCATCCGGTCTTATCAATGTAATGCGGCCGGCCGCCATGGCATAGGTGGTCCAGAATAGGTTATATCATTTACTGGCAATTATTTACCTGCTTGTGCTAGGATTACACTCTTTCTGGCTGATAGCGTGAATTATTAAATGACTCTTAGTATAGGGTGAGGTATAACAATGAAGATTTTATGATGTTTTGTAGCTGAGGTGATAGCCATGGGAAGGTGTGGTAAAATTAAGCACCTTAATCTCCCCCCTGAAGAATGGGTGCGTCACATATGCTCATGCTTCAAACAACAGTAAATCCTATTGTGCTATAACGTTCTAATTGTTGCACCATCCAGAATGTTGCGACAAATCTGCTAACGCTAAGTTTAGTTCAAATCTTAATTTAAAGCAAAAATGACCAAAACATGTCTGTAAGTCTCGTGGTATAATGGGAATAGATCACGAAATGTAGGTGATTGTGGCAACACCAGTTCCCTCCCAATTAGCAGCTAAAACCTTGCCCTACGGGTTCGGTTTTGGTTGTTGACTGAGCCGGGCACCGGTATTGCCACAATCACCTACCTCCTTTGATCAATTCCTACAACCTGCCCCAGCCTAGTCACAACTTAGCTTGACTATGGCAGGAAAAAGAAATGATTAGTGGAATTTCAAATTGCAAACATATGGCGTTACTGTCTGCGAATGATGAAACTGTTTGATAACTACATGCAATCATGAAATCATTATCCTGTTGAGAAAGGCACTGCTCTCGTAATAGAATGAACAGTACTTTATACATATGACATGCTGTTATACAATGTAATGTAGTATGTAGCATAAAGCAACATTTAAGGCATATACATGTAATATAGGATCGAAATTCTAAAATAGTTCAAATAAAGAGACACTCTGTAATTATTCTATGAGATGGATATCTGCCATGGCGGCGATACCGTCTTCCGGTGGATTGCTATACGACTAGCATCTTAGCTACTAATCACATAATCACTCTGCAACGTTTTTTTTAGTTCCTTTCTGTTTCATTGTTCGATTTAAGAAATTATACCAAATATGAAGCTTCCGTTCATTATTCGTCATTCAGTTATTTGTAATTGCGCAAACTACGATATCTATGACATTTCGGGTGTAATGCCTTAGTACTATTTGTGATAGCTCATGAGAAAATGAGGTGAAAAGTCCTGAATTGACCAATCAGTCAGTCGGCCGTCCAGTAACTGTGCACTAAGAGAAAGAAGTCAGTGCTACGTCATTGTTGATTGTAAATACGATCACGTGCATCACACCTTTTGACCAATGGAATATATTTGATGACGTCAATCATCAAAATATTCCACGAAATAGAACCGGTGTAGTGGCAC
>OZ012695.1:17965179-17977284 GCA_963942565.1 Maea johnstoni | reverse complement strand
TCTTAGTTTGCATTTATCCATGTGTTGTTTGCCTTTATTGTAAAAGTCTGGGTCACGTTTACTGATTAAGATCATACACTTTGAAGAGGTGCATTTACATAACCATGAGTCCCTTGGTTTAGATGTTAGATGAGTTTTTTATTGAAGTCTCACAGCATTACATGGCATTGATCTGTAGTTGTTCTCTTCTACTGTTTCTCTCCTTACTGAGTCCCAGACTCGCACACACTTAATTATCCCTTTTTTAAGACGTATCAGTCCCATCATGACCTTTACCTCTTCACCTTGTTTCTAACTAATTAAACTCAAAGTTATCTCCTGACTAATTACAATCAAGTTACACATTTCCCAAGCAAATCACAAACGTACAACGATACAGGAACTCCCAAAGGTACAATTTTATTATCTTTATTAAACAAAGAACTATATATGTTTGATAAACATTTTGATTAACATTTTTGTGAAACCAAGAAACAAATGTACGCTCAGGTACGTGTGATAGTAACAGGTGTGTCAATTCATAGTATACTGAATTTTGGATTAATCGACGTTACACACGAACTATGATAATTACCTTTGCGATGGACAAGAGGAAATTTACCCTCTAGATCAAAACAAGCCCTTTTCTTCCAGCATATGAAAGCCAAATTGGATTTTGGAGTGTCCGGTGTTACACACAAAATATAACAATAATAATGATAATAATAGTGTCATCTGATATTGCGCCCTTTCCATATAAACATGCTCAAAGGCGCATTACATTTCATTTTGAAAGGATAGATGTTGATGCCCACATAAATATTTGATATATCCATATTTGAACAGATATATTTTCAGTTGTCGTTTGAAGATTGCCAAACTACCATTAGCTCAAATATCATTTTGGAGGTGATATTATAGTTTTGGGGCACAGGCACTAAATGATCTGTCACCAAAGGTTTTCATATTGGTTCTTGGCTCGCAAAATAAGTTCTTTGATGTGGATCTCAGTGTCCAAGGTGGGACAAACTCTCTCAGTATTTCCCTTAGGTAAGAGGGTGCATTTCCATGCATACACTTGTACTACAGGAGCAGAATCTTAAAATCAATTCTCTTCCTGACTAGTAACCAGTGCAGTTCCGTTAGTACTGGAGTGATATGGTCATGCTAACAATTCCCTTTGTGATGTACACGATGTAATTTTACCTCTTGAGCAAAACAAATCTTAAAATTCCAGAATAGAAATTGAACTTTGGATTGACTTGATATTTCAAATATTCATTTGAATATCTATAAACAACAATATTGGCCCTTATGCTTGTGCAACAAGTATGTCCGATCACGATTCATCAGTTCCGGGAACTCTAATCAGACAATACCCATTGATGTGCAAGAACATGTACAGATATGCAGCACCCTATCTTGGTAGCCGCTATGACAACGCTAGTCATCTGCTCACTCCACCAGTTGAAGGTTCGTTATACTGCCCACGCTGATTGCTCATCTCTAAGTTTAGACAGGGTTAACTCCTAACTTACTGAACAGCTACCTAACTTAGAAATCACTGAGAAATAAAAAAAAATCATATCTTTTAGTATTTAACTAATTAGCAATAATTGTATAGAAACAATCAATAATCAGTATGATCATGTTGTTTGTAATCATGTCAAACGACTTTTTTGCCAAAGTGATATATAGATGAGTTTGATATTAATTCATGTTATTCATATCATATATATTTATTCTAAATATGTGATATTTGTCATAGGCTTGAGGGCTGGCAGACTGCTAGACACTGGCCTTCTGTTTGCTGTTTGTGCTTGATAAAAATCATATTTTCTTCAGAAACAGTCTATAACTTATTTATCATTTCTCCAGAAAAGGTTCTGAGGAAAAGCCATCAACTGAGGTATTTTCCAGCTTAGAATGTGGTTAAACTGTTTCATGCAGGTGACAGCACTATTCTTATCTTGAATTCTACTGTTCAAAAAGAATATCATACATGGACAGTGGTGATACATAATTTATAATTGTTTATATGTAAATACAATCCAAAAGGGATTCCCAAACCTTTTGAATATGTGTGTGTATGTGTATGTGGTGATGCATGCGTGTTTATGAACGTAAAGCTACTTACATTGTATCTAATTATCCTTCCTTCCCTGGTTGCTAGATAGAGGCCTTAGTCGTTGCCCCTTATCAGTATCTTATTGGAGAAGCTATACCGTTTATTAAGGTATCTGCTACACAATCCTCGCATGGGAGTACTGGTCCTATAGGTTTCCCCCTGGATCCTTTCCTCTGTGGGAGGACTGAGAATGCCTCGTGGAGTTCCTTTCTGCTGATTGTTCACACAAATGAGTTGATATCCAAGAGGATGGGTGGACTCAACTACGTACTTAGTATTCAGAACTGCTCTGTAGTTGTGTTGCTTCTTTCCTTACAGTTCGTCTCTACCTTTCCCCTTACCCAGCTGACTCTAACGACATACACTGTCAGGGCATATTGTCAAAGGGAACTTTGCCTGGGCAATTCCCCTACTTTCTGACGCGTATATGAAACGTAACAGTTCATAATTGTGCATACAGCAAATAGCATGCACCTATGACTTATTGCATGAATCTTTGTATGTTGCTTTCTGACCTGGAAATACAAATATAACACCATCTTAAAATAAAATGTGCATTACAATATCTGATTCCACTTAGTAACATATGAAATCTTGCGTCTATGATTTTCTCAACTGCAGCTGGATGCCCTTCTCGGTTGGTCGTAGGAACTGTCCAGGTGAACAGATTGCCAGGCATAGGATGTTTCTGTTTGTTACCTACCTTCTCCAGAGGTTTACCTTCTCTGCCCCCGATGGGGAAAAGCCCGCTGACCCAGACCCGCGCAACTACATGAATGGAATTGTCCTCAAGCCCAAAACTTTCAAGGTCAAGGCAACACTTAGAAAGTGATTCAAGTAAAAAGGCTACTGTTTTTAATTCTACAATTTATGCAAGGATGTTCACATAATCTGAACCTGCGACCGTCTTTTGTTATAAACCTTTAATCCTCTTTTATTAGACTGTGATTCAAGCCTAACTAGTTTAATTACTAGCATTTAAAGTATTTGCCTTCTTGACAAGCATTACCATCCGTTGTGTTATAAAAAAGATGCACCTTACTTATCACAATTTAGTCCTAAAGATAAGCCTAACTAGTAACAAAAGTATATATATATATATATATATATATATATATATATATATATATATATATATATATATATATATATATATATATATATATATATATGTACATGTAGAATGTAAACACGCATCACCAACATCAGAGTGATATCTTTTAAATAAAAATAACCTTTAAGGAATAAAGAAATAAAAAAACAACTCTTTTTTCGAGAGTGCAGTAGTAGTAGTAGTAGTAGTAGTAGTAGTAGTAGTAGTAGTAGTAGTAGTAGTAGTAGTAGTAGTAGCAGTACATATACACACAACCAACTAATAGAATGCAGCTAAATACAAGAAAAACGCTTTTTCATTCCTATATGTTATGGCTTATTTCATGTTTTTCAATAAAAGTTGAGTTCTGCACTGGTCTTCTATGTCTATCCGTAACCCCGAAAGAATATAGCTTATACTTCCCTATGGATTAAAAAGGTTTGCCTGTTCATAAATGAAAAAATGATTATTTATTTTTCAGCCATAGTTGAGTATGTTTGATTTTTTAATGAATATACAAAATTCTATACAAATTATCTATATGTATATACATATACTTTTCTAGATCATTCAAAATAGTTCTTTATCATTGTTATTAAAGATAGTCGATAAACTAATTACCAATTATTACAGATAAATCAAGAATATTTGAAAATAAATGCAAACAATCGAAATAAGTTCAGAAATGTTCTTATATCCTAGTCAGTTATCCCTATTTTAAAAAACATCTATCATAAACATCCGTGATCTTCAACATCCTAATTTCTATAATTAAGCAGATTTGCAAATTGCACATATCTTTGATATTTAGTTTTATTATAGTTTCACGTTTTAGAACGTGTGTATTTAATAGTGCCTGACAAAAGTAGAATGCTTTTTTTTTTAGATACCACACAGGTTTGTCATAATATATGCCTTAGATTGCCATATATTATGCACATGTTATTATTTGTGCCCATCGTTTTCCACGTAGTCAAGAATTATGAAATATTGAATGAACACAGATGAAGCTCAATCCCAGTGAATGGTATCTATCTGACTGAGTGATTTATTTGTCAAGCATTGGCTGATGATGTTTGGTGGGCTTGGCCTGACTTGCTCTTGCGCCCTCTAGTAGTAGAATCCATCGTTTCTATGACTGTCAAAGTCGATAACAAGATGGGGTGTCAGTTCATATTAGCAGTACGTTTATTGCAAATGTCAGTAAAAACACACTCAGCAAAGCATAGTTCAACTAAGTAGCCCGCATCTTCAAGTTCCAGTCTGATTAAGGTGTCCGGTAAAATAACAAATTATCCATATTCGAAACATAGTTTCAAAATGTCAATACAATTAGTTACTAGCTACGACCCGGATGAGGCATATAAATGCAATGCAAAAATTAGAAGAAAAAAACTTTGACAAAAAACTTCATAAAAAAACTCTGAAAAAAAGAAAAAGGTGTAGGAAAAACAAGAAAAACATCAGGGAAATCCAAAATGTAATACTATCAAAGAAAATGCAAAAAGAAATCACTGTTTTGCTGAACTTTTATGGACAATTTAATTTCTTCGCAAATTTCTATTGATTCTTTGACGTTTCTAAAGAGAATAATTCAAAACTTTTTACAAAACATATCTTTGATATTTTGGAAAATCCGGCTGAATTTTAGCATCTTAGAGTAAATAGTTTTTGTTTTACAAAAGTTGTCAATATTTTGTTTATTTTTACATTACAAAATGTATGTTCCCGAACATTCCTAGTAGCGTCTAGGACGTGTCCTAGGACTGTCAGAGACGTGATTGTGTCTTGCGGTTAAACTCTGTGGTTTTGGGGTTTATGAGGAGAAGACACGCCACGATTCAGTCACGACATTGCTGGGACATGAATTTGCACATGTGCAAATGACGTTACTTGTGCATCTCGACACCAGGAGAAGGCCATTTCTATTAGCTCATTGAAAGTATGAGATGAATCACATTTGACTAAAAGGTCTCTATGATCCTCATTTCTTTACAACAAGAGCAGGACAGTTTTAGGCTTTTCGATATCTCATCAGCTGCATATCAGGATAAAAGCGATATCACCCAAATGGCAATATCCTTATAATGGAACAATATTTGGAGAAATATCGGATTAAAAGGTACTGCCCCCGTCTAAATCCAACGTTCGATCCTCTCTTAATAATTTCAAAATATGGTACTATTTGATCAGCTATATTCAACGTTTTTATAATATGTGTGCATTCCAGATTCAACGTGGTAAAGGGTATTGCATTATTAATTTTCAGACTGCAATTCACACCCTGAAAATATTCGCAGGTTATCTATCCTAAGGTTATGGCTTTTTTATCTAGTGTCGTGAGATTTTCATAACTACATCTATCTATAACACTGTAAATGATTTTTTCTGTGATCGCCACAGAGTATTTCCAAGAACTAGGTTATTATATTTGATTCATCATATGAGTGAAGATGCCTGGATAGGACATACAAAAGGATGTTATTGCTAACATCGCAGGAGTACAAACAGTACACGCACATGGTCTTCAAATAAATCCAAAACACAGGTTAGAAGTTTAATGAATGTTAAACATTATTAACCATTAAGGGATCAAACAGAAAATGCAGCCTTACAAATGTTGCTAAATATAACAGTATATATATATATATATATATTATATATATATATATATATATATATATATATATATATATATATATATATATATATATATATATATATATATATATATATATATATATATATATATATATATAATATTAATACCGAGTTCGGGCGACGGTCGGATCCCTTTTTAGAGGAGCATGTGCCATTTGGCAAGGGTTTGACCCCTGCAATATGTTCCTGCATGGCCGTTTTCGTCAGTCGGCACGAAAGGGTTACGTTAATTACGTCCCTGCTCCCGTAAGACTCCAATTTAATGGGGGAAGAATTTGTAGTAGAGAGTATGTCATGGCCGACATCTTTGACTTACAGCGCCATCTATTCTAAATTAATTTTGACTGAACAGATATCGAACAGCAGGTTAGGGTAATGGTTAGGCAGGTTGGCGTACTGAATTGTACAGTAGTCGGACCCGGATCGAATCTCGATGGGGTGCAGGATTTTTTTTTATTCATTACTGTTTTGCTATGGTTCGGATGGTATTTATGCCATAGATCCACTCACCTAAGAAACGCTCACATTAACCATTATAAAAATAACTACCGACTTGTAATAATTAATCCTTTTCACAGTAACAATTTAAGTTTATTTTATCATAGTTCTGTGTTCCTCATATTTCCTTTAAGTGAGGCAGTATTTTTACGCTCTTTTGGTGGAATGAGTGAATGCAATATAGTTGGTATTGTATTTAACACATGCACAGACACACTCTTTGTTGCTCAAATTCATCATTGCTATTTACATGTATGTTTTATTATGTAAAACATGAATCTATGTAATATCCTAGGGTAATTCATTTAACCCTTTACCCATTCAGAATATATCAAAGGTTGTTAAGTTAACCCATGTTTGGCCAATTCACCTTAAGATTATTCATTTAACACTTTGCCACCCAGAATTAGTGAAGAGTTATCGTATTAACATATTTATGGTCAGAGCATCCGAAAACAATTCAGTAAACCCTTTACCCACCGATAATATATTAAAGGTTCTTAAGTAAAGTCATTCATGACCAATGCGCCTTCGAACAAATCAGTTAACCTTTTGAGAACCAGAATATGTTAAGGGTTATTTGATTTACCCATTCACCCGATGACCATTCATTTAACCCTTTACCCACAAAAAACATATTAGAGGTTGTTAACTCATTCATGGCCAGAGCATCATAATGATATTCGTTTAACCCTTTATCAACCATAATTGGTTAAGGGTTATTTCATTAGTACATTCATGGCCAATGCACCTTGATATAATTCATTTAACCTTTTGCAATCCAGGATATGTTAAAGGTTATTTTATTAACCTATTTATGGCCAGAGGACCTGATCACAATTCATGTAAACTTTCGCCACCCACAATTATTTAAGGGCTATTTTATTAACCCATCTATGGCCAGAGCACCGGATGACTATTCATTTTGCCCTTTACCCAACAAGAATATACCAAAGGTTATTAAGTTAACCCATTCACAACAAATGCACCTAAATATCAATCGTTTAATCTTTTGCAACCCAGGTAATGTTAACGTATATTGAATAAACCCATTCATGGCCAGAGAACATGATGACCATTTGTTTAACCCTCAACCCACCAAGAATATATCAAAAGTTACTTTGACTCTGCCGCACGTGATGGAGTATGACTTAAAAGTTGTTAAATTAACCCATTCATGGCCAAAGCACCTTAATTTATTCATGTAACCCTTTAATTGCCACGCTGAATTAGTTAAGGGTTAATTTTTAACCCATTCATGGCCAGGGCTCCTTAGAATCCATTTAACCCACTATCATTTAATTTTTTAAAATTATTTTATTAATCAAATGTATGTGTTCTATTGGAAAATATTATAATCATGATTTATTAAAATGAATATCAATGAATTGTTGAAATAAAGTCAAGATGCACACACACACACACACGTGTTTGTTTCTTCTTCAAGTTGATCATTGCTATTATATGAATGTATTATGTAGAGCATGACGGTAAGTACATATTATTTTCATCAGAAAATGGTTTACTAACCCATTCATAGCCAGCGAACCTTTCGATGCCAATGGTTCAGTAAGGGTTGTAATGTTTGGGTGGTAAGGGTAGTTTGATTGTGTTTCGTTTTATTCTCTGCCTCATTACTCAGTGCGCATGATTGAGTATGACTGAGAATCCAAAACCGTGCAGCGCACGGGGAGTGCTAGTATATATATATATATACAAATGTTGCTAAATATAACAGTATATATATATATATATATATATATATATATATATATATATATATATATATATATATATATATATATATATATATATATATATATATATATATATATATATATATATATATATATATGTATATATATATGTATATTGTTAGGGTCTAGGAATTGTTATAATTTGTAGTTTTATTATTATTGCACATTTACTTGCTAAGGCAGGGATTCTTGGATCATTTAGCCAGTACTGTATAATTAGTAGTTTTATTATTATTGCACATTTACTTGCTAAGGCAGGGATTCTTGGATCATTTAGCCAGTACTGTCCAATACCTAATTAAAGGACATGACGCTGGAATAGCCAGTGGAATGTTCGTGTTTTAATGGTTAAGGCAGGCAGCATGGTAAGGCGATAGCCTCAGAAGTCCAGCATAGCTCCGCCCCTTAAGCCAGTAAAACCTAAAGTTGGACAGTACTGATACGGGATAGCACAAAGGAAGTTGTCCAGGAGTATTGTAATTAGAACAAAATGAAAACATAGGAAGCTAGTTGGCTCTACCAGGGTCTTTTGGTCTTAGAAGAACCAGCGTGCTCTAGCTTCATATTCTAACTGACTCCAAATCCTAAACTTACTCCTTATATACTAACTGGGATACATTTTTACTGTCTAATTAACATATCCCTGTCCACTGCATAGCATTTTTACTGTGCAGTATGTAGCATAAAGCAACGTATCTGGCATAGAAATGTAAAATAGGATCGAAATGTTAGATAGTTCAAATAAAAGAGACACCTTTGTGACTAATCTATGATTTGATTGGTCTTGCTGTTGGTGTGGCCGTGACCTTGAACTTCTCTGGCTTAATAACATTTCCATTGACATAGTTACGTGGATCTGGGTCAGCTGATTGTTCGCCCTCAGGAGGTGAAAATGTGAAGGATTGCAGAAGATATGTGACAGCAAGAAAAAGTCATGGTCTGGCAAGTAACTCTCCAGGACAGTTCCTACGACCAGCAGCAAAAGGCATCCAACTAAATATCATAAAAAAGGAAAATACAAAAGGAGTGATTTTTTGTAAGCTAACAATAGCCAGTAGAAACAATAGGCCACTTGTGAGTTTGTTTTTTTATTTTGCCTCATAGGCTGACAGCAGAAGAGTACTGTTTATTTTACTACGCCACACTATTGTCTATGTCTTATACATATCAACATGAGACAGTTTAAGAATATGGTTCGAAGGTGTTCAATATCAATAGTTTCATACTGTTAGAATGTCTGGTCCAGACTGATATCCACCCCATATCACCCGTATCCCATGAGGTGAGGTCAATGTATAAATGGATTGGTGCTTAAAGGCACATGGGCACACAAATGCCATTAAGTGCCATACAAAATGTGTAAAATAGTGGTCTATTGTTGTTGATAAAGACAGCAACAAAGTCATGAATTAATAAGTAGAGAATGCATGGTTGATTCAAATGATAAGTCAGACCGACCTCATGGAAATAAGACATAATGCAGTGTAGATCAACTTTCTCAAGAGGTTCCTTATAAATGGTACTTGCATTACTTCTCGAGTCAATAAGATACGCACATTCAGGGAAAATGTGCTTGATATTGAAAGTACAATCAGAAGCTTTACACTGGCCCAGGGAGAGTCTTTCATTTTCAAAAGGCAGAAATGAGTCAAGTTCTGAATAACATAAAAACAGTTTTCTCAGTTAGAATGATTCCATAAACTCCAGACCCAGCTGAAGCGGCGGAGCTAGGTGGGATACAAATAAATCCCCAGCGGGATACGGATGAGGTTGGACTGCAGGTTTGACCACTCTTTTTAAGGGGGTGAAACGAATTTATCGCCGGCTCTTTCACGGTAAGAACAATATCAAATACATCATAGTGCTTTTCAAGAGGCTTTATCGATTATTGCCGTGCACTAAAAGGTGATATCGAATTTCAAGTTTTGATATGAAATTTACATAGCGCAAGCGGCTGAAGTTCTGAGGCTGTTTAGCAATAACAAATATAAAACCAAAGCACCCATCATATGTCACCATTAAAGTGATAGGAAGATACTTACTGCCTCATCATTCGATAGTTTGGTGGAATAATGTAATGATGTGATATCAAATCACCCATTACCCCGTTTTTATCATATTCCATTATCAAAGTAATAGGAAAATCTTACTGCCTCATCTGTGGATGATCTGGCGGAATAATGTGTCCATCAGCATCTAGAAATCGTTCTGGTTTAAACACGAACGGCTCAGGCCAAAAATCGCCATTGTGATGCATTCCCCATAAATTCAGTATCACCTGGAACAATAGCAATAAGACAATGATTATGATGACTATGATGACAACAACAGCAACAACAATAAACAACAATAGTTATATCGTGATAATACTAATACTAATGACAACGATGATAATCATAATAATACTAATACTAATGATACTACTACTACTACTACTACTACTACTACTACTACTACTACTATTACTGCTATTACTACTACTACTACTACTACTACTACTACTACTACTACTACTACTACTACTACTACTACTAATAATAATAATAATAATAATAATAATAATAATAATAATAACAAGAAGAAGAACAACAACAACAATTATAATAATAATAATAACAACAATAATGAAAATAATAGTAATAATGATAATAATGATAATAACAATAATAATGATAATAATAATGATAATAATAATAATAATAATAATAATAATAATAATAATAATAATAATAATAATAATAATAATAGTAATAATAAAAAAATAAAAAAATAAAAAAATAATAATAATAAGCTTAAGCAATTGGTTACTCATTTGAACCTTCTTGATACTATGCAATATTTACCATGGTTTCAATCAATTTTTGTTTTCATGAAAAAAAACGTGGTGGGATGAAACACTATTTGATACATTCCCCAGGACAAAAAACATGATTGTCCTAAACGAGGCAACAACTTTGTTTGAGAGGCGAAGAACCTGCTCCTTATTAGTTCTATAAAAGTCATGAGGAAAAGGGCTGCATGGCAATATCTCTCTTGACCCATTTCCATCAGATACACAAAAGACCATATAATCTTGAACATCTTTATGGACTATCCGTGAAATATATATTGACAGAATAATTTGTTTGGATGGTGCTTAAAAGTTTTGCATGGCCATTGGGACTGCAAAAGTGACAGCTGGTATCATTCTTAACCGCACATGATCGGTTTAGAGTTCCATCCATTTCATAAACCCAAGGCAAAAATGATGGAGGATTTCTTGAAATGGATCAAGTTATATGGAAGACCACCTGAACCTTTGGATGCAAAGAGAATTATCAAGTACACCTTTAACTCTCAGTTTCAAGATTTCTCAGTTATCATCCTTTTTGGAAATTACTCAATTAGAAATGTATATATTGAAAGGAAATGAGTATGTTTTTCAGAACCCTTACAAAAGGACAGCTCAATATTCAAATAACGTATTACTTCACATTAATAGCGCAAATACAGTGATGCTGGCCTGTTTTAAGAGTAGGATAGAGTTGAATTCATGATAGAATTTTTGTCGCACCCAAAAGTTTTACATGTAAAACTTTTCTTTTAATTCGCAGCATTTCCTTATAAAACCTAAGACTCACTGCGAACAACCGCGATAAATCACGACAACACACGGAAAACTACGACCTTTTAATTCGCACCTTGTCGCACCTTAAAATTCGTATGTGGGAGACCAGCATTAAAAAGAAAGTTTTACATGTAAAACTTTTGTGTGCGACAAAATTTATGTCGTAGTGATGTTTTTCTTTTGTCGTATATTAGCGTACATAGTTGAACATCATTTTGTATATGTTCGTATATTTTCGTAAATTATCGTACATTGTTGTGGATTGTTGAACATGGATTTGTGGCATATCGTACATATTCGTATGTATTCGTACCTTGACGTACAATTCCGTACAGAAATTAAATGTACCTTCTGACTTGAACATTTGAAATAGGTTTACAAA
>OZ012695.1:17932679-17960179 GCA_963942565.1 Maea johnstoni | reverse complement strand
TACAGGCATCCTGAATTTCAATCAAAATGTCAATCCCAAACTAACATCTACATAGAGTTATGGAGTCCATTCCAAATTAAACAAATCTTGGACCAGCACTTAATGTGCAACTCAACTTATTTCATACATCTAGGTGTACAATTTAACTTATATCTCTTCATCAACCGACTCTTTAAAATGTAGTCAATAAACTAAGTGCCTTATGCCCAGATTTCAACCCAATGATTAGTCTCCATCTTAAGCAAATCAAACTCAACCAGTAATGCATGTGTCAATTGGAGAAAATAAATGTTGCATGTGAATCACTATTATAAAAATGATTGGCACACCTAGTGCCATATGCCCTGATCTCACACCACCATTAGCATTCATCTTATTATGTAAATGAACTCAAAAAATCTGACTTAACCCATTAATACTTAAGCGTTCCTCCAGAAATTGTCGTCTGGATCTAAGATACTTTTGACTGAAACCTTTTAATTGAGGATAATTTTACTAAATATTTGAAGGAAAGTTGTTGGTAATGTTCTGATCAGCATTTCTCCTTCACGTATTTTGCCAATCATGCTTTAAGAAGAAAGATTTCATCAAAATTGTCAGGCTGGTTTTGGCCGCTGTGAGCATTAATGGGTTAAATGGATAAATTAAATGTTAAAGGTTAATTACTACCATAACGACTACACTTTGTCCAATACTCTTAAAAATTCCAATATTACAATGTCTGAGAACCAAAAACCCATGGCATCCCCTAAAATCGATAAATATATTCTATATCCAAGCTACAATAGCACAGAAACATCATAACCTGGTGATTTATTGTTTAATCCAATGCAAATGCATGCCAGGTCTATTCACTATTACACTATTAAAACACATATACCTTGTCTTCAAGCCATCTCTTGGGTTACCCAGTTGATAGCTTTCAGACATCACAGTCCTAAGAGTTCTCCCTAAATTTAGATCATTTATCACACCTGTCCACATGTTATGATATTATGACAGTAGCATCTGGGAAATTCTATGGAGAACCCATTACATCCCTTTCACACCCTATTCACATTTACTGCGCAACAAATGTTTTACAAGATTACAGATTTGAACAAAAACTAGTTCACAGGCTTTATCATACAGGCATCCTGAATCTCAATCAAAATGTCAATCCCAAACTAACATCTACATAGAGTTATGGAGTCCATTCCAAATTAAACAAATCTTGGACCAGCACTAAATGTGCAACTCAACTTATTTCATACATCTAGGTGTACAATTTAACTTATTTCTCTTCATCAACCGACTCTTTAAAATGTAGTCAATAAACTAAGTGCCTTATGCCCAGATTTCAACCCAATGATTAGTCTCCATCTTAAGCAAATCAAACTCAACCAGTGATGCATGTGTCAATTGGAGAAAATAAAGGTTGCATGTGAATCACTATTATAAAAATGATTGGCACACCTAGTGCCATATGCCCTGATCTCACACCACCATTAGCATTCATCTTATTATGTAAATGAACTCAAAAAATCTGACTTAACCCATTAATACTTAAGCGTTCCTCCAGAAATTGTCGTCTGGATCTAAGATACTTTTGACTGAAACCTTTGAATTGAGGATAATTTTACTAAATATTTGAAGGAAAGTTGTTGGTTATGTTCTGATCAGCATTTCTCCTTCAAGTATTCTGCCAATCATGCTTTAAGAAGAAAGATTTCATCAAAATTGTCAGGCTGGTTTTGGCCGCTGTGAGCATTAATGGGTTAAATGGATGAATTAAATGTTAAAGGTTAATTACTACCATAACGACTACACTTTTTCCAATACTCTTAAAAATTCCAATATTACAATGTCTGAGAACCAAAAACCCATGGCATCCCCTAAAATCGATAAATATATTCTATATCCAAGCTACAATAGCACAGAAACATCATAACCTGGTGATTTATGGTTTAATCCAATGCAAATGCATGCCAGGTCTATTCACTATTACACTATTACAACACATATACATTGTCTTCAAGCCATCTCTTGGGTTACCCAGTTGATAGCTTTCAGACATCACAGTCCTAAGAGTTCTCCCTAAATTTAGATCATTTATCACACCTGTCCACATGTTATGATATTATGTCAGTAGCATCTGCGGAATTCTATGGAGAACCCATTACATCCCTTTCACACCCTATTCACATTTACTGCACAACAAATGTTGTACAAGATTACAGATTTGTTTTCATGTGTCATGGGTTATCCATTCCGCTCTCTAAGATATCCTTAGTGCCTCTTAGGAACGTTTTTCAATGCACAAGGATCTTTTGTGGATCCATCCATCGCCTCAGCTATACATTCCGTCAAACTACTTTGTTTATAAATCAAAATAAATATCTAAGTGTTGGAGGGAGGTTTTTTAAGATTTTCCAGAGGAGGTTTCTGAATTGTCCAACCAAACTGCTTTGTTTATAGCCTAAAGTACATTCCAAAAAGGGATTTTTGAACTTCTCAAAGGGGAGTTCCTGAAGACCTTCACATAGGTTATTTTACCAATATATCGAAATATAGGATTGGTTTTAGCTTTTGTTCAGTTTCCATGTTTTAGATGTAATTGTTTCAGCATTTCATTCACTCACGCCTCTAAGTGTTCATTTTTTTAATACATGCTGCAAACAGGCAATGTTCATCCTCATCGAGATCGTGACCCTAGTTAAATCTACTCCTTTCCTTTTTGTGTGCTCCTTTATACATTTGTAACACGTGTATCAGAGGGACAGCTATATTTCCTTTCGATTGAACGTGGACATTGACTTTGAGTGTGCCCTGGTTTACGCCGTGGTCATGTGGTTATTCTCCACATTATACCACACCTTGGGGTATATGCCATGGTCACGTGATCAGACGGAAAGGAACATTTACAGCCGTTCCAACCAAACAGGCAAAGGTTGCCATCGGGAAACAGTTCATTCTCCGGGTGATAATCTGCACTATCCACCAACATGACAGGCAATAACTGTGTTGTTATACCGAACATTTTATAGACCTAACAAGCGGCAAAATCGTACGAGAGGACCAGAGCTGATTTAAATGTTCAGCAACAGCATTCATTTGATAAACCGACTAATGATGCAGTGCACCATGCAGTGTACTTAAAACTATAATGGTAATCGCCATATCTGTTGAAAAACTCTTGTAACCACCTGATAAATGTTTCGGCAAGCTAATATCATAGTTATTTCAGTTTTATTAATAATAATAATAATAATAATATTGTCATTTGATATTGCGCCCTTTCCATATAAACATGCTCAAAGGCGCATTACATTCATTGTCAGAGGATAGATGTTGATATCCACATAGTTATTTGATAAATACATCTTTGAACAGATGTGTTTTCAATTGTCGTTTGAAGATTGCTACACTCCCAGCTGCCCGAATATTATCTGGGAGCTGATTCCATAGTTTTGGGGCACAGGCACTAAATGATCTGTCACCGTAGGTTTTCATGTTGGTTCTCGGCTCGCAGAGTAAGTTCTTGGATGTTGATCTCAGTGTCCGTGGTGGGACATACTCTTTCAGCATTTCCCTCAGGTAAGAGGGTGCAGTTCCATGCAAACACTTGTACGCCAGGAGAAGAATCTTGAATTCAATTCTCTTCCTGACTGGTAACCAGTGAAGTTCCTTTAGTACTGGAGTGATATGGTCATACTTCTTTGTGAGTGTGATCACCCTGGCGGCATTATTTTGTACTCTCTGGAGCTTACATATTAGCTCTTCAGGTATTCCACAGAGAAGTCCATTGCAGTAGTCGAATCTTGAGGTTACCAGGGATATGACAGCACCTTTAGTTGATTCTGCAGTCAAGTATTTTCTGATCCTTCCAATGTTTCGAAGGTGATAGTTTGCAGATTTAACTGCCTTTGACACATGTGCGGCCATATTCATGCTTGGATCAAAAACAGAGCCCAGATTGCCGATAGGTATATTAAGAATCTTAACAATCTCACCATTTACGGAGATGCTAGGCACAGATATTTTGGCTCGCTGCTTAGGGGTACCTAGCACTAGGACTTCCGTTTTGTCTGCATTCAGTTTTAGCTTGTTCTGTGACATCCATGTATATATGTCAGTGAGGCAGCCCTCCAGCCTAGCAACTCCTATGTCCACAGCTTGTTGAGTGATAGGTTTTATTGCCAGATAGAGCTGTGTGTCGTCTGCATATATGTGAAGCTCTAAACCATGCTTTCTGATGAGTTTTCCGAGGGGTAGGAGGTAGATCAGGAACAACAATGGTCCTAACACTGATCCCTGTGGTACGGACCACAGAATGTCCTGTAACTCAGAGAATGACTTGTCAATCTTGATGCGGAGTGTGCGTCCTGACAGGTAAGACTTAAACCAAGCAAGTGCTTGACCCGTAATACCTAATGTATTTTCCATTCTGCTGAATAGAATATCATGGTCGATGGTGTCGAACGCCGCACTCAGATCTAACATGACCAGTATAACTACTCCATGCTGGTCAATGCTGGTTAGAATGTCATTCTGTACTTTCACTAGGGCAGTCTCAGTGCTGTGACCAGGCTTGTAAGCAGATTGTAAATGTTCATGCAAGTTGTTCTCAGTCATGTAGTCAGTGAGTCGCCCCGCCACCACCCTCTCCAACAGTTTTGAGATGTAAGAAAGGTTACTGACAGGACGGTAGTTCTTTAGAATATCTGGATCTAGGGTAGATTTCTTAAGTAACGGTGTTACTATAGCCGACTTCATGGATTTCGGTACCTGGCTAGATCTGAGAGAAGAATTTATGATGTTAGTCATTACTGGAAGTAATTCGCTTCTACTTTCTTTGATGAGCCAAGTTGGGATTGGATCAAGCATGCAGCTTTTCGCAGGAGACTTGCAAATTATCTTCCATACTTCCTCCTCTGTAGTATTCCGCAGAACATTCAGAGTGGAAACAGGTGGTGACTGTGCTATTTCCAGGTTGATGTCAGAGCAGTCAGGGAGGTTATCCCTGATTTTATCAATCTTTTCCTTGAAAAAGCATGAGAACCTATTTGCAAGTTCTTCTGCAGAGCTGTGTTCTGGGAGTTTTGACACTTTCTGCCTGAAGAGGAGTTCATTCATTGTCTGGGACATCGCTTTTGAATCCTGCCCACAATCAATAATCCTCTGATTGTAATATGACACTTTGCTACTTTCAAGGAGCTTGTTGTATTTGTCTCTTTCTTCCTTGAAGATTTCACGATGAACTGTCAGGCCAGTTCTCCTCCACAGCCTTTCAGCTTTTCTTTTCTCAGATTTTGCTCGATGGAGATCATCTGAGAACCAAGGCTGTTGTGGTCTTATTACAATAGACTTTTCCTTGGGTGGTGCATGCTTATTCAGCACATTGGTTAGTTGTGTATCATATATGTCCATGAGATCAGTGATAGAGAGGTTGTCATCAGGATCCCCCAGTCCTTGTGAAATGTCTGTTCTAAAACTGGGCAGGTTAATGGAGCGATAGGCCCTTGTTATTATTTTTGTCTTCTGAAGGTGTGGCTTGGGGTGATGGACGTTGCATAACAGTAGATGGTGGTCTGTTATCATATCACCCACCTGGACCTCTTGTACAAGATTATCTGTGTCTCGACACATGATAACATCCAATATATGTCCAGACATGTGAGTGGGTTTATTGACGTGTTGTTCGATACCCAGTGACCCCAGCATATCAGTAAATTTGTGGGTGGTGTTGTCAGTCTCTTTATCAAGATGGAAATTTAGGTCACCAACCATCAATAAGTCACCTGAGCCAGTGACTTTGTCCTGGAGAAATGAAGAGAACTCCTCGAAGCACTGACCAGTGGTGAACTTATTCTTTTGGTTGGGTGGTGGCCTATACAAGGTAATTAAATCAAGGCAGCGTGATCCTGTGTTAAACTTGATCTGCATGTTTTCAAAGCTGTCTGACTTGTAAACATCTGTTTTGATGATTTTGATTGAAGCCTTGTGTAGGACACCAACCCCTCCATATCCTTGATTTCCACGTCTTGGTGTATGTTTGAGTTCATACCCAGGTAAAGATAGTCCTTTGACGTGGAAATCATCCTTATCTTTCGTGGTGAGCCAGGTCTCAGTTAACGAAAGAATGTCTATGTCATGATTAATGACAATGTCTCTGATGATGTCTGTTTTATTCCTGGCAGACTGGATGTTCAGGCATCCCACAGTCAGTCCTGATGTTTTGACTGGAGTGGTGGTGCTTATTTGTAGAAGATTAGAGTGAATGGCCCCATTTCTATTGGGACCCACTCCAATCTTCCTAGCAGACTGCCCTCTGCGAGTCCTAGGGACTGAGCATATTTCATATGCTCTGAGAGTCAGTAGCACCTGTAATGGGATTCTGGGCCGCTGTTGAACTGTGGTCTGTTGTATTCCCAGCAAGAAGTTTCTTGTATAGGCCCTTAGAGGGGTCATGCTGGATCACGTTACAGGGTGCCAGGCCAGATAGCATGGAAGATGTCTGCAACTGGGTCAAGTATCTTTTACGACCCTTTTTATGATGTGCTGGTAACAGACCAGCTATGTCCTAAGATAGCCAGTTGTCCAAGATTCATATAAAAGTATCCACATTGCACTGTTTTTCAAGCACAAAAGTGTCTTCTGACTTCATCTAGTTGATCCTGGTGATGTTATGCAGGTCCTAGGTAAGTCTTTATGGTAGAATCCTCCTGGTTCTCCAGCAATTGCTGGAAAACCCAGGAGCTGATGTCCAGGCTGGCAGCCAGAGGCGCTCAGCTTATCATGTTAATAGTTAGTTGTCAACTGGCCCACCAAATTTCATCCGGTCTTATCAATGTAATGCGGCCGGCCGCCATGGCATAGGTGGTCCGGAATAGGTTATATCATTTACTGGCAATTATTTACCTGCTTGTGTTATGATTACACTCTTTCTGGCTGATAGCGTGAATTATTAAATGACTCTTAGTATAGGATGAGGTATAACAATGACGATTGTAGGATGTTTTGTAGCTGAGGTGATAGCCATGGGAAGGTGTGGTAAAATTAAGCACCTTAATCTCCCCCCTGAAGAATGGGTGCGTCACATATGCTCATGCTTCAAACAACAGTAAATCCTATTGTGCTATAACGTTCTAATTGTTGCACCATCTAGAATGTTGCGACAAATCTGCTGACGCTAAGTTTAGTTCAAATCTTATTTTAAAGCAAAAAAAAAATGACCAAAACATGTCTGTAAGTCTTGTGGTATAATGGGAATAGATCACGAAATGTAGGTGATTGTGGCAACACCAGTTCCCTCCCAATTAGCAGCTAAAACCTTGCCATACGGGTTCGGTTTGGGTTGTTGACTGAGCCGTGCACCGGTATTGCCACAATCACCTACCTCCTTTGATCAATTCCTACAACCTGCCCCAGCCTAGTCACAACTTAGCTTGACTATGGCAGGAAAAAGAAATGATTAGTGGAATTTCAAATTGCAAACATATGGCGTTACTGTCTGCGAATGATGAAACTGTTTGATAACTACATGCAATCTATTATCATGAAATCATTATCCTTTTGAGAAAGGCACTGCTCTCGTAATAGAATGAACAGTACTTTATACATATGACATGCTGTTATACAATGTAATGTAGTATGTAGCATAAAGCAACAATTAAGGCATATAAATGTAATATAGGATCGAAATCCTAAAAAAGTTCAAATAAAGAGACACTCTGTAATTACTCTATGATATGGATATCTGCCATGGCGGCGATACCGTCTTCCCGTGGATTGCTATACGACTAGTATCTTAGCTACTAATCACATAATCACTCTGCAACGTTTGTTACGTTCCTTTCTGTTTCACTGTACGATTTAAGAAATTATACCAAATATGAAGCTTCCGTTCATTATTCGTCATTCAATTATTTGTAATTGCGCAAACTACGATATCTATGACATTTCGGGTGTAATGCCTTAGTACTATTTGTGATAGCTCATGAGAAAATGAGGTGAAAAGTCCTGAATTGGCCAATCAGTCAGTCGGCCGTCCAGTACCTGTGCACTGAGAGAAAGAAGTCAATGCTACGTCACGTGCATCACACCTTTTGACCAATGGAATATATTTGATGCCGTCACTTATCAAAATATTCCACGAAATAGAACCGGTGTAGTGGCAGAGATACTATGCGTAGCGGGATCTATGGGTGGAGAGTGATGATATGGTTGGTCTTGCTGTTGGTGTGGCCTTGACCTTGAACTTCTCTGGCTTGATAACTATTCCATTTACATAGTTACGAGGATCTGGGTCAGCTGGATCTTCGCCCTCAGGAGGTGAAAATGTGAAGGATTGCAGAAGATATGTGAGAACAAGAAAGAGTCTTGGTCTGGCAAGTAACTCTCCAGGACAGTTCCTACGACCAGCAGCAAAAGGCATCCAACTATATATCATGAAAGAGATAATACAAAATATGTGAATTTTTTGTCGGATAGCAATCACCAGTAGCAATTTTAGGCCACTTGTGAGTATTTTACATTTTTTATTATTGGCTGACGACGTAAGATAACTGTAAATTGTATTACACCACTGTGATATCCATGCTGTATACATATCATTATGGGGCAATTTAAGTATTTAACATTTCATAGATGTTTGATATTAATAGTTTCACAATGTGTGATCCAGACTGATATTCAACATAAAGAACTCCTATTCCATGAGTTGAAGCCTATGCATGACAGAATGGGTGCCTTGACACTTGGCGGCCATTTAGTGCCTTAATATATCTATAAAATAATGGTCCCTTGTTATTGACAAAAGCAACAACAAAGCAACGAATAAGAGAATGCTGACAAAACAATGAACAGCTTTTAAATATAAGCAGGACAAACTTGGTTGTTTCAAAAGAAGTTAGATACTTATAACGTTTCACAATCCATAAAAAGACTAAGTTCATGCAAATAAGACCAATGCAGCCCAGAGAAACTTTCTCAAGAGGTTTCCTGGGGTGCTCGCATTTTAGCGTCTATTTCCTGAGTTAATACAATCCACAAATTCAAGTAAAATGTGCTTGACAGTCAAACCACAATCACAGGCTATACACTGGAGAGGCTCTTCCTTCGAATTTTTAAGATTTGATATTAATTAAACATTGAGCACACATCTTCAGTTCTAAAGGCCTATTGACCAATCAGCATCGAGAATCGCACCAGAGCAGGAGCTAATGTGTATTATTTACCAGAAATGTAACTGATCTACACCAACTAAAGTGGTGTTTCAAAATGGCCAAAGGAATGAGACTATTTAGTCCAAATACAAACAAAACAATTGGTGTAACATCAATTACCCCATTTTTATCATATGCCATTATTAAAGTAATGGGAAAATACACACTGCCTCATCTGTGGATGGTTTGGCGGAATAATGTGTCCCTCATCATCTAGAAATCGTCCTGGTTTAAACACAAACGGCTCAGGCCAAAAATCGCCATTGTGATGCATTCCCCATAAATTCAGTATCACCTGGAACAATAGCAATAAGACAATGATGACGATAAATATGCTAATAATGGCTATGATGACGACAAAAAATGCTAATGATAATAATAATTATAATAATAATAATAATAATAATAATAATAATAGTAATAATAATAATAATAATAATAATGGTAAAGGTACTACTAATAGTAATAATAATAATAATAATAATAATAATAATAGTAATAATAATAATAATAATAATAATAATAATAATAATAATAATATAGTTAATAAAGAATAATAATAATAATAATAATAATAATAATAATAATAATAATAATAATAATAATAATAATAATAATTATAAAGGTACTTATAATAGTAATAATAATAATAATAATAATAGTAATAATAATAATAATATAGTTAATAAAGATGATGATGATGAATAATTTTTAATAATTTTTGAAATCATATAGTCATGTGCTGTTTAGTAAGATTTCCTTTTAATGTCTAAGGAGGACTAAAATGAGACCATATAATCTAGAAAAACAAGCTATCAATTTGACTGAAGGATGAAAATAAGGAGGGATCATCGAACGGAACTATCAATTTCAATAATTATTGATTCAAATACTGATTGTTGTTGATTTATTCGCTGATGTTTAAAGTTATATGTTCAAGCCATTTGCGAATGGATTGAATTTGTAAAATGAAACTAAACGGTAATAGACCCATGGAAGAAACTACCAATCGTCCAATCTATCACCAGCATACATATATCTACAGTTATACTCTGAATACCCTGAAATACTTAGGGTATATTATATTATATATAATATTAAAATTGGGGGCAGTCGTAAAATATGTTCGTCAAAACTGTATGTAATACATACTTGTGTATCTTTAGGGAGATTGTGACCGTGTACTTCTGTATGTTTGGTAGTTTTTCTGATGGCTCCGTTGGGAACAGCAGACATGCACCGCATAACCTCCATCAATGTAGCCTCTGTGTAGGGCATGCTTGATCTATCAGCAAGGACCGGACGCCTACTATTGCCCACCACTGTCTCGATTTCCTGTTGCACCTTATGCTGTACGTCAGGATAGTTTATCATTATCAAAATAACTGTAGTAAGGGTGGCAGCACTTGTATCGATTCCTGGTGTGACAAAGATGAAGATTAGGTTATCAGATCAGATTCTGACTAGCCCGTTTTAAGAGGTGGAGGAAACAGGGGTACCCGTTGAAAACCATCGTATAAGTAACTCGAAACTTTCATATATGCCCTGGCCGGGATTTGAAACAAAGCATTGGCAAAAAACAACTCGTCCGGGCATTGTGTGAGTGAAGGGACTTTGACAGTGATTTTGAGATTTCATCATATATTTATATGTTATATATATATATATATATATATATATATATATATATATATATATATATATATATATATATATATATATATATATATATATATATATATATGTGTATTATATTTGAAAAAAAATATGGATGCTTTGAGACCCGTCATTAACAAGTCTACCATATTTGTTAGAATACTACCCTTACCATAGCAGATCGTAGGACTAAGCCGGAATCTGATATTTACTTGTATAAAGGATGATGAATCAGCTAGAGTACAAGCTTTTTAGCTTGGATCAAGATGTTTGTTCTTGAGCTAATAGTACCTAGTAGGTACACGCTTGTCCAAGCTACCTTACATATAGAGAGGCTGGAATAAGCTGCGCTTCCTGCTTGCCCGATACTTGTATTTCAAAAAGTCATAGCTGCACTAGCTACGTTACTAGCTGCTACTAGCTGTGTTGAGCCTGAACGTGATGATAAATTCTGGATTCTAGTTAAGGCTAGTACTTTAATATCCATCAATATTGTTGTAAGTAAAGGTTTTTACTTAAACATTCCTAATACTGATCAGTTAGCTGCAGAATCGAGGACTATATAACTGTGAAAAAGAACTGAGAAAACTAACACAATTTTCAAGTTAAGGGGTCTTGACTACAAGGTTGTATTGGGGTCAAAAGACACAATTCCAAAAAGGTGAGTTTGCAATGGGGGACTGATATTTACTTTTTCATCTTAAATGAGTTCTACCTACTTTTCTTGGTTAGGCTTATTAGAAGTATAACCTCGTAAATGAATTGTGGATGTTCGTAAATGAATTATAAATTTGGAAAAAGAATTAATAATTCAAGCTTATTCAAGTTACAAATGGTAGGGGTATGAATGTGTAGGAGGGTAGAAAGTATCACGTCACCAGCAATAAAGTATTCCATCATCGTCGATGCCAGAAACCCTTGGGAGAAGGGTTCATTGCCATTGTCCTCCAGGTACTGTGCGCGAAAACAAAAAGGTGTTCTAAAAATCCTCCTGGCTTTTCCCTATCCTCGTTCAACTGGGCATGAAAAGGAATGCAATACAGATTGGGACAGGATTTTAGAAGTGAATTCTGAAGACCGAGAAAATACTGTTTATATAGGTTGATTTAATTTAATTTATAGGTGAAATGTTTTTGAGACATTTTGCAGTAACAGAAGCTTCTTTTCCTCATAAGGAAGTTGGTTCGTACCAAGAATGAGTTATCTCACATTTAGTTATCATGGCTGATGAAAATGTACAGAATAATAAGATACATTAAACATCATAAAACCAAAATACCAAATGAAATGCAGATCTAATTTGAATCTTTACACTGAGAGGAGGTAGACCACAATGATATTATCTTCAATACTAAAATATATCTGATATGACATTGGCTTATCTCTGGGACAACTGCATTGCATGTTGTTTTTTAACACACAACATACTTTTGCCTTTTCAGTGTAGGGATCCATCTGTTCTTTCATCATTTTTCTTGCCAAACACATCTTCTTGTAACTCTTGTTGCCCAAAAGCTTCAGCGCTGGAAACATTTCTAGAAGCCCGCCTTGTACATTCGCCTCATCCCATTTGCGAAGCCAAATGTATAATGTGTTTAGTTGAGGGTGATCTATTGGCAAACGCTCACCAAATCCCTGTAAGTCAGAAAATGCAACAAGTGCATTAAGATCATGTTTTCATTACTTGTAATGATGTTAATTACTGGATAAATAACCACCTCCTGTTCTGTAGATGCCCATGCAGCATAATATATGAATATCCATATCTATATGTACATATATATATATATATATATATATATATATATATATATATATATATATATATATATATATATATATATATATATATATATATATATATATATATATATATGTATATATATATGTATATATATATATATATATATATATATATATATATACAAATGTATATATATACAAATGTATGTAGGTATGTGTGTATGTATGTATGTATGTATGTATGTATATAAGAAAGAAACAGTGCTGCAGTGAGAGTGATTTTGGCATCATGAATGTGCTGTTCATCGATCACCTCTACTCAGTCTCACTAAAAGCTGTATGACAGAACTGAATGATTACACATAAGTCGACTTCAACTCGATTTATACAGATTGTATTTGTTATGCCGAACTAGAAATGAATATATTTAATTATGGAACACATTTGTGTAATACTGTGTAATAGTTTAATCCAATGTAATAACATTGTGTAATAACATAATGGAAGCTTGTCATAACTATATAGATAAATAGATAGATAGATAGATAATCTTCATTTCGAGTCGGTAATAATTTTACATAGTAAACACGAGCTGCCAGGGCTCGTGGCCGACTACAAAATAACAAAATATAACATACATGGTGTAACAGCAATATAAATGAAAAGTATAGGGGAAGTGGGTTTGCACACATTAATTGACAATGAGTAGTATATTCAGTCTTTTAGGACATATGTTTGTGATTTTGAAGTAAAATAGCAGATACTTCTGCTCGTTTACTGGTATTACTTAAAGCAGCAGAGAGAGCAGGTACAGTTAGTTCCAGACCAGGTTGAGATTAGGTTTTTGAACTTATTTAGTAATGTTGTTTGTCTCAAGTTGTTAGGTAGGGAGTTCCATACATTAGGTCCAGTATATCTAATTGATTGCTTTCCAAAGGAGATGGTGTTATATGGAGGTAATATTAGAGAGTGGTTTCTTCTAAGGCTGTATTCCGATTCTCTCTCTGTGAAAAGAGAGCTGACATACGGAGGGGCCCCTCCATGGACAACTTTGTGGATCTCTGTAGCTAGGGATCTTAGTCTACCTAGATGTAAGCTCTGTAGTTTAGCCTGGTCTAGTAGCTCCTCATAGCTGATTTTGTAATCCCTGTAAACAAAGCGTATGGCTCGTTCCTGCATCCTCTCTAGCTTGGAGAAATTTTTCTTGGAGCAGAAGTGCCATACAAGGGGGCAGAAGTTGAAATTTGACATTATGTAAGCACGAAAAATTGTCAGTCTGCTGGATTGGTCTAAGAGGTGACCAATTCTCTTAAGAGCATTAAGTTGTTTTGCAGCCTTCTTACACATTGAGGATACTTGAATGCCAAATTTCTGTTTGTCATCCAATTATATACCTAATAGTTTTACAGATTTTTCAGGTTTGATGTTGATGTTGTCAATGGAATAGTCTGTTTGCACCTTTTTGTGACCAGGGGCAAGGAAAATTGCCTGAAATATTTCAGGGTTTGCTTGCATGCAGTTCCTTTCAAACCAGTCGATAGCAATTTTAGTCATACTTACTAGGTGTGTTTTGGAACGTGTTACGTCTGCATCAGGTTGCAAGATCTCAAATGAGATAGGTAGACGATGTAGGTGAGACTTGCTGATATCCACATAAATGTTGGTATGCTAGTATGATCCTTTCCAAATGGAAAAGGATGGTCGGGGAGCTATGTCTCTATGCTGAATTAATAATTCTTTGTATGTATCATTTCAGGAGTATTGGATACCGCTTCCCTTCATTGGATCTCGTGGTGTAACATGCTCCTGGAGTGGTCATGTTCCATGATATAGGTTTGTATAAAAGGATCAACTTGGAGGCGTCTGGTCGTGTATTAGTCGACTAGCGCTAGAAGAAATGGCAATGAATTTCTGATTTGATGTATTATACTGCAGATTCAACATTATGGAAGAAAAACATGTTGTTGTTGTTCTTGATCTTCTGTGCCCCAAAAAGAAGCGAATGTTGTGCGTATGTGTTAGAATATTGCTAACTCTTAAATATTTTTGATGAGGAAGACCAGGTAAGTCAAAATTACCAAATAGTACAAAATATCCATAACTTGATCTAATTACGTAAAGGTAATAAATTGATCACATAAATTGTGAATGTTGATGGGTGTATGGAGATAACGTAGGTTTTCACCCAGTATGCTTGAGTAGAGAGTGAAGGTTCTGAACTCACTTCGGCTAGTAGCGTGAATGTGTGACCCCACAGCTAGTATTGGTGTAAGGTAGTCAGTAAGTTCTCTGATATCGAAGATGTATGTGTGTACTGCGTATGCTGGTGTGTGAAACTGCCAGCTCGAAATGACCATCCTTATATTATTAGTGTGATTAGTCTGCTAGATTAAGTCCCAGGGGGACTAGGCTACGTAGTCAGAAAATCCACTTGAGCTCAATGAGTTCTCTGAGCTTCTTAGATTTGTCTGTAGCGGGTGGGGTGCTGATTAAGTCAAGAACGTATATCTTGACATTACTGACACCGTCATGGCATGCCAAATTATAGTGGCGGCCCACGACTAGATGTTTTTTGCATTTCCTAATGGAGGTGAAATGCTCACCAATGCGTTCCCCTATGGAACGTTTCGTCTGACCTACATATATTTTTGAGCATGCTTTGCAATAAAGGCAATAGATCAAATTATTGGATGAACAGCTGACGTTGTATCTAGTGACGTAGGTTCTTTTGTTAAAGGGGCACATAAGTTTGCCCTCTTTATTCATTACGTTGCAGTAATTGCATTTAAATCTTTGACATTTATCCCTCTTAGAGGTGATGTGTCGTTTGTCCTGTCTGGCATCTGGAGTTGTCAGCTTTGCGCGGACTAGGAGATCCCTTAAATGTTGAGGTCTTCTGAACCCCCTAATAACAGGAATGTGGAGAAGGGGTCTGGTGGAGCTAGAATTATCCAACATGTCCCAGATGTTGGATGTAATATCAAGTACTACCCTATAAGAAGGGTGGTAGTCTGTGATAAGAAATAGACTGTCACGTTTGTCGGAGTCCGATTTGTCCATACGTGAGGGTTTTAGGAGTTTATTTCTATCAAATGCAAATGCTTTGTTGAACCCTTCCTGGATGATATTGTCCGGGTAGTTCGCTTTATGAAATGATGAAGCTAGTTTTTTACTTTGAATTACAAAGTCGACCTCGTCACTACATATCCTTTTAAGTCGTAAGAATTGACTGTAGGGGATTGATTTCTTACATGAAGTCGGATGACAGGAGCTATAGTCTAAGTAACTCAGTGTATCTGTCTCTTTAGTGTACAGGGTAGGGGTTAAGACGTTGTTTTTGAGAAGTACTTTGACGTCTAGGAAGTTAATTTGAGATTCTGAAATATTAGCCTCAAATTTAATGCTAGGTACACAATTGTTGAGGTGATCAATGAATTTTTGAAGCTCAAAGGTACTTTTGTCCCAAAGTAGGAAGATGTCATCAATGTACCTCTTCCATAGTAAGGGTTGTACCGGATATGTATAGACATATTTGCGCTCGAACAGGTCCATGAATAAATTGGCGTATGATGGTGCTAGATGGGTTCCCATCGCGGTGCCACCCACTTGGAGGAAGTGTAGACCATTGAAATCGAAGTTATTCATTGTTAAAACCATTTCAAGGAGTTCGATAATGCTAGAATTAGATGGGTTTTTAGCTCCCGATCTGTAAACCTCTAGTGGTTCCCTGCATGCCTGAATACCTAGGTCATTAGGGATATTAGTGTATAGACTACTACTACTACTACTTAGTGTCACTAATATGGTATTGTCCTTAGGTATAGGGAAATCTTCTAAAATCCTAAGCTCTAATCCTGCGACAGTCCATCCGATCCATTCCCTCGTCCTAACATACTTACTAGGTGTGACTTGACATTTTCAATATTCTCATCACTGTTGCAGATTGTATTATCGTCTGCGTAGTTATAAAGAGTTGTTTCATTTAAAGATGCAAAAATGTCATTTAGGAAAATGTTAAATAGAATTGGGCCGAGTATAGATCCCTGGGGTACACCTTTGGTGATGTTTTGCCACTCACTACAGTTATCCCCAATCTTAACCCTTTGCTTTCTGTTTGAGAGGTAATTTCTCAGCAAATTGATTGAGTGATCTGTTAGGCCATAAGCTTTTAGTTTAGCTAGAAGTAGATTGTGTGGGAGGCAGTCAAAAGCTTTCGACAGGTCCATCAGTATAGCTCCAACATATTTGTTCTGATCAAGGGCCTGCTTCCAGTCCTCAATAATTTTAATCAAAACTGACTGACAGCTATTATGTTTCCTGAAAGCTGCTGTAAATGGATTATACACTGTTTCTATGAATGGGGAGAGTTGATCTGCCAGTATGCTCTCAAATATTTTGGATATTGTAGGGAGTACACTGACAGGCCTGTAGTTACCTTTTGACATGTTGTCATTTTTCTTATAAACAGGGCTAACGTTAGCCATCTTGAGACTTGAAGGGAAATTTGATGTGATAATACTATAATTGATCACCTTGGTAATAATAGGAGCAAGTACTGTTGAACCCAGCTTTACAAGCTTTGGTGGAATATCATCAGGACCAGTTGCCTTTCTTGGGTTAATTTCTTTAAGTTTTTTATAGACTTCGACTTCATCAACAACATCAAATTGAAAAGTATCTTGTGGATGGTTATTAGCAATATATTCAACATCTTTGTGGTGTGCAATATCATCCTCTTCATTTTCAATGCCGATATTCTTTGCAATGTTAACATTATAATCATTAAGAATTTTGCATACATTCCCTTCATCAGTAATAACTTTGTCATTCTCCAAAAGTATGATATCAGTATCACCGCAGCCAGATTTCTTACTTAGGAAAGGTTTGATTGTTTTCCAGAAATTTTGTGATTTTGTACCCCCATCGCAGCATTCACCGAACAACTTTTTGATAGAGATTTTCTTTAAACTAGTGCAGTAGTTGTGCTGCTTTCTGTAGGCTTCCCAGTATGATTGTGATTTGAATTTAAAGAAATTGTTCTTTAGCATGTTTTTCTTCTAAATAGCCCTTCTCCATTTACCATTCATGGCTGGGGAGGAGTGGTTTCTAATCTTCCTGGTCTTGATAGGGGCATGACGGTCAATAACATTTTTGATAATATTACCCAGGGTTGAGCAGTTATTCTCATAGTCAGAAAGAGTAATATTAACTGTAGCAATTTTTTTGTAACTGAGGGAAGTATGGTACTTCTGTGATGGTTTTTGGTTAGAGCCCTTCATCACATTGATAATAATGTGGTGAAAATCACTTATACCTGTCTCAACTGATGTCGATTTATAGAATTTCATTGGCCTATTTGTTGGAAAAACATCAAGTAGATTGCCTTGATCACCTCTGAAACATGTTGGCTTAGAGAGAAGACAAGACATATCAAATATGTCATTTATATCTGATAGTGTTTTGCCATGCCTGTATTGATCTAATAAATTGTAATTGAGATCGCCCAGCACCAGTATGTTGTCAGTTTTGACAGGAGATTTATCCAGGATAGAGGTTATATTCTCTGTAAAGACAGAGTCATGAAGGTTTGGTGGTCTATAACAAGATATTAATATCCAGTTTTCTGTTTTTAATTTTAGTTACACAACAATGGTTTCTAGAGATTTAGATTCTAGTTGGGTTAGACGTCTGCATGGGATATCAGACGTTATATAAGCTATCAGGCCTCTACCATGCCCATTTCTGTCACGTCTAAAGAGTCGATAATTTAGTATAACAAATTGGGGGTCAGGAAATGAGTCATTAAGTTTTGTTTCCGAAAGAACCAGGATATCAATACAGTTGTTTTGGAGTAGCTAATAAATTTCATTTGACTTGTTTCTTAAACTGTTATATTCAGATGAGTGATGATCAACTCATGTGGACAGTTTATACGCATTTCCCTTAATTTCTTATAATATTCTGAAACTATATATCTTATAATAGATAGATATAAATAAATCAAGTGTTATGTGTTCTTTGGAGAATTCTTGTAATGAAAAAACAATCATTTGTACGCGTGTCAAGTAAAAGAACAATATATTTATACGGAAATTAATAACTGTGTATCTCCTTCCTGACGTAGGCATGGGATTTTATTCTCACTCGCAGAATGTTAGCCAGTTAGCATAGTCAGTGATTTCTACTGAGGATAAGGTTTCTTCCAAGATGATAAACTAACCAAATATCCTGATCAGTAATACTTACCATTAACCACATGGATGCCGCGATTGTTCTATACATATCCTGCTCAATAACAATAGCCTGGCTCACTTTCTTCTCAATAACCTCAATCAGTTCTTCAAGAATATCAGCCAGCAGAGTCTCAAGCTCATTGAGTCCTGTCCCATACATCCTAACCCCACGAAGAAAACATTTACGAAGATTTCTCCATTCACGACCGAAATCAAGGAAGCCCATCGATAAACCCTCCTTGAACAATACCTGAATATCAAAATTATAATACTTCATTTCTATTACTTAAAATAATAATATCGATTTTGGTTATAAAATGAAAACTCAAACTACATATAATGCTGTCGTATACCAAACGCATATTTCAGTTATAAACCAATATCTCAACCTATACACTTTCATATAATATGTTGCGGTAATTAGAAAGGCTGAACGTTCTGTTTAATCCCTCACTAATTAATTAAAGTCACTAAGAAATTAATAATGATCGATACTTATACTTATAAAGTGTAATACTTTATTCAATGTAACACATAATGAGTTCTAGCCTGTGTTTGGACTTTTTTGTGGAAGATCATATTCATTTTAACAAGTATGTGTACTATTTGTACTCCTGAGATTTCAGCAACGCAATCCATATTTTGTTTATATTCAGACTCCTTAATTCATGTGATAAATCAAACATAATGACCTAGTTCCTGAATGAAAATGTGTTCCTTGGTGTGCTTGATCATCAAAAGTCTTCTCCTACCTTAGATAAAAAGCCATAACATCAGGACAGATAACTTGATATGCTTCTCAGGTCATGAGCTAAAGTCTGATAGTCAGTAGCACAATAACATACTAATCAAAAAGTATGATCTTTGAAAATTATTTTGAGGGGGATTATTACATTAGACGGTGGCAACATATTTAAATCACATATTTGTCCAAATATTGTTCCATAGTCATCATATTTTGGTCAGACTGAGTACGTAATTTCTGAATGAGTTGAAGAGTATTTAAAGTATAAACCAAAAATATTACCTTCTCCCCACCAAATGATTGTGGACGTCCACTGAAATCATCCTCTTTCAAAACCAACGCCTCGTAGATTGCTTCATTGCTATTCAACACTACGATATTTTGACCCAGCAGGTTGATGGTGAACACGCCTCCGTACGTCTCAGCCCATTTTGCGAGGGTTTTGTGTAGGCCCGTGGGGTCGACCTGAAAGGCATTACCTACGAGAGGACGACCACGAGGTCCGCGTGGAAGAGATGGCTTTGTCAGCCATTTGTAAAGCAAATGAATGATCAAGGCGCCAATAACGAGTGACAACAATGTAGCTGCCATCTTTGATAGATCACTACCTCTTCTTTTCACAAATGCGTAGTTGCCCCTTAGAAAAACTCACATACATGTAGTGAACTATCACTTGAGTAAGGGAATGCTCACAGGTTATTGCATATCCCATCCATAGATCACAAAAACAATATTGTATAAGTAGCACACTTAACCTACTCTCATTTAGAGCGCCCACCTAGTCTGACTCATTCTCAGGTATTTTGATGATAATGAATTATTTTGAGGTGTATCCGAGTGGAAGTTGTTATTCCTGATATATTTAATCTTTCTTCCGATAGTTCTTTATGAATATCACTCTTTTTGTTACAAAATTACAGATAAAGTGTGCGCTCCAGATGCAAATTGGTTAATGCTTGCAAAGCCTGGCGACAGACTGTGCTACCTATTTATCCTGATGTGCAGCAGAGGAGATATTGAAAAGCCTAAACACGTTAACTCTTATCGCCACATCTTTGGTAGATAAGAACAATCTCATTCTAGTGCAGCAACCGATCTTTATATGGTAAGAATTAAATCAGGTGGTCTGTTTCTTTCTAGTGCTTTGTCGAGTGTTACATATTCAGTCTGATAACCTACAGCAAATATGCAACGTGCATATAATGAGCTATTCTAAAAAAGATATGCAGCTATTTTGTTGACGCCAGTAGCAATAGAGTTACTTAGTCCAAGCTAGACGTGGAAATCCTCCAATGGCTTCCAATGCAATTGTACAGTTTACTCTTTCAGTATTTTAACTAAGGACATACACGACAATTCGCTCAAATTACGTATTTAAACAAATATAGGTACAGAGATTCATTGGACCACCCTCTCTTCAAAATCATGTAAACATAAAGGATGAGGTGTTTCATCCCCCTCCGCCACCCCCCCCCCCCCCCCCCCCCCCCAAATAAAGGGTGCCCCTTCACGGTATTTTCGACTAGTGTTCAGAAATCACAGATTCTCGTGTAGTAATTACAGAGAAGTACAAGACAAAGAAAAATGATATTGTTGAAATATACATATATATATATATATATATATATATATATATATATATATATATATATATATATATATATATATATATATATATATATAAATATATATATATATATATATATATACATATATATATATATATATATATATATATATATATATATATATATATATATATATATATATATATATATATATATATATATATATATATATATATATATATATAGAAATATATATATATATATAGAAATATATATATATATATATATATATATATATATATATATATATATATATATATATATATATATATATATATATATATATATATATATATATATATATATACTGTAGAACACGAAATTTCCGCGTGTGTTTATATATAGCGTACTTAGCGTCTGGTGCCGCTTCGCTATATATAAAAACGCTGTAGTTTGTCTTTTTTTAGCCACTGGTGGCGCTGACGTTAATGAGAACAAAGAAAGAATTGGAGGCTTCTTGTGCAGCCGCTATTTTCGTTTTAGTGATGGCCGCTAGATAGCGCAAGTAGTAAATCTAATAGAAGATACGTAGCCCTGCTGAAAGCCTTTTTCAAAATCGGTTTCTGGGCTTGTGGACTAGCTCATGATTCCATTAATAAACATTCCATTTTGAAAACAAAAAACAACAACAAATGGCAGTACTAGTATTTAAAAGTCACAGTCCAGGTTGACAGAAGCCAGAATACTGAGTGAGTGTTGCACATAGCAACCAGAAGGATAGGTGCCCAGCTATTGTTCTGGCGGCCCTGTTTACTCACAAACAAATGCTAAATTTAGGTTGCTTCACTCTGGCAGCATTAGATCAAGAGCTCAGTAGTGTGGCTTCTGTCAACCTGGACTGTGACTTTTAAATACTGTAACTTCTAACATCATTTAAAGCTAGATTTTAAACACTTTTAACACAATGCTTGCCTGGCTGAAAGGAGCTAAGTCTACCAAGGAGAGATATGAATTGTCCCCAGTTTTTGCCAGTGCAGACCGCTGAGTTTCTGAAACTTTAAAACAGTCAGGGTCAGTGTCAAGAAAACGAAAGAGATCGGGCAACAATAGTTACTCAGCTGAGCAACGGGCTCAAATCGCCGACTATGCCCGCCAGAATGGAAACACAGCAGCTGCCCGACATTTCAGCGTCATATGGAATATGGATATAAGTGAATCTGCTTAAATTAGTTCGTCTTTTTTGCGACAGATGGCGCTGTCAGCGGCGGCTGTTACGGTACTGAGACGCTAATATAAAAATACGCTATGACGCAAAACTCCGAAATTCGCTATACATGGGACACGCGTGAATTTCGTGTTCTACAGTAGTTAAATATATACATATATATATATATATATATATATATATATATATATATATATATATATATATATATATATATATATATATATATATATATATATATTTATATATATAAATATATATATATATATATATATACACACATATATATTTTCACTTTTATCTGGTGTTCCTTTTCCATGTTGAGTCTGTAATCTTATTTTTTCCTCTTGCTTTTCCATTCGAATATTCCATAATCCCTCTATTTTTTGCTAGCTTACAGTTTACATAAAATAATCTTATTCATCAAGTTCACAATATACTTCACTTTAGTATCAAGCAAATAAGGATAATAAAGGGTTAAACATTGGTCTTTTCGGTCAAATCTGATTCTCTAATCTTTTTGATGAGGTCCTTATATTTTGGAAAGTTTGTTTTCATTTCCAATGGGCCTGGTCCCCTTTCCTGTTCACTTATCAATAAGGCTATAGCTGAGACTCCAGGATACTTTCTGTATGCTTATTTATCCTAAGGTGTCTTATCACCACATACAGTTGCCCCATTGTATTTTACAGTCAAATCTGCCTGCATTTCTTGTTTTCTTTCTACCATGTATAGCATTTCATGTTAGGATTGTCAATTCTCCATATATCTATTTGTTCAAATTCTTGATTTTTATCTCTCAATGTCTTTGATGCATTCTTTTTATTCCGTTTTTCAGAATTATAGGTATCCTTTCTGAAGTCCAGTATGAGTCTTAAATATGATCACTAGGGGAATTGGTAAACCCCATTAGTGTATATCTTCTCCATTAATCTAATTTAGAAATATGTATTTCATACTCAAAGGACTCATCTGATGCTATTGAGACACCCCCTGCAACACTTATTATTTCGGCATTTGAATCTAGTACTATTTCGTTGTAATCCTCTTCTATCCAATGGGTCTCTTGATTCATTAATATGATACATTTCTCTCTCTGCTTCTGTCAAATGTATCTAGTTTATTCAATGGTTTTCTCAGCACTTTTCCACAGATAGATTCTATAGTAATTTCTTCAATTGATATGACAAGTAATGGGGACGACTAACCTCTATTACCCTTCTTTTCACCGTCGCACTCACTAGTATTCCTGATTAAAATGCATAAAAGTCGTATCCAAACATTAATGAATAAAGAAAATTTAATACCTTATAAACAAATACAATAAGGGATTTTCCTTCTGTGTCAATACCCATGTATCAATTACGTTAATGTTAAATTGATACCCCAATTAACCAAAAATACAACATGGCAGGTGTAGCCCAATTGTTTGTGAACCTGCAGCTTGACAAGACGCGCAACGTTGCACTCATTGGCCAGGTCATGCAGTTGCAAGGAAGACAAAGAAATAGCCCACCTGCGGTCATGTGATTTCCAAATTTTAATTCAGGCAAGGCATGCAATTCGATGCAATTCGACGGATGCGATTTTGTATTTGGCCTAAAAATCAGATCCAACGATCGCTTGATAGGCGAAACTAGTGTGACTGGGACATTACTGCATCATAAGTAAGTAGATTTTATTTTTCCTTTAAACTTTAAACTAAGTTTGTAACATACACATAATACAATATACCATGTCACACCTGCAACACCATACATAAAGATAAGCCACTAAGTCACACCTGCAACACCATCGAAGTGCAGACTGTGAATTCAGTTAATATTGTATTTCACACCTGCGACATCCCCATAAACATATAATGGCAAGTACTGAAAATGATAAAGTATAACAAAAAACCTGACGAACACACTTTAAATTATTTATCCAAAGCACACACATAATACATATTGAAAACATATTTTTACATGTCAGGTATGCAACTTCTCATATACCCTAAATTTCTTATTCAGCCAAAATTATTACTCCCTAAATTTTAAAACCAAGCTGTAAGTTGGCAATTGGCAATTGAACACACACCAGTTCAATTGCTCTAGCATAAAGACATCGTGTAACACTATACATCTCGTTCTTCAATGATGTACCACTCATCATCCCTAGTTATTATCCATTGACTTTTTTGACTGATTTTCATAAGAGTTACAAATGGGTTACCCAATTGGTACCGTATTTGCCCTTTCTTATATAAGATATGTTTTAGCAAAGAAATACGACTATACATAAATGAATGATCATATATATTTTCTTGAAATGTATCCAATCATCAAATTCAATAAATATGAAAATCACTATAGCCAAGAAATTCAGTATTTTTGGATAGGTACATATGGGAAACATGGTACATATGGTACATATTTAGTAGAGGTCTATCTTTAACAATTTGTTTTCAGAACTGTCAGTGGTGTCAGGAAAATTGTAGTGAATTATTTAGTTTGTTCAATACTCAATAGGTGTTAGGTTTTATGAGTATCTTAGGTCCTTAACTCACACAATCGAATGGTTCCATTAAAAGTTACAGGTTATTCACTACCAAAACCACTATACATTTTTAATGCAATTAACACTTACAGCAGCCCTGAGACCGAGAACCGAACCACATTGGCATCTCCTAGAATAATATGCAAATATGACACTTAGGTGAGTGTAATCAAAATTGATATTGCATGAAATCAAAGTACCATATTTGTTTTATCCTCTGTCTACTATTCATTCATAATAAGATATTTCAAAGAATTATGAAAATATAAATAGTAATGATAAGAACTTCCATTTCCAGGTTTTACGACAAACCATTGGATTATGGTAAATTTCTAAGCTGGACTATATTTTCGTGGTTATCCAGTATAATAGCAACCAAGGTACTATAAATACTCATATGAGTCTTTATATCGCTCATGAGCAAAAGCCTCATATATTTGTTTATAAAATTCAATGATTTATTTACTTAATTTGAAAAGGTATTTTGTCTTTTATAATTTGTATTTTTGCAAGGGTCCATTCCCCATCATGATTTTACAAGAAGCCTAAACTCATCCGAGTTCATTGTCTCAATTCACTTATATTGGGTTCCTCTTCGAGAGAACAAGTTGAGAATTGAACACATGAACCTGCCAGCTTTGAGTCTGAAGGTTGGAAAAGAAAGAATTGCACCACAATATCAATTTTGTAAGGTGATCGGGTGACCATGATCTGATCAGTCATAGAATGAGAAGTAGGCTTATAGTAAATACATATATTTCTGTATCCAAGCTACACTAGCAAAAAAGCATCATAACCTGTTGTGGTATTGCTTAAACAAATTCACCATGCCAGGTCCACTGAGTACTAGTATTACAACCAATTTGCATTGTTTTCAAACCATCTCTTTGGTTATCCATTTACCTCATTTACATTATTCATAACCCCTGTCCACACATTATAATTTTATGTCAGTAGTACCTATTGGGATTATATGGATAACCCATTCCACCCCTCCACAACCCATTCACACAGACACCTCTAAGAATGTTGTACAAGATTACAGATTTTCTATCAAGTTCCATGGTTTATCCATTCCACCTAGGGGATTCTATGGATAGCCCATTCCATCCTTACACAACCCATTCACACAGACACCTCTAAGAAAGTTGTACACGATTACATATTGTTTTATAAAGTTTCATGTTTTTTCCATTCCACTTTCTAACAATATTCTTTAGTAGGTTAGTAGCATCTATTACTTTTTAGGAATTTTGTATCAAGGTACAAGCGTCAGTTATTTCTCCATACACTGCTCAGGCTAGACATTTCATCAAGCTACGTTGTCTATTAATTAAAGTATATATCAAAGGGGTGGGGTCGTTGAAATCTTCTTTTTTCTAAATTTCCAACCAAACCGCTTTGTTTATAATCTAAAGTATATACCTAAAAGTGATTTCTGAACCTTCCAAAACTGAGTTTCTACATTTTTTGTCAAGGATATTTAACAAATATATTCCATTGGGATTGGTTTTATTTTTTGTTTAGTTTCCATGTTTTAGATGTAGTCTTCCTGGCTTTCCACTCACCGATGCCTATCATTTTTCTTTTTTGGAACACGTTACTAAACAGGCAATTCTTATCATCATCTAGATCATGACTCTAGTTAAGTCTACTTCTTTCCTCTGGACCAGTTCCTTCGCAACAAGGATGTTACCAGAGGGACAGTTATATTCCCTTTCCGCTAAAAGTTGACATTGACTTTGAGAAGGCCTGGTTTCCCAACTAATCGAAATAAAGAGGCACTCCATAAATATTCTATGATATGGTTGTACTCGCTGTAGTCGTGGCCTTGACCTTGAACTTCTCTGGCTTTATAACTATTCCATTGACATAGTTACGTGGGTCTGGGTCGGCTGGCTCTTCACCCTCAGGAGGTGAAAATGTGAAGGATTGCAGAAGATATGTGAGAGCAAGAAAAAGTCTTGGTCTGGCAAGTAACTCTCCAGGACAGTTCCTACGACCAGCAGAAAAAGGCATCCAACTAGATAATATGAAAAGGAAATTACAAAATGTGTGATATTTTTGTCGACTAGCAATCACCAGTAGCAGGCGACTTCTGATTTTAAAAAACTGTTTCAATGGCTGACAGTCCAAGGTTACTGTTCATTTTATTACATCACAATATTGGCTATGTCATATACATATCATTTTGAGGAGAAAACAATGTTAATTCAATACTTAAATACATGCTAAATAAGTTCCTATAGTTTACCACTGTCACTTGTACCTCTGCGGCTTACTGCTGCAGCATACACAGGAAAGTTACTTCTCAATAGCTAATCCCTTGGTAAGAAAAATATGAAATAAATCACAATGCTTGCTAAGAGGTGATATCAATTATAATGGCGGTGCGCTAACCCAGCAAACACAAAATATTTTCAAAATATTTTTAAAAGGACTGAAAAAAATTAGTTAGAAACATTCACAATAAACATGAATAAAACATTAGCAAAATGTTCAATAACCATAGGGAAAACATTAGTGAAATAATGAATGTAAATAATGTTATGCAATAAAAATATGATATTAGTAAAACATTTACGA
>OZ012695.1:17917679-17927679 GCA_963942565.1 Maea johnstoni | reverse complement strand
TGGCCAACTAACCTATATATCAATAATTCAAAAAGCTTGGCAAACAGATCTACCATTGATAAATAAGATCGTATTTTATTATACCGGCTGTAATAAAGAATATGGGCGGGTGTACGTTTATGATATCACTAATTTATCTAATGTCAATCTGATTTCTATTCAAAACTATTTTCAAGGGGATTTGCCGTGGTTACGATGCCTGGCTTCCATGCGTGAGTTCGCAGGTTCCAGTCTCCACTAGATCCCCAGGTGGGTTGGCCTGGTCGCTATATACATGTGTGGTGTTGTGGAGTGCTGTTTACGGTCCTTTCTGCAACTGAAAGATCCCTTGGAGCTATTTGTGAAGAGAAAGGAACTTCTGCCCGGTTTCGGGTTTCTATACCGTTGTAATATGACCTAAGCTGATGAAAGTGACGTTAAAACCCATCCCTTCCCATTAAATCTATATTCATGGTAAAAGTATGGCGTAACGTATGTCATTTGTATATCCATCTGTTTGTTTGTCCTCTCTCTCTCTCTCTCTCTCTCTCTCTCTCTCTCTCTCTCTCTCTCTCTCTCTCTCTCTCCTCTTCTCTCTCTCTCTCTCTCTCTCTCTCTCTCTCTCTCTCTCTCTCTCTCTCTCTCTCTCTCTCTCTCTCTCTCTCTCTCTCTCTCTCTCCCTCTCTCTCTCTCTCTCGTCAGTCTAGTGCGTTTTAGATCAGGAAGGCTCTCCTGCCACTGCCCGGACAACCTAAAAAGTGTGAGGTGTCGGCCTTTGTGTGAGTGGTCAACGGATCTACCGGAGAGCTGTACAGCTCAAAAATCAGCATCAAAAGCACCTTTTAGTTTATTCTTTTGAAATGTGTATACAGTAAATAACATGTAGACACACTCGTCTACCAAACGACCCACTCAGGATTAAGGAAACAAGTGCGTTACCAATTATTTATTTAACATTTGTACTTGTTTTTGATCAGTAGATTTTGCTTTCTTATTGAAATTCCTATATAGAAAGGGATTTATAACTAGTTAACACCTGTATTTTAGAATTTCATATTATAGTGACCTTTCATATCCTTTAAACTGAAAAAGTGTAGTGGTTGTTACAAAATACATAGTTTAAATTGCATGCAAATCCACAATATACCGAGGCACTATCTCGTCTTTATATCACCATCTTAAATGAAAACCGAGTTATCGACCCATCTATCCCCTAATATCCTGTTTTTACCTCATTTTCCTAAGATTTTCCTCTTCCTTATTGATGGCGAAGAGAACAGCCTAAGTTAAACTGCCGTCCGCATGCCCTAGACGCCATACGAACCCTGTCCTGTTTGTTTCCCCTTTAGCCTTATGTTCTCCTTGCGTCGGGCTCAACCCCATCTCAAATAAACGAGAGGCTGGGACATAATAGCCTCCTATTTGTACTTAGGCTTCTAGACGTTATGTTCCTTCTTGCGTTTCCTGCACTTCAACCTGATCAGGTGCACATGCTTCCCTCAACGGACCCCCCTCCCACTCGAGAGCTGTACGCCTCTTAAAATCAGCATCAATTTTTCGTTCAAATTTTTAAAATTTGTTCACGGTAAAAACCATGTAGACACTCTCGTCCACCCATTCAAAATTAAGGATGCAAAGGATAAGGCCAATTGTATATATATATATATATATATATATATATATATATATATATATATATATATATATATATATATATATATATATAAATATATATATATATATATATATATATATATATATATATATATATACATATATATATATATATATATATATATATATATATATATATATATATATATATATATATATATATATATATATATATATATATATATATATATATATATATATATATATATGTATATATGTATATATATACATACATACATACATACATACATACATACATACATACATACATATATATATATATATATATATATATATATATATATATATATATATATATATATATATATATATATATATATATATATATATAATATATATATATATATATATATATATATATATATATATATATATATATATATATATATATATATATATATATATATATATATATATATATATGTATGTATGTATGTATGTATGTATGTATGTATGTATGTATGTATGTATATATATATATATATATATATATATATATATATATATATATATATATATATATATATACATATATATATATATATATATATATATATACATATATATATATATATATATATATATATATGGGCTCGATCAAGTTGAAGTTAGCATCTAGGACAAAAAATAAATCTTATAGTAGCAATATGTTTCGTATATATTTGGAAAGCTAGAATTCTGAAGTTTCTGGATCTTTAGTCAGATTTACTGTATTCCCATTTATGAAAAAGTTATGAACATTTTACTGCAGGGTGTTTGTTTGTTTGTTCAACGCCTTTCTGACAGTAACATTTCACAAAATGTTAAAACCACCATATTTTCTTGTAAAACTATCTCATGATCTTCAATATTGCTTTAGATGATACAATTATACCAGGGAAGACCGTGCCAACAGATATAGGATTGAATATTATGTTTTGGGGTGTTTTTGATGAATTTAAAAATAGGGTGATATGTGATTCCGTAACATGTGATTCCGTAACAGAAAAATAGCATTTTTTTAATTTTTGAAAATGTTCAGATAGGGTCATTACCATGAAACTTCATAGAAAAAAGCATTTTAACACTAATTTAACTATAAGGGGCACACTTTTGAAAAATTTATTTTCAAACAGTGTTTTTGTTGGGGTTAAAGTTGGTGATTCCGTAACGTTACGGAATCACATATTTGATAAATTGACTGGTTCAAGCCTATAGATGTCTTGAACATTCTTTAAATGGACTAGTTTGTTATCTTAACTTTATGTTTAGTATTAACTGATAGTTTCCATATTTAGAATGAGACATTGTACACAGTATTTTGAAAAAAAAGTATATGTCCATTATCGAGTAGTAGTTTCAATAGCGTATCAAAACGCTTAGGACAAGGACTAAGCTGTACGTGGAAATCATATGAGGTTCTTTTTAAACAAGTAACTCACATATGATTTTGAGAAAGGTACAATTATTCAAAATGTGTCATAGCACCAAACTACCTTTTTTAAAACATTCACACAGTTTAAAAGTAGAGTATAATTAAGCTGGCCAGCAGGGCATCTCAGCCTCATTTGGAAACCCTCTTCCTCAAAAATCACCCATCAGGGCACCCAAATAATTTTGTGAGTAACCCTTTAAAAAGACATTTTCAAACATATAAATGCATTGTTTTCACTCTAGTTTAAATTCAGTGACTTTTTATGAGGCATTTATTTCAATAAGTACATGCATGTTCATGGTTATAATGGGCCATATCAACCTATTCAAACTGTTGCTTACAGAATTTTATAATATTGAATTCAATATTTTCCCTCAAATTCAGGAAAACTTGCTCCCTTATTTAGCTGTCTTATCTTATAGTAATATCATTCTTGAACCTTATTTGTTCCAGACTTTTGTAAAATAGTAGATTTTAGAGAATTTATATCTGTAGTGGGACAGGAAAGCTCTTCGACAGAGATCTTAGATACCTTCACAGAAACAGAGATTCTCCTTCAAGTGAAGAAGAAAACTGATGTTTAGCATATGTTGAAATGTAGCCCAGATCCCGAAGTCTCTATTTATGTATATATTTTAAAATTTGAGCACCCGCATTAAATTTTAGAGGAATTTATTCAGTGTTTCAGATGGAACTTACACATTGTTGTGGACAGGAAAATTTTTGTCACAAGTGTAGAAGGGGAAGGATTCAGTACATAAACATTTCTCAGAGAACAAAATTTTCTTACATCACTCATAGTCATAGATAGAATAAAGTCATATGGAAGACTCATATGATACTTTTTTTATGAAAGCCAGTCATAGATCAGCAGTCAAAATGGTTTTAAAAAACAAATTTCTAAGGATTCTCCATTCGCCCAATAGACATGTATGATCTACTCCAGAAAAAATATCCAACCGTTAATAAGATCACAAATGCATGTTTAAAAAGAATCATTACATAGTTATTTTATATAAGTATTTAGCAAATTGGGCATTAACTATTAATGTTCATAATTCATTCATAACTCAGCTAGTTTGATATCAATTGTTAAGTGTACAGATGTGTACCTTGACTGACACCTCCATCCTGTCTGCAAATGCAATGTCTCCATTCACCTCTACATCCCTAATCCTGAAGCCACCCATTCAGTTAATCAGGGTAAATGCAATTTCCCCCCTAATCATATCCTCCTTCCCCAGCCTAAACAATAAGGGGTGTTAATGAGAGGGGACATGGAGGAAAAACAGAATCCACATTGTCTGGGGTATACAAACAACCTTGATGTGTACAGGAAGTGATATAAAACTGACCAGGTAGTGAGTGAAATATACCTCTGACTCTGAGAATGCAGAAGCTAACATCATGTTTTTCAAAACCTTTTCAGATAAATGATCTTTTTATAAGAAGCTTTAATGTTAAATCAATTACAGCTTATATATTTTGATTGTCTAACAATTGCCCTAGTGGGGAAGTGGTCCCTCTAACATTAGACATTGTCATTTGTTACCTACCATCAGAGACATATAAAACCGACTTTCTGCTGCCATGTAATTCAAAATTAAGTGCTCCCTTCAGTAAAAATGTATGTCTTTAATCAGTACACTAACCTAACTTTTATATTAAAGGAGAAAATTTCACCATAGTGCGCTCTTTTAATGAAAGATATTGATTCTTACAGAAAATGTGATTCCGTAACAAATGGTAAATGTGATTCCGTAACAAGACCATCTGTCAAAGTTTCTTGAATAAAGTTCACTTTAACTCATTCAACTCATAACTTTGTGGTGGAATCTGTGTAAAACAAATTTACCTACCACATGATTAAGAAAATTTTGGAAAAAAGTGGCAGGAACAGCATGAAAGTGGTATTTGATTAAAGTGGTAGAAAACAGATGCTAATTTTGAGTGATTCCGTAACAGACATGTTTTTTCACTTTTTTACCCAAAAATAGTTTTCTGGGAAAGTTGAAACTTGGTCCATTTAAAAGAACTTTCAAAGCCCTACACAACCATATAAAGCATGATTTCCTAACTTTTTCCCTTAAAAAGATATCTAGGCTTGAACAGCAAAATGTGATTCCGTAACAGCTTGATCGAGCCCATATATATATATATATATATATATATATATATATATATATATATATATATATATATATATATATATATATATATATATATATACTTATAACTATACAATGAATAGATCAATTATGGATTCTTTCAGACCTGATATTAACAAGTCGATCATATTCGTTTATAATACAGTCAAATTATGAAATACCTAGAACAAATTGCTACAGAAAGTTTTTTTGCTTTGACTGGTTCATTGGACCTAACTGAACATCATATCAAAAGTTTCCCGAAAGTTACCCCCTCTAAGGGCCCTAATTTCCATAAATTCAAAATGGCTGCCAATAGTCCATGGGCCAGTAGGGGTTATTGGTACCAGTCGGGGGGGGGGGGGGGGGGATCGAAAATAACCCTTATACTTTGAAAGCCCTGGAACCCCTCTTCAAGTCCCTGCATGATGGACATCTGTATCTGGTAACTGTTTTGAGATATTGGCCCCCTAAGGTACCGGGTATGTCCCTTTTTTATGCCAAATTGGACAATTCATAGATTTCAGGGCCTTGTATTTCCATCAACTAACAATCACACATCAGTTAATTTTACAGGTCTGAATAAGTATGTTATATAGATGCTGTAAACAGAAAAATCAGAAATATAATAGTAATATTGACCGTTTGGTCAAATATAGTCATTTGAAAATGGCCATCTGACCTCCAATCAGAACCGTTTGGTTATTCAATCAATGATTTTAGGGCCTTGTATTTCCTGACATAACAATCACCCAGAGTTAAATCCTCAGATCTAAATAAGTATGTTATATCAATGCTGTAAAAAGAAAATATAATTTTAATATTAACCCTTTGATCAAATAAGGTCATTTGAAAATGGCCATATGATCTTAGATAAGGAGCGTTTTGGTTATTTGGTACCAGTTTGGGGGACCGCATAACTTGGTACCATTTTAGGGGTACCACCAATAACCCTTATATTTTGAAAGCCCTGGAACCCCTCTTCAAGTCCCTGCATGATGGACATCTGCATCTGGTAGCTGTTTTGAGATATTGACCACCCAAGGTTCTTGTAATGTCCCTTTTTTACGCCAAATTGGACAATTTACTGATTTCAGGGCCTTGTATTTCCTGAACTAACCATCATATAGCAGTGATGTAATTAGGTTTCAATGAGTATGTTACATAGATGCTGCAGAAAGAAATATTTATTTTATTATTGTCCCGTTGGTCAAACAAGGTCATTTGAAAATGGTCATTTGACCTTCGCTAAGGAGAGTTTTGATTGTTCACATCACAGATTTCAGGGCCGTGTATTTTCTGAACTAACAAGCATATAGCAATTAAATCCTCAGGTCTGAATCAGTATGTTACATAGATGCTGTAAACATAAAATATAATTATAATATTGACTCTTTGGTCAAACAAGGTCAATTAAAAATGGCCATTTGACATTAGATACGGCGCATTTTGGTTACCGTATTACCCCCCGTAGACCCCGCACTTTTATACAGTGCAGCACCTATGTCAAAAAGGGGGTGCGTGTTATCAACAGGTTCATAAACCAGAACTTTTTCACATCGATGCCAGGGTGCGGGGACATGTGGGGCAGTGTTGGAAAACACCATTTAAGTACCCCAGGAAGGAAAGGACGGCATATCCATCCATATTTGGATTTTGATTATAAAAGGGCCTCGGGAGGATGAATTGAAATTGATACGGATAAGCCAGGGAAGCAGATTTGGCCTGAGCTGTTGTCTGCTCTTTTGACGAGTGATGTCAACAAATGGGCACAAATCAGTATCAATTATAATTTACCATCACAAACCCTTATCAAATTGTAATTGTGTCCTGTCTATTTGTCCTAGACTCGCTCCTCTCAGCTAAAAGACCAGGGCAGACATATAGCTCTCTGCACTTAATGGCCGGCCAACTCCCCATGCGCATTGTAAACGGGGAATTGTATTTTACATAAGGAGAGGGACTTGGTGACGGGGTGCGTATTATCTAGGGGGTGCGGGGTGTACGCGGGGTAATACGGTACTAGTATTTTTTCAATTTTCAATGGCCAATTTCTCAAAATGTACTTAACCTAGATTAACAACATTTCAGAGCTATGCAAGTATAGAGTAGGGATACTGCCAGGGGAGATGGCCCTTTCTTGACAATTCTTAGTAAAATAGGGCCATCTGAATGTACCTGTTTCACCATGATAAATATGTTTCGGTTGATTTTATCAGTTTTTGCAGATCAATATGTCTTAGATGTATTATATATTTGATACTGTTTATACCCTCACATAATGTATCATGGTACCTGTTAAAAGTTCTGATACCAAACTACTTTTTCCAAAAATTGAAATGATGATCAAGTGCTTCCAAAATAGGTTCATTTGCAGACTCGCTGAATGCTACCAATTGGTCAAAAATTTGGATCCAGCCCATAGAGTGACTTTCAAATTTTATTTTTGATAAGAAGAATGACCAGAAAAAAAACATGCTTCATTAAACAGCTTGCTTTTAGATATAGCCCTCAAAAAACTGTTATAGTAAGTTAAAAAATATTGATCTGCATAAACTGAGAGAATAGCCAAAATGTATCTTTTTATGATACTTTCAAATAACCCTTTTTGACTACCCCTATACATTATGCCTATTGTATACTTGCATTGCCCTGAAAATATTGTTTATCTAGGGTCAAGTACTGCACTCATTTAATTCCTGCAGCAATCAAGCGGATGTCTGCAAGTGCCTGGTTGTACAAACACCCATGGATAACATGTCAAAAAGTAAGCCAAGGACATCATTGACCCACATAGCTTGTGATTCAAAGCTACTTTCAGTTGTGAGGTCAGCCATGCCCAGGAAGGTGGGTGGCAATCAGGGGTACAGTTGTGTATTGTGTTGTGCACAGGATGCCCATGCATTTAATGCTGGAATTAAATGTTGGCACGGTACATTTAGAGCAATTAGCTCCTTCTCTAATGTAAAAAGACCATATTCAAATGACCGTATTTGACCAAAGGGTCAATATTTAAATCATATTGTCTTTTTACGACATCAATGTAACAAACTTGTTCAGACCTGAGGATGCTGTATGATTATTGATTATGTCGGAAAATACAAGGTCCTAAAATCTGTGGTGTGAATACTAAAGTAGTAACCAAAACTCCCTTTAGCAAAGGCCAAATGGTCATTTTAAATGACGTTATTTGACCAAAGGGTCAATAGTAAAATTGTATTTTCTTTCTGCCGCATCTATGTAACATACATCTTCAGACCCAAGGATTTAGATACTATATGCCTGTTAATTCAGGAAATACAAGGCCCTGAAATCTGTGAATTGTCCAACTTGGCATAAAAAGAGACATACCCGATACTATAGTACCTTGGGAGCTCAATATTTCAAAACAGCTACCAGCTGCAGATGTCCATCAAGCAGGTACTTGAGGGGTTCATGGGCTTTCAAAATATAAGGGTAATTTGAAGTCCCCCCAACTGGTACCAATTTAAGCAATCCCCCCCAACTGATGCAAAATACCAAAACACTCCTTATCAAAGGTCAAATGGCCATTTTCAAATGACCTTATTTGACCAAAGGGTCAATATCACAATTATATTTTCTTTATACAGCATCTATGTAACATACTGATTCAGACCTAAGGATTCAATTGCTATATGCTTGTTAGTCCAGAAAATACAAGGCCCTGAAATCTGTGATGTGAATGACCAAAACTCTCCTCAGCGAAGGTCAAATGGCCATTTTCAAATGACCTTGTTTGACCAAAGGGTCAATATTAAAATAAATATTTCTTTCTGCAGCATCTATGTAACATACTCATTGAGACCTAATGATATCACTGCTATAGGATGGTTAGTTCAGGAAATACAAGGCACTGAAATCAGTGAATTGTCCAATTTGGCATAAAAAGGGGTTCAAGGGCTTTCAAAATATAAGGGTTATTGGTGGTCCCCCAAAGTGATACCAAGTTATACCGATATTAGTTTTCTTGGGTTTAGTACAATCTAGGGCAGTTTTTTAATCTTAAACCTTGGTGTTAAAATTGTTTTGAGTCTGTAGGGCGGCTTCTTTTATCAGCAACGTTGCAAAAAATGTCCGTTTTTAGCACTTTCTAAATATTTTGTCCCAAATTTGACCACTAGGATGCATTTTTGGAAAAGAGAATTCATAGCAATGTCAAACATCATCTGTAGTACATACATGCCAACATTGGAGGTTCAACTCTTAAAAACAAAAAATGCTGAAGAAATCCCCAAAATCATGTTTTTGGCCAGTTTTAGGTGAAAATATGCAAATTAGGGTCCTTAGGGGGGGGGGGGGGGTAACTTTCGGGAAACTTTTGATGTAATGTTCAGCTAGGTCCAATTAACCAGTCAAAGCAAAAAAAACTTCTGTAGCAATTTGTTCTAGGTTAGGCCATTTTCAGCGTAGATTGACTGGACTATTAAGGGATGATGTGTTTAAGGAAGGTAGAAATTATCACATGACCTGCAATGAAGTATAACATCAGCGTTGATGATATATTCCCTTGGGAGAAAGGTTCATTGCCATTGACCTGCAGGTACTGTGCGTGAGAATGAAAGAGGTGTTCTAAAAATCCTCCAGGCTTGTCCATATCCATTTTCATCTAAACATAAAAGATAATGCAATACTGTTTAGGACAAGTTTGAAAATCAAGAAATACTGTCTACGTGGGTTGATAGAATTCAAGTTAAATGTTAAATTTGACAAAACCTAATACTCAGTAGTAAGAAATGTTGCAGTA
>OZ012695.1:17883247-17913247 GCA_963942565.1 Maea johnstoni | reverse complement strand
CTCCATTCACGACCGAAATCAAGGAAGCCCATCGATAAACCCTCCTTGAACAATACCTGAATATCAAAATTATAATACTTCATTTCTATTTCTTAAAATAATAATATCGATTTTGGTTATAAAATGAAAACTCAAACTGCATATAATGCTGTCGTATACCAAACGCATATTTCAGTTATAAACCAATATCTCAACCCATTACAGTCGTGTTAGATTTTCAGTCGTGTTTTTGATCACGTGATTCAAGCTCCTCAATTATCGCCCACAACATAAGCAAGAGGTGAAAATGAATGGAACAATGAAAACTAAACATAATAAATTATGAGAAAGGCCAGTAAACAAAAATATATTTTCAAAATAATTTTAAAAGGATCTGAAAAAGAAAAAAGGGGGAAAACATATACAATAAATATGAGTAAGACATTAGAAAGATTTTTAATTATCATAGTGAAAACATTAGTGAAATAATAGATAATATGACGCTGGCATGGCCAGAGAGCGAGCGAAGCTTTGGGTGATTTCATTTTTATTTTACTTCTGACCAAAATTCCTTATTCATTTATGAATATTCAATATTAATTATGAATATCAAAAAATGTCTTTTTGTCCACTTTTACATGCCATATTGGTCACCACATACCATTAAATTCAAATAATGAGTGCTCCCTTGAAAGTGCTAAAGGAAGACAGATAACCAGTTTGCACAAAAAGAGGCGACACAATATTCAAAAAAAAAATTCTTCTGTTTTAGGAAAACGGTGGAAAAAATTGTAATTTTTTTTCTGCTGTTTTTGGAAAAACGGTTGGGGAAAAAAAATCTGCCGTTCACACTTGCACCATCGTACATGTACAGCATTGATTGACCGTAAATTAATGGCATACAAATTATTACGATTTCAAACTGTCGCAAAACTTACATTTCGCAACCGATTTTAACGAGAATTCAATGGCCAGTAGAATGAATTCTGGCAGTTCTAACGATTTAAACCGCATTAAAATTGACCCACGGACAGGCGAGAAATTAAGTTTTAACGTGGGTATGGTAGCATGGCCATGAAGCGAGCGAAGCTTTGGATGATCATTTTTTTTTTACTTCTGACCAAAATACAGCATTGATTGACCGTAAATTAATGGCATACAAAACATTACGATTTTAAACTGTCTTAAAATTTATATTTCGCAACTGATTTTGACGAGAATTCGATGGCCAGTAGAATGAATTCTGGCGGCTCTATCGATCTAAACCGCATTAAAATTGACCCACGGACAGGCGAGAAATTCAGTTTTAACTTGGATATAGTAGCGGCCATGGCGTGGTATGACCAGGAAGCGAGCCGAGAATTGAGCCACGGACGGGCTAGAAATTCAGTTTTAACGTGGATATACATGTAGTAGCGGCCACTTTCATTCATATTTCGCAACTGATTTTGACGAGAATTCAATGGCCAGTACAATGAATTCTGGCGGTTCTATCGATCTAAACCGCAATGGTCAGTAGAATGAATTCAGGCGGTTCTAAACTGCATTAGAATTGAATTGCATTCATATTTCGCAACTGATTTTGACGAGAGTTCAATGGCCAGTACAATGAATTCTGGCGGTTCTATCGATCTAAACCGCAATGGTCAGTAGAATGAATTCAGGCGGTTCTAAACTGCATTAGAATTGAGCCACGGACGGGCGAGAAATTAAGTTTTAACGTGGATATACATGTAGAAGCGGCCACTTTCATTCACGCACGTGCATTCATGCATTTCATCCAATGGGATGAAATGTAAGTGTTGTGGTATTGTTGTACTGCACATTACGTCATTATCGACCAATGAAATCGGTCGTTACTTAACGCCTAAAGAAATCCTCCAGAAAGGAAGTCGTCCGCACGTTGGACGATATTGTTGTCCCGCACGTGGGACGGTGACAACTTTCTCGACGCGAGGTTCCGGAAACCGCCGATAGGCGGCTTCAAACACGTCGAATGCCTTTGTGGAACGCCTGGGATTGTTTCATTACTGAAAACTTGGTTCTTCCAGTTATGTATAATAGCGTCCACTCTGTTTTGGTCAACCAGCATGGATACATTCAATGGACTAATTGTACTAAGAATACACTTTTAGGAAATTAAATAACCTTTTTTAAATCAGTGAAATTAGCGATTTTACAGTTTTGATGACGTCACAAGTAATTATAATATTATAATACGCGACGGTGGCGACGCGTAGCGGGCGTTCATTTACAGCGGGCGTTCATTTACACTACAGACCTGTAGTGTAAATGAACGCCGAACACGAACACGTTACAGCCAACCTCCCCCCCTCCCCCTTACTACACCCATTCTACTGCGGACATATGGCATCCAACCCTAGTTCCGAAAAACTCTGGGTCCGTGTATGTATTTCTTATAGTGATAGTGACGTCATATACACTCATATACACACACGCGCAATTGAGGGATTGCGAGGCTTCGCGAAAGGCCTACGGCCTTTCGAGCTTCGCTCGCTATAAATAATATTATACAATACAAATATGATATAAGTAAAACATTAACGAGAATCAAAGTATATATTTCCGCAAAACACTAAACAATATTTTTTCACAATAATGTTTGATAACATTTAACAATCTTTTATCAACATTTATAATTAATATTTTACATCTGCTTATTACAAATGATGTTTTAAACATTTATTGAATATCTTATTGACATACTTTTAAATGTTCCTAAAAATCTGAAAAAGTCTAAAGTATCAACATCTCTATTCATGAAATGTTGGACAGTATCTTTACACAATGTTAAATAGTATTAAACTAGATTTTTTCTTTACATTTGAACAATTGTTTACATCTGCCTGTTACAATTGTTTCTTTAAATATTTATCAAATATTGTATTTGCAAACTTTAAGATAATTGTAAAATGTCTGAACAAAGTAGAAATTAAATATCAAAATATATATTAATAAGATAATAACCAATACTCTTCTGCAATGAATGTTTGATTACAATATCCTATATTGTATTAACAGGTTTCACATCTGCTTATTACAAAAGTTTCTGCAGACATGGGTTTGATATCAAGAACACATCCTGTAACATATCGGTGAAACATTTGCACAGAGCTGTAATGAAATGTTTAAAATGACATTAACAAAATGCTGAATTAATATTTTGAAATGTTTTGCTCATTGTTTGTTCAACATTACTATAAAACAGTCCTTTAATAGTACGAAAGCATTATAAAAACACCAATAACAAAGCAAAAAGCTTACAAAATATTTCAAAAAGAATGTTGAAGAATTCCCTCTGATATTGCCACCTTTTAATATCAAAATGTACAGATTACAGCAACAATTTGATATTATTGTTATAATATTAAAGATGTTATTTTTAATTTTGAAATTTTTAACAACCGTTGATCAAGAGATTCTTTGAAAAGGCAACATTTCATGCTGAAATCAGATAAGTAATTATTGATAAACATGAAATATTGACTTGAACATTTAGGAACAAATAGTTCCCAAACTAATATATAATTACTGGCCTTGATTTTGAATTGTAGGTTTCTCAAAGTGCATGAACTACCAGTATGTTTCATTGAGAAAGGCATTGACTAGGGCTGATCAAAGAATATAACTGACTGACCAAGAAATCCTCAACATGGGGACTTAAGAAATGTGGTTGTTAGGGGAGATGGGTAAGTACATATTTCTTATCTAGAATGATTTAAGGGACACCTATCTGGAAAAGATAAATATTTCAAAACTATGAAATAATGTTGAGTAAAATGTTACAAAAAGAGAAATTGGCATAGTACTTTGCAGGCCAATCATTTAAACGTGGTTAAATATCTTGCAAAAACGATGCTCATAGAAAATAAGCAACATTGTATAAATATATGTTTTACATATTGTGAAAATAATAATTTACATGTTATAAGAAATGTTTTAATGTTGATGAATATTTTTCAATAATAATGCAAAAATGTTTCTTAGAAATATTTGATATTTTCTTTTGCAATATTGTATTAATGTACTTCAAAAGGTTATAAAAATAATAATTCAAATATTACGAGGAATGTTATGGCAATATTTTTCAGGTTGAACGTTTTGATATTAGTAAGCATTTTCAGTAATATTTTAGAGGTATTGGTAAAAACAATATTTAGACATAGCACAAATGTATTGTGTTTTGCTGGGAGCGGCCGAAAGAAAGAAAACAACACAAAAGGAACTCATCATCTGGTCGTGAATAAAGTGATTTGTGTCAAAAATACTCTACAACGTTTGAAGTTGTACGTTGGAAACATTCTTAAAGCTTCTTAGAAAATCTCACATTTCTCATAGCGAGAGGCGCACGCACGTGACACAACAGTTTGATCGTGATGCACACGCCCAACAGTCTCAAAGCAATTGTTTGACTACAAGTACCGGTTTTTTTAACATGTGTTAGAAACAACTTTAGATATATAGCAGTCGTGATGTAGTATTTTTAGTGTCGTGTTACAGTTATTTCTCGGTAAAATGAATCATAATACAGTCTTGTTAAAAACATTTAAATTTCATTTCGCATTCTTGTTGCAGTCTAGATAATTGTTATCGTGTTCCATTCCCAATTCAACCACGCATAGGGTTCAGTGATTTCTGACCGCAAGGCAGCTACTTGTTCTTCACACCTCACAGCATGTGAGTTAGTCGTGTTGAAGTCTTGTTAGAAATCGTATATGTGGGACACCCGCTTAACCTAAATATAGATAAATAACCTGAGAATAGTTTCCAGGTCATGAATTACTGGTTAGAATCTAGTAGTGCAATAACCCTTTACCATGGAATGCACACGTATTCTTGCAATGTTGAATGTAGCTAATCAAATAGTATATTATTTGAAAATTATTTTGAGAGGGGATTTAGATGGGGGCAACACCTGCAATCTGACATTTCTCCAAATATTGTCACATTATCAGGATATTGCCAAGTGGGTGATATCTGAATGAGTAATGCAGTATTTAAGGTAAACAAACAGCAACCTCACCTCCGCATGAAATAATGGTGGACGTCCACTGAAGTCGTCCTGTTTCAAAACCAACGCCTCGTAGATCGCTTCATTGCTATTCAACACTACGATATTTTGACCCAGCAGGTTGATGGTGAACACACCTCCGTACGTCTCAGCCCACTTTGCGAGGGTTTTGTGTAGCCCCGTGGGGTCGACCTGAAAGGTGTTTCCTACGAGAGGAAGACCACGAGGTCCGTGTGGAAGTGATGGTCCTCTCGTCCATATGTAGAGCAGACGAATAATTAACGCGCCAATAACGAGTGAGACCCATATAACCACCATGTTTGATAATTCAGAACGTAGGGTAGTACGCACTACGCATGCTCTGGCATTTGTGTGATTGGCAGCTGAGAGCCATGGCAGCATTTTTCACCGGTGCTATCGGGTACATACTATAGAGGTCAGTGAATATGTACGTTATTGTTTTAGAGTGAGATCATGTGTCAAAATGTCCGCGGAATTGTTAAAAAAAAACTAAACCAGTTCACATTTTATTCTTCAAGTGATATAGGAAGCATGCATCACTTTGTTCCTACAACACTCCATACTAGCAGACATCTTATATCGGAGATTCTGGTGATATTCAAAATTTATTTTCCGATATCCAAACTTCATTTTCCGATACCAGAAATTCATTTTTCTTTCCCATGTCAGGAAATCATTTACCAATATGGGAAAGCCCGATATTGGGCGAATCGCATTTTTAAAATATCAATACACCATAGATATATTCAAGGTGTTCATCTATTCATAACTATTTTGATATAGATAACAATTCTTTTCCTACTAAATATACCTTTTTGTTAAATTTTGAAGCAATCCCGCCCCTATAGAGGTACTCCTGATGATCCTGATTTTTATTTCAAAGAACATAGATCAAGACAACAACGACAGTAAAAAATTTAAAAAAATTTAAAAAATGAAATAAAAAATACGATGTCATATGTTGGCAGTACAGTAGTAATAAAGCAACCTTTATATTTACTCACGTTGGCAGTAGACAAAAAAGGAATTATTTTAAAACATATCCTTTATGAAATATATAGAGTAGTTAGAGCTGCAATACATTTTGAGAGATGGAGAGTATACATAAGAATATATTTGGTTGCTGCTCTGTTTGTATATGGTACCGTAATGGGGCCCAGAAACCCCTGAAGTATATTAACGTATTATTGGTTGTCGCAATATGTAGGTCTGATTAAAACTGAGATTTCAGATTTCCAATTATTTGATTATGGGATTGGGGTTTTCCTTTTACTTTGTTTTGGTTAATTGCTGTTTTAACTGTAATAATAATTCTGTGAATAGACTTAACCTGAGTGTTAAGATTAGGTTAATACACGTTTATACGGGTATTGACTAGATGCATATTATTTTCTAATTGTTGAAAGCATCTGGTTTAGGATGCAGACATAACTTCCCCTCACGTGCGATAACACGAGCATGAAGTAGGTCCCCGCAACAGACTAAATGAACATAGAGAGTCCTTTAAAATGATCATTTACTCTTATGAATGTTGAAATGGCCAGAGTTAGTTACTCTTTTTGTCAATAAATGAGATACGTTGTTTTTGGCATTTATTTTATAGGCAGTGGTTTCTTTAGCTTAAAACCGGCTAGTCATTATTTAGACTGAATATGGTAGAAAAAGTCACGAAAATCAGACTTCCAAATTCCTACCTATGGTTCAATTGATTGTGGTGTGCAGTGTACTTTTGGCTTTTATCTATCCTCGGAGTGTAAACTCTACAGACTTGTTTAGCAGGTTGTCTGAAACAGATGCCAGACTTTTGGGGTAATGATTAAAGCTGGGGTATATATTTTCTGCATCTTGAAAAAATTAGGACTGTCTGCCCCTGCCGCTGAGTCTCAGTTTGTTTTTATTTAATGATCCATTCTTGGTATAAAAGGTTTAAAACAGCAGTCAATAAACTTTCGCAGATGGGAAAATAATAGCTTGCAATTGCAAAATGGTAGATTCTTTCTATCCTTGGTTGGTTTGTTGGTTGGATGGCAGGGTAGTGTTGGTTGGATGGTTGGTTTTGGATGGGCTGGTTTAACTTAGTTTGTTTCTCAATTAAACCACGGGTGCTGCATCACATATATGCTATTTTAAACAGGAACTCAACATCACATGACTTACATTCTCTGAATGACAGTTGCTTGTCAATTTTTTAGAATTTCTTTTGATTTCGTCATATTAAAATATCAAATGTAACAATCATTTATTAATTCAATAATGTTTTTAAATTACTCAAAACATTTCTAAAGGGATATTCAATGAATGATTAGGTCATTCAGGTCTCAAAGCAACTGAGCACGGTATGGCCTAGAATGACTTTATGTCATTCAAGTTTAGTGACACAGCTGACCAAGGCAGTAGGTTTGATAGACAACATCCTGATAGAGTTCTGTAGAACTGATAGGGTTACATATAGTTGGGAAACAAAATGTACATTTATTTGTTTCTATCCAAAGATTGGAAGAAATACAGCCTAATACAAGTTAAATCGTCCTGTTAAAACTCAATTGTCCTAAACATGTTGCTCTACCACCTGTACTTTACAAATCCAAATGAGTTAAAACGTCTAGCTTATAGGTTCTTCTACGTCGTTTTGACACCCCTAGGTACACATATACTAAGTCACTGTGTCCCCTCAAATCATCCGTTTCGTGATGACGCGACCTAGAAGATACGCTCTAAATGTGACGCTGAATAGGGTTTTTGAAACCTAATGCTAGGTTTTTTAAACCTCTTCTGATACTCAGAAGAAATGCACAATACTCCAGTTTACACCATGTCATTGTGTCCCACAGGTTCTTTTTAAGTGTCATCGTTTAGACAGATATTTTTATTTTTTCATAGCCATCAGAGCTGGATAAAATGGTTGTCTAGTTTTAAAAGATGATTCTTTATAGAATCCTTTTGAGCTAACAGCTTTGTTGTTTGGCAAAGCCATAGGAGCTGAGGGCCTCCCTTAGTTAGCGAGTGGTGTAATACAATGCCACTGGTTGTAAGGTTTCTCTCACCACTGGGACAAGTGAAAAAGTTGATTTGGGTTAGGCAGTGGATTTTTGACACCAGCCACACCTGGCTAGTCACGACCGCAATAGATCGTTAGCCGCAATGTGGCAGAAACTAGTAGAGACAACCAGTAAAGAGAGCTCTCTTTTTTGTAATGCAGACAACACAGATAGCATGAGTTGAAACCTAACGTGATCCTATTCACAACTCTACCACACAAAACCACAAAGTAAGCTCGAAGTAGACACTAATGGCCAACACCAAAATTTGTGTTTTATACAACTTCAAAAAATACTCAAACACAAATAATAAAAAATATTATAATCATTATAGTTTCATGAGCTCGGAGAGATTCAATAAACTATAGGATGTGATTTTCGTTGTGGCCCTCACCTACCAGGCTACAAGGATATAAATGTTATATTTGATATATAATGGATCTAAAAAGTTAGTAAGATAGATACATACATACATACATACACACATAGATAGATAGATGGATAGATATCTTCACTATGTCATTCTACATTAGATACATAGGACCTGATTCATATAGAGCACAATAATGCATTAGCAATCAAAACAAAACAAACATTTCAAAGTATAACTGTCTTCTATTGCTAGTGCCATCAACTCCGAGCAAACATGGTTTATCTGACTTATACCATGGGTGGGTGCCTTCAGACAATCATAATCCGAGAAACAAAGCCTGAATCAATCAAGCAGCCATTGTGTAACATGTCCGAGCCATGTAAACAACCTGTGCTTCCCACTTTTTCTTCTGAATCCTGTCATTCACCTGGTTGGCACAGGTAGGAGTAGTACTGGCTATTGGAGATGATGAACTTTAGAAGGTATGGCCCCATGACTCTCATCCAACTAGGGGGATATGTAAGTGAGTACATTACTTATTTGTTAGCCAAGTTAATAATAGCTTCCAATTACTGCCCCTGTTTTGTCGTTTGTACATGTACCTTCATGTTTAATACCTAAATCTTCCAATGGGGGAAGGTCCCTTTCTTAAAACCCTCTACTCCCAAATTTACTCTTTATAAGTGGAAAGTTAATCAGTCAGCTAAGATGAATTCATAATCTATAATCTTTAATTCATACAGCCCATTTGTATAAAAATAATAATTAAAATCTCCTGCAAGAATGTTTATGAGTAATTCGCAAAACATTTGAGTGGCCAGTTTTGAATTAGCACAACTCTCTTTTATAAAAATAAATCAAATAAATAGTTGAAATAGGCTCCAAGGTGGAATCAAGGTAAAAGGCAAGGATTACTGACAAATTTTCTGAACGATTTGATGTTTTAATATTTCTACATCTCAAAGTGCATACACAAAATGTAGCAAAGTTTTCTCAATCATTAACTTTATCTTATACATTCATAAAGCATTCCCTGAAGTTATAGGAACTTGGTAATAGTAACTATAGTTTTATATGAAGGCCGGAAAGTGCCCTGAACTTCAGCCCCAAGTAGATCATATGATAGTAGAACCTGCTACATTACGGACTCCTGTGCATTTGTAAACGTTGAGTATGTATAATGAGAATCAAGTAAATCAATGTATGTGTGCCTTTTAATAATTTCATTTTACTTTTTGTAGTTGACCCTTTTATGTTCTGTCAAGTGGGCAGTTGTCGCCATTGGTTGCCCATTTGTTTCTGAGGAGAACAAAGGGAATCGCTTGTTTGTGCAGCTCATGGTTTAACTGCTGACCACAAGCCCAGACCACAAGACTCGAGCAGGTTATGTGAAATAAGCACTCACTTTCGAGGCTTCTGATTGGCTGATGGCACCTGCCCATGGTATAAGTGGCTTATACCACAGGTGGCTGCCTTCCACTAATCACAGGCCGAGAAAACCTTGGCAGAGCACTCATGCTAATTACCCTTAGGTTACACCTTTGGATTTATGCAGCTTATAGAACAAAGGCTTGAAAAGTGTAGGTTATGTCCTATAACCTACACTTTTTGAGGCCTTTGATTAATTGGTGGAAGGCAGGCAACTGTGGTACAATGCAGAACTGTTCCTCTGGGGAGCGAAGTTTGACATTGAGGTTACAATTTTGCAGAGACTGGGGATGAAGTTGCAGCGTGCCGATGCACCCTCTAGGGCCCACATGGATCAGAAGTTTAGGGACTGGGTCTATAGTAGCCTAGCTACAAGTCTCTATTATAATTTTACTTTTGTTGTATATAAAAGCCTACACCTATACTAGATAGGGACTTGTGGCCTACTGTTGGCCAATTACACAATTGCCACACCATGGAGATTAGTGTTAATAGACATTTCCTACTGACCGCCAAGTATACCGCAGTGCCATCTATCCACAATGGGAGACATTTAAATATGGCCTGGGAGGTAGACTAGGTCTAAAATTACAGCGTGGAATGAGGGTTAGCTTGCAAGAGGAGTACTTTGAACTATTAGATTAGTTGAAGTTTTGAAAATATGTTTGTTGATGTTGCAGAACGCGAAGAGCTGCGGAGGGCGGTAAGAGTGAGGACCAGAATGACTTTCCAGTCGTGGCGTGCATTATCGTAACCCGTGAATTATCGGAACCTTGGATAAGGGCCAACCATGTTTGTTGCACTAAATAACAGAAAACTACAAATTTCGTGCACGTTTCGGAACTGTTTGGCCGGGAGAAAGACAACGTTGTCACCAAACACTAGCTCGAAAGGTTTATATTCTGTGGTGTAGGACTGAGTTATTGAAGACCTGTTGGCAGTAAAAAAAAATGGTTATTTGGGTCAGTTTTTTTTAAAGTCGATACATTGAAGTGAGTGGGTATAAGTTAGCTGCTTGCACGCAGCAGTAGCAGAATTTGATCAAGTGGAATGATACAGTGTAATTTCTGCGATACACGGGAATTAAGCAAGTTCTATGATACAATGTTACTAGTTTATTGTTACTGAGTTAATAAGAATTAGTACCCGCAGTGCTGAATTTGAGTTGTTCCCGTTCCCAGTATCAATTGCTAATGCACGTGGGCGGGGGCGGGAGGGGTTCAGCCGCTGTTTAGCTTATCAATTCTTCATATATCTGTTAGTTCAAAGTCCTGATTTTTTTCTCTTAATGTCTTTGATGCATTTTCTTTATTCCATTTTTCATAATCATAGGTATCCTTTTTGAAGTCCAGATGTATAAGGTTTCAGTCGCCCCCCCCCCCCCCCCCCACCAATAATTTGAAATACATATGAGATCATAAGGGGTATAAACACACCCCATTGTGATTCTTCAAATATGTGTAATTTCCATATCTAGTAGCATATACCTTCTGCATTAATCTAATTTTGAAATATGTATTTCATACTCAAAGGACTTGTTTGATACTATTGAGGCTCCCTTTGCATGTGTGTGGTCCCCAAACCTATTTCAGCTTTTGAATCCAGTACTATTGTATATTGTGATCCTCTTCTATACAATGGGTCTCTTCAATCATTAATATAATACATTTTCTTTCTGCTTCTGTCAAATATATCTAGTCTATTCAAGGGTTTCCTCAGCACTTGTCCATTTATTGATTCTATAGTAATTCTTTTCAATAAAGACCTGCCAGTACCTGATCGTCAATACACCCATGGAAACATAAGCCTAGCACATCAATGAACAACGTACGTAGCTTTCAAATCAAAGGTACGTCCAGTTGTGAGGTCATCCATATATCCATGCCCAGGAATCAGGGTGGCAATTCGGCATGCGGTCATTTATTCTGCCTGGGCTGCCCATGCATTTAGTGCAGGAAATAAATGTCAGCACTGTAGAGTTATGCAGTCCAAATAAATTAAAAAATACCTTAGACTTGCTCTAAATGTGCAATTAAACTCATTTCATATATCTAGGTGGATAACTCAGCAAATATCTGTCTATCAACAGAGTCATCAAAATGTAGTTAACACACTTAGTACCTTATGCCCAGATTTCCACGTAATAATAAGTTTCCATTTAATCAATTGTAACTGAAATAGTAATGCATGAGTCAATTGAAACAAATTAAGGTTACAGGTCAATTACAGTACAGACATTTAATTCCTGCACCAGTCGACCGGACGTCTGTCAGAGCCTGGTTGTTCAAAGACCCATATATAACATGTCAAACAATAGGCCAATCAGACCAATGACCCACGTAGCTTACGAATCAAAGCTACAGTACAGACATTTAATTCCTGCACCAGTCGACCGGACGTCTGTCAGTGCCTGGTTGTTCAAAGACCCATAGATAACATGTCAAACAATAGGTCAAGCACATCAATGACCCACGTAGCTTGCGAATCAAAGCTACGTTCAGTTGTGAGGTCATCCATGCATCTATGCCCAGGAAACGTTGTGGCAATCGGGCGTGCGGTCGTGTATTATGCCCGGGCTGCCCACATATTTAGTGCAGGAATTAAATGTCGGCACTGTACGTTCATTTGTGAGGTAATCCATGCATCTATGCCCAGGAAACGTGGTGGCAATCGGGCGTGCGGTCATGTATTATGCCCGGGCTGCCCACACATTTAGTGCAGGAATTAGATGTCGGCACTGTACTAATTTAAAATTAGTCAGCACACCTAGTGCCTTATGCCTTGATTTCACACCATAGACAGCTTCCATCTTGTTATGAAAACGCGAGCTCAAGCATCCTTAAGGTATCAAAACATTTTGAAAAATCTGTTTAAATTTTCCGAAAGTTTGCATGAGGAAATAACATAGAACAGTGATGTTTAAAAGAGCTAAAAATGAGGGGGTTATCGACTTAATTTTTTTCACAAGATTTTGAAAACATAATGCAATTTATGTCACATACATCTCTTTCTCGAAATTTGGTTTCTTTCTTTGCTAAATTCATCCCTTCAGATATATAGACACTGCCCGAGATACTGTGCTGCCTTGTTGAAATTATTTATGTTTCTATAGAGGAATTACGAGGCAAATCAAGAAATTCGGGAAAGTTTTTCACCCCAAAATAGTAAAAGTCAGAATTACAGTGTTTAATTTTTACCAAATTTTGTCTTAATTATCTACACAATGCACTTAACAAGAAGACATGTAGAAAATGCCAGGTCATAGAGTTAATCTTTCGAAGCACGGATGGGTAAATTTTGTGAAATAGGACTTTTTGGGCAGACTTTCGTTAAAATGGTGCAGAAAGAGTTACCCAACTAATTGGTACCGTATTAACGCTTTCTTATATAAGATATGTTTTAGCAAGGTAATCTCACTTTATACGCAAATGGATGATCATATATATTTTCTAAAAATGTATCAAATCATCAAATTCAAAAAAAATCAGCGGTATTGGTCTATGGGGAGAGCATGCATGAAAATGTCAAAAATGCCAAAAAACGAATTTTTAAATTGGGCCCAGACCGAATACCCGAGAGACAAGATTGTGACCACGTAGGCATTAAAGCGAGTATTGACAAAGATAACGAATCCAGGGTCATGGAAAGAATAAGTAAAGGAAGAAAGTCTTTAAACGCAGCCTCAGGGCTAGGCATCCGAAAACATGGTCTCAATATGATTACGTGTAATGTAATCTATTGGTCTGTTATTGTGCCAATCATGTCTTTCGGGTGTGAGGTATGGATTTGTCCGAAAACAGAGAAAACATTATGGCATTTCAAAGGTTCGCTGTCAGACGAATTCAGCGCTTTCCACACAGGTCCTTGAACCAGACTAGCTTCTATGGGCTAGGGTGGGTGAAACTGACTACTTTTGTATTAATTAAGAAAGTGCTATTCATTATGACTATTTTAAAGATGGAAGCAGGAAATATGATAAATAAAGTCTTTATTGCTAGAGCCAACATAGATAAAGAAAATCCGGAGGCTGGTAGTGATAACATTTTCTCCAGTCCTGTTTTTGATATTTTAAATGCTGCAGCTCGGATAAGCCTTTTGAATACCGTATATGGTATGATTAACGGGACAACCCCCCTATATAGCAAGAAGGCGTGGTCAGAATATGTGTGGGCGCAGGCGTGGAGGTTAGAAGATGCCTACTGGCAGAGCACCTTTTTGATAAACCAAGACTGTAAAAATCTGTATGGAACTATGGGTTCGGCAAGATACCTTACGTGGTGGGCAATCTCTGATAAGTTTCCGTCTACAATAAGAATGTGCGAAAATTTGGCTAAAATCATTTGCAAATGTACTAAATTGAAAACAGATGACCTTCGCAACAAAGGTCTCACTCAGAGTCACAGAGTTTGCAGTCTATGTGATCACTATGCAGCCGAACATATAGAACATCTGATTATGCAGTGTCCAGTGTATGAGAGTATACGGGCCAGTATGTTTAATGACGTCAGAAAATCAAGTCATTCAAGTATATTCTGATGCACTGGATGCAAACCCAGAGAAAACATTTCTATGGGTTCTAGGGGGACAGATAGAAGGCCTATATTTTGATGAGATGATAGATTTCTGGCTGATTACAGGAAATACGGTTAACCAGATATATGAAGAAACCATTAAAGGCCGCTCTAACACTAAATAGGCGGAGTGCTCTCCCCTTCTTTTGAAGAGGTATATTTTTTTGGTCTCATAAACTGTGAGGATCGAGCCACAGGTTTTGATATACCAGGTGTCTCTGTCCTCAGAGTAATATTTTCTGGTGCATCTTATGCACAACAGTGCTTTTTTGTTATTTTTTGTATTTAGTTCATTTTATTTAAGTTTCTTGTATGTCCTTTGTCTGTTTTGATACCACTCCCACTTTGTATTGTTTTTGCTAACTTTATGTATTTCTTATTTCATATCTGAGTATATGGTCAATATACATTACATTACATTACATTACAATAAACATGATAATCACTAGAGCCAAGGAGTTCAGTTTTAAGATTGCTTTTTAGAATAGGCAGGTATAGTTGTAATGGTACATATTTAATAAAAATCAGTTTTTTAACAATTCCTTTTCAAGCGGTGTCAGGAAAAATGTAACGAATTATTCTAGTTTGTTCAATACTCAATAGGTGTCACCAGTGTACATGTGTAGAGTATCTCAAGCAGTCGAATGGTTTAATTAAAAGTTATAACTTAATTATTACCATAAAGGCTACACATTATTTTATACCATAAAACACCTTCACCAGACCGGAAACCGCAAACCCAACCCCGATGGTATCTCCTAGAATATAAGCTCATTCTCAATTAAATAATTCAAAGAATTATGAAAATATAAATAGCAATGACATGATCTTCCATTTCCTGGCCTTCCGACAAACCATTGGGTTACTGTAAATTTCGAAGCTGGAATATAGTTTTTGTTAATTCAGTGATATAGCAATCAAAGTACAATAAATACCTGCAAAAGTCGCATATATTAGTTTCAGAAATTCTATACAAATATAGCACTTGGGTGAGTGCAATATCAATTTTTATTGCACCGTGAAAAATGATATTGCACGAGGCGCTTGCGTGGCGCTTGTTACATAACACATTAGCCTGGCTTGAACGCGCTCGGTGGGCAAGGTTACTATTTGGAACCATTTCCACACAGGCTCAGATCTCATTAGTAGGAATGGATGCAGCCATTTCGTTGAAGGTCATAGGTCAATTTTCTTCAGAATCCATAAGTACAGTCCTCTATGAAATGACATTACTGGATCTCCTCCAACATCTTCATAGTATACCCATACAGTAGGTTTTTGATCAACTGGGTAAGGTTAAAACTGAAATCTGATTCAATGCAAATATGCTGACACATGTCATTTCAGAGTGGTCATATGCAATATCCAGGGCGCAGTTTGGGGAATATGTAAGCAAGTATGAACAAGTAATACCTCAGCTACCTGATCATATGAGTTTCGGTTAAATTCGTGAAAATTGAAAAGAGATGGGTAATATCAATAATGGGTAATATTTCAGTTTTTGCTTAGTTTCCATGTTTTAGATGTAGTCTTCCTGGCTTTCCACTCTCACTCATGCCTCTAAGTTTTCATTTTTGAAACACGTTACAGACAGGCAATGTTTATCATCATCTAGATCATGACTCTAGTCAAATCTATTTATTTTCTCTTGGCCAGGTACTTCATAACAAGGATATTACCAGAGGGACAGTCATATTCCCTTTCCATTGAAATTTGACATTGACTGGTGCTCCACTAATTCGCTGGTTATCATCCTCAACACAGAACTGGCTGGTTACAATATTTTGAAATATAATGGCATGCAATTACTATTCTATGATATGGTTGTTCTCGCTGTAGTTGTGGCCTTGACCTTGAACTTCTCTGGCTTAATAACTATTCCATCGACATAGTTACGTGGGTCTGGGTTCGCCGGATTTTCACCCTCTGGAGGTGAAAATGTGAAGGATTGCAGAAGATATGTGAGAACAAGAAAGAGTCTTGGTCTGGCAAGTAACTCTCCAGGACAGTTCCTACGACCAGCAGAAAAAGGCATCCAACTATATAATAAAAAAAGGAAAATACAGAATATGTGATATTTCTGTCGGCTAGCAATCAGCAGTAGCAAGTACAGGCCACGTTGGAGTTGTTGTTTTTTAATTTTGTATCAATGGCTAACAGCATAAGATCACTGTTCATTTTATTACACCACAGTATTGGCAATAGCATATACATATCACTATGAGAAAGTTTTAGAATCTAGTATTTGGTATTTGATATAAATAGTTTCCCCCTTTTAGAATATGTGGTCTGGACTGATATCCTTCCGAGAGCATCTATATCCCACGAAGCGAAGCAAATGTATGAATGAGTGGGTGCCTAAAGGTACATCGGCACATAAAGGCCATTAAGTGCCATACATGTAAATAATGGTCCCGTGTTATTGATAAAAACAAAAACAAAACAAAGAATAAATAACCAGAGAATGCCTATTTGATTTAAAAGATAAAACAGACCGAACTCATGTTAATAAGACATAATTATGTCTAGAGGAGAATATACTGGGGAGGGTCCTACTCTTTTTGAAAGGAGGAAATGAGTTTGGTGGCCAATTCTTATTCATGATAAGAAAGGTTTTCTTACTTCGAATAATTCTATTACCTAAAGGAGGTTAAGACTGGATTTTCAAATAGTGGACATCAGGACCACTGCTATTTGCTGCTTAGTTGTCCTTCATTCAATCTTTAACATATCAAGCATTTTGATAAAATGTATATAATGATATTAACATCATATGAATGTTAATTCAATACTTGTAAATGCATGCTAATTCGTGTTCGCTCCTATTTTCAAAGAAACATTTTGGTTTTATTCAGAAAAAAACTAGTAAAACAAGTCTCTGTAGTTTACCACTGTTACTTGCACCACTACTGCTTGCTGCTACAGCATAAACAAGATAATTACCTCTTAATAGCTTGAAACCTGGCTAAATGATAATAAGAACGAGACTATTTAGCACAAAGCACAAATACAACCATTGCTGTGACATCAAATCACCGTTTACCCCGTTATTATCATATTCCATTATCAAAGTAATGGAAATATACATACTTCCTCATCTGTGGATGGTCTGGCGGAATAATGTGTCCATCTTCATCTAAAAATCTTTCCGGTTTAAAAACAAAAGGCTCAGGCCAGAAATCACCATTGTGATGCATTCCCCATAAATTCAGTATTACCTGGTAATGAAAATGTTGATGATAAAAACAAAAACAGCAACAATATTGATGATGATGATGATAAGAATAAGAATATTAATAATAATAATAATAATAATAATAGTAACAATCATAATAATAATAATAATAATAATAATAATAATAATAATAATAATAATAATGATAATGATAATAATTATAATAATAATAATAATAATGATAATAATAGTAATAATAATTACAATAAAAATAATGACTATAATAATAATAATAATGATAATAATAATAATAATAATAATAACGATAATAATAATAATTATAATAATAATAATAATTATAATAATTATAATAACAATAATAATAGTAATAATAATTACAATAAAAATAATGACTATAATAATAATAATGATAATAATAATAATGATAATAATAATAATAATAATAATAATATCAATAATGATAAAAATAATAATAATGATAATAATAATAATAATAATAATAATAATAATAATGATAATAATAATAGTAATGATAATTATAATAACAACAACAACAAGAACAACAACGATAAAGACGATGGTGAATAGTTTTCACTATACAACCAATTTAGATAGTCATGTGCTGTTAGTAAGATTTCATTTTAATGTCTAATGAGGACTTAAATATGACCCTCCCTTTCGTGTTTAATCGGAACACAAGCATATCATACGTATGCTTAAGCAATTGATTACTCATGTGAACTTGATACAATGCAAAATTTACTATGGTCTCAATCAGGTTTCTTCCCAACAGCTCTTTTACTTTCTTTTTTTAACTAAACAGTGATGTAGGTTTAAAAGAACATAACAATTATATGTGTGTTAGTGTGATTAAAACGGTTAAAGAATGGATTAACATAGGGGACGCAATAATTCAACATATTCAATAATTTCTCTATGACATTAACTATGATAAACAGAGGGGTAAAAATGTGGAGGGACCATCAGATGGTACTATCGGTTTCATTTGATATTGATTCAAATTGTATGTATATAACCTTTTATTATATGTATAAATTTGCAAATGGATTGAACGTTTGAAACGAAGCTGAATGGTAACTATCAACGACATGTTCCCGTACTAGGCCCATAAATGCCATCAGCACATGTATAGCTTAAAGTCCTTAAAGACCAGACACTAAAAGACTAAAGACCAGTCCTTAAAGACCAGACACCCAGGATACACATCATTTGTTATTAGTGCCCCTTTTTCATCAGAGGAAAAATTGCTCAAACCAAGTGATTGGCCAGATTACGCCCTGGTGAAAAAGTACTATTATCAGGACAATGCATAACTTAAGAGTAGTCTCATATAACTGTCGATCAATCAAATCGAGACTGTCAGAGCTGTATCAGTTATGTGAGAACAGTGATATTTGTCTGATCCAGGAACACTGGCTTATGAAGGAAGATCTACCTATGTTGTCTACTATACACTCTAAATTTCATGGTTTTGGGGTATCTGCAATAGACAGCTCTAAGATATTGGTTGGGCGTCCTTTTGGAGGCGTGGCAATTTTGTGGCGTAATTCCCTAAATGACATGATTAAGATTATAGATTATAAGGATCCTAGGATATTAGGGATAGAAATTAAAACTGGGGAAACTAAACTACTTCTAATCTGCCTCTATATGCCTACGGACTGTAAAGAAAACGAGATTGACTTTTTGCACTATTTGGGGAAACTAGATGCAATTATACAGGAAGCAGACACCTCTAATATAAGCATAATGGGCGATTGGAATGCTGATCCCACAGCACATTTTGGGAGGGAATTAGCTGCCTTCTGTGCTGACAAAAGTCTCCTCATTTCTGATATAGAACTACTTGGGGATAAAAATTCATTTACTTATATCAGTGATGCATTCGGCACAACTTCATGGTTGGATCATTGTGTATCTACTATGGGTGCACATAAAATCATCTCATCAGTCAAAATTCTTGAAGATTTTCTGGGATCTGACCACCTTCCTGTATCATTGTACCTAGATATCAATCAACTACCAGCCACTAGTGTATATGATGCACCAAAACAAACACATAAAACAATTAACTGGAATAAGGCTGACACCCCATCGATAAACAGATATTGCACACTTACTGAGAATGCATTAAAACATGTAAACTTGTCTATCGACGCCCTTAACTGTAAAGATCCTGCATGTGCTGATGCTACTCATAGACAGGGCATCTCAGACATGTATAATGATATTTCAAAAATCTTAAAAGAGTCCTCAGACAGTATAATCGGAGAGGGGCAACACTCATATGCAACCATTCCAGGATGGAATGAACATGTAAAAGAACAGCATGAGGCTGCTCGGGAGGCTTTCTTATTATGGAAATCCTCTCGGCAGCCTCGTACAGGTATCATATGGGATATGATGAGGAGAGCTAGGGCCAGGTTTAAGTACTCCTTAAGAGCATGTAGATCAAACGAGGACCTAGCTAGGGCTGATGCTGTAGCCAGAAAGCTAGGTACGAAGAAATATAAGGAGTTCTGGAGCTCTGCTCATTCTATGAGCAATAGTAAGGTGCCCCTTTCTAGCAGTATAGACAACACCACAGGTGAAACTGAAATAGCCAAATACTGGCGTAACCACTACTGCAATCTTCTAAATAGTGTGAAAAATGACAGGCATAAAAACCTGGTGCTGGATAATATATCTCAAGTAGATTTTCAGGATAATATGGTGGTCACTGCTTCTGAAGTGGAAGCCGTGATAAGGTCTCTGTCTCCTGGGAAATCAGCAGGACTAGATGGTCTGACCTCTGAACATCTGAAGTATGCAGGAGGCAGACTCAGAGTCCTTCTCTCTATGTGGCTGACTTCTATATTAGTTCACTCTTATGTACCTGATGATCTGATCAAGGTTGTTCTTGTTCCTTTATTAAAAAGTAAATCAGGACTTATTACTGATAGTAACAACTACAGACCTATTGCACTTGCCAATATATTTTCTAAATTATTGGAACATATCGTACTAACCAGGTGTGAGGTGTATTTGACAACTAGTGATAACCAGTTTGGCTTCAAATCTAAACACTCAACTGATCAGTGTATATTTGCTTTTAAAGAAGTAGTTCGATACTACATCAGACATGGAAGCCCTGTGTTTGCTTGTTACCTTGATGCAAGCAAGGCGTTTGATAGGGTAAACCACTGGACGCTATTTAATAAGCTAGTCAAAAGGGGAGTGCCCTCCTATCTAGTCAAGTTACTGGTATACTGGTACCATAACCAATCATTTTGTTTGAGATGGGGAAATACCTGCTCTGACTTTTTTCTCATATCCAATGGGGTACGCCAGGGAAGCATATTATCTCCCTTGTTGTTTAATGTGTATATTGATTATCTAAACCTGGAATTAAATGCAACTAAACTGGGTTGTAAAATGGGTGGAATTCAGATGAATAATTTCAGCTATGCAGATGATATGGTTATCCTGGCTCCCTCAATGAAAGCCTTGCGAAAGCTTATTTCGACCTGTGAGTTATATGCATTGGAAAATGACATTATCTATAATGTAGAGAAAACTGAATATATGATTTTTAAACCATCATCCATGAGAACATCTGAATTCCCACCATTGTATTTATATGGAAAGTTATTAAAACTGGTGTCGCAAACGTGTTATCTAGGGTGCATTATAGTGAATGATCTGTCAGATGATGAGGATATAAAACGTCAATACAGATCTTTATGCGGCAGAGCTAACATGCTGATCAGAAAGTTTCAAAGATGCTCAGAACAAGTCAGGCTCGTCCTCTTTAGAGCTTATTGCACTGTACTGTATTGTGCCCCTTTGTGGTGTGTCTTTGCTAAAAACACATACAACTCGCTCAGAGTATGTTATAACAATACCCTCAGGTGGCTTCTGCACCTAAGAAGAGATAGTAGTGCCAAAGAGATGTTCGTTTTGAATAGAATCCCTAGTTTTGGGGAACTAACCCGGAAGAACATTTACCAATTCAAAACTCGAATCAATAACAGTGCCAACATTATCCTTCAAACAGTAGAAAAGTATATTAGAGATAGTAGTGTAGGTAAACACTGGGAGACCTCCCTGTACAACTTCTAGTCAATATTGTACCTATGTATATGGACCACCTGTGTCTGAAATAAAGTATTGAATAGCTACTGTACAGTTATCAACCGCATATCAAACAAAAATGCTTTAGAAATTGATATGGGCAGTCATGAAAGGCGTTCATCAAAAATATATTTCGTACATACGTTTGTATCTTTAGGGAGATGGTGACCTTGTACTTGTGTATGTGTTATAGTTCTTCTGATCACTCCGTTGGGAATAGCAGACATGTACCGCATGACCTCCATCAATGAAGCCTCTGTGTAGGGCATGTTTGGTCTATCAGCAAGGAGAGGACGCCTACTATTACCCACCACAGTCTTGATTTCCTGTTGTATCTTATGCTGGACGTCAGGATAGTTAATCATTATCAAGACGACCGTAGTCAGGGTAGCAGCCCTTGTGTATATATATATATATGTATATATATATATATATGTATATATATATATATGTATATATATATATATATATATATATATATATATATATATATATATATATATATATATATATATATATATATATATATATATATATATATATTTATATATATATAAACATATATATATATATATATATATATATATATATATATATATATATATATATATATATATATATATATATATATATATATATATATATATATATATATTTATATATATATGTGTGTGCTTATACATACATACATATATATATATATATATATATATATATATATATATATATATATATATATACATATATATATACATATATACATACATACATACATACATACATACATACATACATACGTATATATGGGAAACTATACGATGGTTAGATCGATTATGGATGCTTTCGGACCTGATCTAAACAGGTCGATCATATTCGTTCAATGGATGATGTGTTCAAGGAAGGTAAAAAATATCACATGACCTGCAATGAAGTATACCATCATTGTTGGTGTCAGATTCCCTTGGGAGAAAGGTTCATTGCCATTGACCTGCAGGTACTGTGCGTGAGAATCAAAGAGGTGTTCTAAAAATCCTCCTGGCTTGTCCATATCCATGTTCAACTAAACATACAAGATATTGCAATAATGTTTGGGACAGGATTGACAATCGCGAAATACTGTCTACGTGAATTGATTGAATTCAAATTATATATCAAATTTAACAAAAACAAATATTGAAATGTTGCAGTATCATAAGCTCCTTTCTTTTCCTCACAACAAAATAGCTTCCTACCAAGAATGAGTTACTTCACATTCCATCATCACACCTGATTATAAGGTACGGACTATTAGGGTACATTATATATCAGCTTATGCTTGAGGAAATGCAGATCTTATCAGAAAGTGCACGAAGAAAGAAAGTTGACCATGATAATATTAGGTTAACATATATTTGATATGACATTTGAGTATCTCTAGGACAATTGCATTGCGTACGATTTTGTGTCACACATTCTACCTTTGAATTTTCAGTGTAGGGATCCATCTGTTCTTTCATCATTTTTCTTGCCAAACGTATCTTCTTGTAACTCTTATTGCCAAAGTACCTCAGTGTTGGACAAATATCCAGAAGCCCGCCTTGTACAGCCGCTTCTTCCCATAGGCGAAGCCAAACGTATAATTTGTTCAGTTGAGGGTGGTCCATTGGCAAACGCTCGCCAAATCCCTGTAGTTCATATAAATGGTACAAATACATAGATATTTTAGAAATTGCAGTAATGTTCATTCATATATATATACATATATATATATATATATATATATATATATATATATATATATATATATATATATATATATATATATATATATATATATATATATATATATATATATATATATATATATATATATATATATATATATATATATATATATATATATATATATATATATATATATATATATATATATATATATATATATATATATATATATATATATATATATATATATATATATATACTAGTATATATATATATATATATATATATATATATATTTTATATAGGAATTAAAACCTCTGTATCTCCACGCCGCCGAATGCATATACGGAATGTTAACAAGTTAGCACTAGTCAGTGGTTTCTCCTGAGGATAAGGTTCCCTCCAACATTACCTGGTGGCTAGGTACGAAATTCCTGAAAAAGATGATAATAAAGAAACCACATTGCTTGATCACTATTTCTTACCATTAACCACATGGATGCCGCCACTGTCCTATACATATCCTGCTCAATGACAAACGCCTGGTTCCCCCTCTTCTCAATAGCCTCAACAAGTTCTTCCAGAATATCAGCCAGAAGCGTCTCAAGCTCATGGAGTCCTGTCCCATACATCTTAACCCCTCGAAGAAAACATTTGCGAAGATTTCTCCATTCACGCCCGTAGTCAAGGAAGCCCATCGGTATACCGCCATCAAATAATGCCTGAATATTGAAATTGAAATACTGCATCAGAAAACTTGATTTTGGCTCTGAAATGAAAGATGTTAATAATGCCGTAGTAAACAAAATGCTTATTACAGTCATTAACCAATATCCCAAATTGATAACCTTTCATTACATTAGCATTTGCAAAGTAAGATTCCTAGTCTGTGTCTGGAATTTTGTTGAAGACCATATGCATTTTAACACTTATGTATACTATCTTTATTCCTGAGATTTAACAACACCATCCATATTTTAATCCTATCCAGATATCGTGTATGATAAATCAAACATGATGACCTAGTTCTTGAATATGCTATGTCGTGCTTGATCATAAAAAAGATGCTTGAACTATGAAATATAGATGTAGATATGTAGAGCCTCTGATACTAGATAAAAAGCCTCTACCTCAGGATAGATAACCCAAGATTACTTTTTAGGTCATGAATTACTGTCTAGGAGGCTAAGAGTAAAATAACGTTCCCTGTAATGCTCACATATGCTGGCAACGTTGAATAAAGCTAATCAAATAGTATAATATTTGAAAAGTATTAAGAGAGGGGGCAACGTTGGACTTACATGTAGGTGGGGGTAACACCTTCTTATCAGATATTTCTCGAAATATTGTCACATTATCAGGATATTGCCATGTAGTTGATATTGAATACGCAACATCTGAATGAGTTATGGAGTAATTAAGGTAGAAAACAACAACCTCACCTCCCCTCGAAACGATGGTGGACGTCCACTGAAATCGTCCTCTTTCAAAACCAACGCCTCGTAGATCGCTTCATTGCTATTCAACACTACGATATTTTGACCCAGCAGGTTGATGGTGAACACGCCTCCATACGTCTCAGCCCATTTTGCGAGGGTTTTGTGTAGGCCCGTGGGGTCGACCTGAAACGCGTTTCCTACGAGAGGAAGACCACGAGGTCCACGTGGAAGGGATGGTTCTGTCATCCATTTGTAAAGCAGACGAATAATCAGCGCGCCAACAACAAGTGAGACCCATATGACCACCATCTTTGATAATTCAGCCCATCTCTTCACGCATGCGTAAAAAACATTTTAAACAACCATCACTGAATTCAAGTATAAAGGTTGTCGCATATCACAGTTCTTGCCTGTGCGATTCGATTTCTTAAAATGGGTTGATGGGATAACAACTGGCCAATGATCGGACCATAAATGAGAAAATGCATTGTGTTTGGTTGTTGTTATTCTTTCTTTCTTTTATTTTATTTTCAGGAAGAAAACATGAATTTTGACAGCAAAAGAGCTACTCAGTCCATACTAGAAATAGAAATCCTCAAATTGCTTCTGCTGCTTCGGAATCTACTCTCCTAGTATTTTTACCAAACCTCTCTCTCTCTCTCTCTCTCTCTCTCTCTCTCTCTCTCTCTCTCTCTCTCTCTCTCTCTCTACTACTACTACTACTACTACTACTACTACTACTACTACTACTACAACTGCTACTACTACTACTACTACTACTACTACTACTACTACTACTACTACTACTACTACTACTAATGCTGCTGCTGCTTTTAGAAGTGTATGTATTACATAATGAAGTGATTTCTTGAGTCTATTTGCTAAACTGCAGCTCAACAGTTTATACATTGAATATGTTTAATGTTAGCCAATATATTACTAGTATGTAATTTCTATCTTTCCCTTGTTTTAATAGATAAGTTATTAATCTCAGATGTGTTTGTTCATGTAATAAATCCAGTTCTAGTGATTTATGTTTTTTTTCATTGAAAATAGAGTCCCTTTTATTTTAATATCTTTGTCAAAATCCTTTTTATGAAGGTCCGGTACATTTTCTTGATTTCTGATTCTTATAATACCATGTTTGAATTCTCATCTATTTTACCCTTTACATGTTGAGTCTGTAGTTTATGTTTTAATTTATCTATTTATTCATTTATCCATTTATGTCTTTTAGTATCTCCTTCTTTCTAATTTTCCTCTTCCTTTTTCTTTTAAATACTCCATAATCCCTATGATTTGTGCTCGCTTACAATTCACATGAAAGACCTGTATTCACATAGTACACAATGTCTTCCTCTTTGTTATAAAACAATGAGGATATTTTAGGAGCATTTTCAGTCAAATCTGATTCTTCTCTAATATCTTGAATGAGGCCCTTATATTTCAATAGGTTTGCATTCAGCTATAATTGGTAGGACTGGTATTGACTTGGTATTTCTAGGCTCGAAATTGGCATCACTATTATTATGATACCGATCCAAATTCCGAGCATTAGCGTCGTTTAGAAAGTTGCTGGGATTTATTTACATCTTTACATCATCATCATACATTATTTACATTTACTACAATAATTTGAGTTTCATTGTGGGCTTCATACTACAGATATGTATTTTTCCTCTCCTCAAGGCATTCTCATTTGAATGATAAGATAGAAGTTGCCACTTTAATTTTCAATTAAATTTAATTTTCAATTAAATCCTAGTTAAGATGTTATTATTTATATATATATATATAAATATATATATATATATATATATATATATATATATATATATATATATATATATATATATATATATATATATATATATATATATATATATATATTCATATACATCTGATATTTTTGTGAGGTGTTACAGGGCATATGGGTATTGAAATATTCAAATAATAATGATAACAACAATAATAATAATAATAATTATGATAATAATAATAATAATAATAATAATAATAATAATAATAATAATAATAATAATGATAATAATGATAACAATGATAACTTTATTTCATGAAGTTAATACAGTAAACTACATGGTTAGGTTAATGTATAGGAAAATGTATATCTGATACATTTCAGTCTACATGGATGTAAATCCTTTTTCAAGGCATGGGCATTTTCATATTGTTGGGTAAGGTTCTATGTAAGAATAGTGACTATGCAATGATAAGTAAATGAATGCCGGCACTCCCGGCAGCATGAAAACGAATGGGCCTCGGTAATTGGCACCCACTAATCTCTTATGTTACTGTTATTTCAATACCCCAACTTAACCTGATATTTATATTAATTGTAAATTGTTGGTGGTATACTTAACTATCCTATGCCTGCCCTCTGCTGCCACACAAAATCACTACCAGGCCTTCACATTTAACATGGTTATAATTGTTTAACATCCAGATTCTGACACTAGGCACAATCCACACATTTGTTCAATTCATTACCTTACATTAGTGAGGGCAACACACATAATATATCCAGACTACAAAGGGAATCGTGTGTGACCAACCAACACCCAGTCTGTTGTATTATATTTAATCCTTCTTCTCAAATTATTTATAACGATTGTTTAAGATTTTACCCTAAAAATGTTATTCAGCCAAAAAGGTTACTGAAGTTTAAAACGAAGTTGGTAATTAGCAACTGAACTCACACCAGTTCACATGCTCTAGAATAGATACGGTAAATCTGGTAATAAGTGCATCATAAAATTTTGCGTTTTTTTTCATTTTCAGATATTTGCAACTTCTTATTTTTGCGTTTATCAGCATTTTAGAAGCGCCATTGAAACTAAACTACCCACCGTATTCAATCCTTTGCTTGAGTACAACCACTGCTATTTTAAGGCTGGTTGTCATGGCTTAGTGACCGGACCGGTCACTTGCTCCAGCCAGTGACGTAGAAAACTTGGTGAACTTACAAACAAAGCTATTTTAAGGCTGTTTGTCATAGACAATGAACGGGCCATTATCTCTGTGCCAATGATCTGGTAAGTGTGGTCACCTTGCTACACACCAGTATTAACAATTGCTTTCAATAGTTCTGTGCTTTTTACATTGTTAGATTGAGTAAAATTTGCAATCCGAGTGAATAATAATGATTTTCTTCTTAATATAGACATTCTAGTATTCCATTGTTTTATATTTATCATTCTGCCCCTTTCTACCCCTGAACACTGTTGAAATGCACAGGATTCGCTTCCTTTTAATGCAATGTATATGGCACCATCTATCGGATCAATGCTGAACTAATCGTATGGATTTTTGGCGTCTGGAAATGAGTGCGAATCGTGTGTGGCGCAAACAACGCACTAATTACGCACACGCACTTATTTCCAGATTTACAGTATATCATGTAACATTATTAATCTCTCTCTTCCATAATTTAGCACACACCATCACTAGTCATCATCCAATGTTGTAGCCATCAGACATGAGTACTACAAGTTACAAATATACTTAAGCAGATGTACCAATTAAACCCAGTGGGTACAATCAATGTACAAAGAGCGTTTTATTTATGGATCAAATGTTCCCTGTACGTACATTGAATGCCCAGCGCCTATTTGGAAAAGATCAATTAAAAATTAGCATTTGCATACAGTGCAGACACTTAATTCCTACACAACTCAACCAAACGTGTGCCAGTGTTTGGTTGTTCAAACACACATGGATAACATGTGAATAAGTTAGTTTGTGAATCAAAGCTGCGTTCAGTTGTGTGATCGTCCACAGGTCCATGCCCATGAATCATTATGACAATTGGGCGTGCGGTCATTTATTCCGCCTGAGCTGCCCACGTATTGAGTGCAGGAATTACTAGTTTAAAATTAATCAGCGTACCTAGTGCCTTATACCCTGATTTCACACCATTATCAGCTCTCGTCTTGTTATATAAACGGGCTCAAATATTCTTAACTCAAACAATCAAATGGTTCAATTAAAAGGGTTAATTACTACCATAACGACTACACCTTTCCCAAAACCATAGAACACCTTCAACAGCCCAGTGACCGAAAACCTAGGATATCCCAGGATATCATACAGATAAGGCACTTTGGTCAGTGTGATATATATTGACATTTGCATTAAACCAAAGTGCCATATTTATTTTACCGTATGCCTACTGCTCATTCACAGTTAGATAGTTCAAAGAATTATGAAAATGTAAAAAGTATTGATATGATCGTCCATTTCCTGGTTTTACCACAAACCATTGGATTATTGTAGATTTCTAAGCTGGAATATATTCTATGTTAATTCAGCAATATAGCAATCAAAGTAGTATAAGTACCGGCAAAAGTTCCATGCATAAGTTTCTGAAATTCAATGATGTATTCATCTATCTTGAAAAGGCATTCTGTCTTCAACCCAGATAATATAGTTTGTATTTTGCAAGGGTCCATTCCTAGTCATAATTTTACAAGAAGCCCAAACTCTTCTGTCTTCCTTGTCTCAGTTTATGCACCAGTCAATTGAATCCCTGGGAGGGGGGGGGGCGGGACATGCAGGAATACTGCTCAGGAAAAAATCAATAAATAGCACTCATCCCCACTGGCAGGGACCAATTCTGTGGCAGTATGCCCCACCCCTGGGGCATGCTCAACAAGAATACACAAGTTCCTAAGATTTCAACTTTTTATTTTGTGAAAATAAACCACAAAAATCTTAGCAGTTACATCACAATTAAAATAACAAAACCTTCAGCAGTTATAAAAATAAGATTTTAGACTTGGAGAAGACACCCTTCACATTACTTTTATTAAACACCTGACGTCCATTATTAAACACCTGCAGCACCATGTGACTGTGAAAATTCTGCTTTTGTGTACTCATTCTCCCGCGCCGGGAAGTCCCCCGGGTGAAGGTCCGTAGTTGGTCAACACAGTGGACCTAGCACAGGCCGGGTGCGCCCGGCTGATAGGCCTACTGGAATCGTGGCAGCAAAATATGACGTCACTATTCAAATCCCCGCCTATCATGCACCGCCACGACGGACAGCAATAAATCACAGTAATCCCG
>OZ012695.1:17860747-17878247 GCA_963942565.1 Maea johnstoni | reverse complement strand
CTTCGCCTTCTCAGTGTAGGGGTCCATCTGTTCTTTCATCATTTTTCTTGCCAAACGTATCTTCTGGTAACTCTTATTGCCAAAAAACCTCAGCGCTGGAAACATTTCTAGAAGTCCGCCTTGTACATTCGCCTCTTCCCAAAGGCGAAGCCAAACGTATAATTTGTTCAGTTGAGGGTGGTCTATTGGCAATCGCTCACCAAATCCCTGTAAATCAGAATAATGCCTCAAGTGCTATGTTATATCATATGTTATTGATCTGTAATGATGATTAATGAAAATGTCAAAATGAGTGATTTTTGTTTTAATAAATTGATATGTTAATTGCTAATTACAAGATACACAACCTCCTGTTGAAATTTTGCACAAGCAGCATAATATATACAGTCAAACTTGCCTCAACGAACACTTCTCTTAAACGACCACTTGCCTTGAACGACCGTTTCAAATACCCCCAAGGCTATTCCCTGTATATTTTACCTTGATTAAACAACCACTTGCTTGACACGACCAACGACCATGAAATTTTATCCCTAGGAGTAAATGGACCTTCATTTAACGGCCACTTAATTGCCTAGACGCCTTGTATATTGGAAAGGGCACAATAAAATAATGAAATAATTGGTAAAATTGAAAGTATATCATTTCTGAGGGTCCTCAATGAATGATATAGTTCAACTTTTATTTTTCTGAATTGTTTATTCTTAAAACATTTATGAAGAAATTTCAATAAACGCAGCTAAACATAACAACCTCAATAATACCTGGTCATTGTTGGAAATTCTATGTTTTTTCATAACCTCGCTCAGACCCTCAAATCCTTCTTGAGAGGCCACCTCTTTTAAAGACCACTTTTGACATATATATATGTATATATATATATATATATATATATATATATATATATATATATATATATATATATATATATATATATATATATATATATATATATATATATATATATATATATATATATATATATATATATATATATATATATATATATATATATATATATATATATATATATATATATATATATATATATATATATATATATATATATATATATATATATGACTTAGATATGTATATATTAGATAGATAGATAGATAGATAGATAGATAGATAGATAGATAGATAGATGGACAGATGGATAGATAGATCTATAGATTGATAGATAGACACATACATACATACATACATACATATACATACATACATACATACATACATTAATACATACATACATACATACATACACACATACATAAGTAGATAGATAGATGTATGTGTGTGTGTGCTAACGAAAGGCATTAAAGGAGATTACATGTATTAATAGTGCAGAAGTCAATGATTACTAAAAGTATATGACTGAGCAGAAAGATAACATAAAAAAGTTAACTTCAAATGGAGTTACATCCATTTCATTCGGTAAATAGGAAATTGTATATTTATTTTTGGATTAATTTGTTAATACTGTTTTCTGATATAATACAATATAATAATATTGTGTCATGATATAATGAAAGGTCGTCAGAACTAATCATCGTATAATATATAAAACAAATACTTAGGTGCTATTAGTCCGTGACCTGACGTTCGAAACCCTCCACCCCCCCCCCCCCCCCCCTGGGGAATTTCGGAGACCTATATATCCAAAAACCTTATACCCTCAGCTGTTCAGATCAGCTTGTCTGCATTTATATCGCGGGTGCGTTTGCCCTGGAGGGCCAATTGAAGGTCGGTACCTCCCTCATTTTAGGGGTGGGGGTGACATTTTCTAAGTGGGGGTGGTATGGACACTTGCAATTATCTGGGATACTCCAAATTTGTTGTGCTGGTCAAGTGATCAACAGGTACAATTACCAAATACCTTTCAGAAGCACCGTATAACTATCCATGGAAAAAAATTCAAAAACGTCTCAAAAAATGCCATTTTTTTACAGTTTTTTTGAAAATTTTCACAAACTTTAAGTTTTTAGTAGTCAAATGAGTACAAAACCACCCCATATTATATACCTAAATTACAAGCAACCTCTTATCTGCATAATAAAACAAAGATGAGCTCCATTGGTTGTTCGAGCGTGATTTTACAGGACTTTCTTTTCCCCTATCCCTATGTTGAAAAAATAACCGAAAAATAGCATAAAATACTAAAAAATATTTTTAAAAATCCAAGATGTTCCTTTAACACATGTTTGGTACTGGAAATAGTTTGAACATGACAAAGACTGATTGGGCTGAAAAAGATGGATTGCCCAGTTGCCCGGGACAACCAAATTTTACCAAAATTTGCTAAAGATCCAGTTTTAGGCTAGAAATCAGAGTTCGAATAACAATATGACTACTGAAAAGGTGTTTAAAGCTATAATGTGAGACTGTAGGTGTTCTATAGTTGAGAATAGCCATAGCTGGATACTTATCAATTGTTTTATTTCAGTTCAACCCTATTTAGAAGGTAATCTAGAAGGCCAAAGGTCTCAAAATGTAGTTACACTACAATAATTGTACTAAGTCAATGCCGGTGGGTGGTTTTTTAACATGGACATAAGATCAGGATAGACTGCTGTTGGGCCTTAACCTACTGGGGCTTATTAACCTGGTAGCCCAGTTGCCTGGGACTATTGAATTTTACCAAAATCTGCTTTAAATCTAAATTATAGTGTCAGAAGTCAAGTAATTTTGAGAAAGTGACCCTATGTGCAATATCAGACCTCTTTTGTGACATGATGCTGTTTTCCTGTTGTTTGCATTCCTCTTGTTTAATGATTTTGACCACTGGACATATGTGAGGGAGCCCCATCCATTATCAGCAGGAAAGCATAGGACATGTTTGTGCCCCATAGGACAGTTTTGTGACATAAATCGTAACTGTAACTCACAAAGACCAACACACCTTGTTGACAGGGAACATTCAAACCATAATACCTGATTATCAAACACACCCAAAAGTTCCTCCAATATGCCTGAATGGGCACAAAAATGGACACCTGTATCCCCAGCTCCCCCTCCTATACTAGCTATTTGAGGTGAACAAACAGCCTTTAGGTTGGCATGAAGCATTCAAACTACATTGTCTGAATATCAAGCTTTATCAGAAGTTGACCTCAACACATATCCTATCCCCTCTCTGTTTTCCTCAACCCTTAGAGGTGTGATACCTACATATCTATTCCAATCTACTACCAACAGCCCTAAAAGCTGCGTACATGTACCTCAAGAGTCATTCAAACCATTATCCATATCCCTAATCAGCTGGGTACCTTTATCTCATCTGAGTCATTGAGTGGAACTCTTAAAAATAAGTGTCATTAGCTCATCCCTGCTATACCTGATAGTATGGTTTTAGGTAACAATCCTATTAAGCTTGAGGGTATAAGGTAGGATGGTATACAACTACAAAGCCTATTGTTGTATAGGGTAGTAGCAAGGATAAGTTGTCCTAAATGAACTACTTTAGCTATGATATATAGTTACCTAGCTATTAATCTTATGATATGAGATATAATTACTTATCCTGTAAGGCTTGAGGGTAATAGCTGGTATGGGAATCAAGTATGTAATATATGAAGATTAAGGGTAATATATTGATGAGGTAAATGTGCTTATCTGTTATCCTGGCTGGGGGGGATTATTGCTGGTAAGGGAAACAGGTATCTTACATTTTAGAGCTAGGGCAATAGCCAGAATTGGACATAGATACCCAGCCAACTAAGGTTAACTAATAGTTCTATATGGTATAAGGTGGGATAGAGGCTGAGAGCAGTTAGCAGTTATAGCTGGTATGAGATACTCATATATAACCTTAGTAAAGGAATTGGGATAATAGCAGGGAGGAGATATAGATGTAAGAGGTACAGGCTCCTGATTAAGTTATTAGGATTTAGGGTAATTGCTGAGTAGAAATGGGTAAGGATACAGATACCCAATCCATGGTACCCAGTCTACCAAGGTCTTGGGCAGTAGTTAGGATGAGATACAGGATCAAACATGATAGGTATCAGGGTAAGAGTTTAGGGTAGTAGGATAAGACAGGTAGCCAGCCTATAGGGTAATAGGATGATATACTGCTATAGTGACTCATGGAAATAGCCCAGATGAGATACAGGTACCCAGTCTACAGATATTTAGAGGCAATGGTTGGAATGGCATAGTATTACCAAGCCTATAAAGGATCAGGGTAATGGATGGCATGGAATACTGGTATCATACATAGGAATATGGATGATATGTGGAATAAGAAACAGGTAGCCAAGCTATAGGAGCTACGGATTATAGATTCATAGCTATGATGAGAGTTTACTGGGGCTGAGGGTGGTGGCATGGAAGAGATACATGTACCCAGCCTGTACAGGGTAATAGCTAAGATGAGGTATTGCTTCTCACCTGGTAGGAATCTGGTCAATTGCTTGTATGATACAGGTACCAAGCTGGACATGGATCAGGGTAATAATTTGGATAAGATATATGTACTCAGCTGATACGAGATGAGGGAAGTAGTTGGGATTGGATACAGGTACCCAATCGCTTAGTGTTGATACAAACAGAGGGGAAGGGATAAGATATAGGTATCCATCGTTGTGCCTTTTGAGGAGTTGGGGGAATCTATTGAGAGGGGTTTATAATCAGACATTGTGTTTTAAATCATTCTGCCAACTAACTACTAGCTGTTTGTTTACCACAAATAGCTAGTATGAGGGGGGGCTGGATAGAGGTGTCCATCATTGTGCCCATTCAGGCATATTGGAGGAAATATTGTGTGTGTTTAATAATCAGGTACTATGTTGTAAATTGACCCTGTCAATAGTGTGTCAATAACCCTAAATGTATATATATATATATATATATATATATATATATATATATATATTATATATATATATATATATATATATATATATATATATATATATATATACATATATATATATATATATATATATATATATATATATATATATATATATATATATATATAAATATACATCATACTTGATTCTCATACCAGCTATTACCCACAAGCCTACAGGGTAGTTAACTATATCTCATACCATAACACTAATAGCTAAGTAACTGTATCTCATTGCTAAATTAGCTCATTTAGGATATATAATCCTTGCTACTACCCTTTACAACAATAGGCTTTGTAGTTGTATACCATCCTACCTTATAGCCTCAAACTCAAGAGATTTGGTACCTGAAACTAGAGCTGCACTCACCACTCACGAACTCGAGTGGCTCGAGCCCTGGGGCAAACTCGCCCAGCTCGAGCTGAAATGTTCAAATCGTGAGCTCGTCTTTGTTGGGAACACAAACGTAACACAGAGTACCTAACACACAGTATTAACATACATAACTGCTTATCGCTGTCTGTCTTCTTTACCATCTCCAATGTATACATTCAAGCGGTGTTGAGTGCTATACTGACCTTTGTACCTCGTCAGCACGTTTTTAAATTAAATAAACATGGCAATGTTAATAAATATCCGCCAATATAATATTTATTTCTTAATAGCTGGGCTGGAAAATAAGTATTTCTTTGGAAAGTTGGGGCGTTCGTGAGCTCATGAGCTCACGAGTCAAACGGGTGGTGAGCTCATGAGTTGATCTCCCTCCGTGAGTGCAGCTCTACCTGAAACCCATACCAGCAGGTATAGCAGGGATGAGGTAATGATAATTACTTTTTAGGATTCTGGCTAATGGCTAGGATGAGATGAAGGTACCAAGCTGATTAGGGATATGGATAATGGTTCAAATGAGGCATATGTACCCAGCTTTTAAGGATTGGTGGTATTAGATTGGATTATATACAGGTATCAAACCTCTTAGTAGGGTTAACCCTGGAAAAGAGAGAAGGGATCAGATACAGGTATCCATCTTTATGCTTCTTAGAAGGGTTGCGTCGAGTTCAATTGTTGGTACAGCTTGATATTCAGACAATGCAGTTTGAATGCTTCACGGCTGTTTGTTCACCTCAAATAGCAAGTATGGGAGAGGGAGCGGGGGATACAGGTGTCCATTGTTGCGCCCATTCAGGCATATTAGAGGAACTATTGAGTGTGTTTGATAATCAGGTATTATGGTTTGAATGTTCCCTGTCAACAAGGTGTGTTGGTCTTTGTGAGTTACAGTTACGATTTATGTTACAAAACTGTCCTATGGGGCACAAAAATGTCCTATGCTTTCCTTCTGATAATGGATGGGGCTCCCTCACATATGTCCAGTGGTCAAAATCATTAAACAAGAAGAATGCAAACAACAGGAAAACAGCATCATGTCACAAAAGAGGTCTGATATTGCACATAGGGTCACTTTCTCAAAATTACTTGACTTCTGACACTATAATTTAGATTTAAAGCAGATTTTGGTAAAATTCAATAGTCCCAGGCAACTGGGCTACCAGGTTAATAAGCCCCAGTAGGTTAAGGCCCAACAGCAGTCTATCCTGATCTTATGTCCATGTTAAAAAACCACCCACCGGCATTGACTTACTACAATTATTGTAGTATAACTACATTTTGAGACCTTTGGCCTTCTAGATTACCTTCTAAATAGGATTGAACTGAAATAAAACAATTGATAAGTATCCAGCTATGACTATTTTTAACTATAGAACACCTACAGTCTCACACAATAGCTTTAAACACCTTTTCAGTAGTCATATTGTTATTCGAACTCTGATTTCTAGCCTAAAACTGGATTTTTAGCAAATTTTGGTAAAATTTGGTTGTCCCGGGCAACTGGGCAATCCATTTTTTTCAGCCCAATCAGTCTTTGTCATGTTCAAACTATTTCCAGTACCAAACATGTGTTAAAGGAACATCTTGTATTTAAAAAAAAAAAAATTAGTATTTTATGCTATTTTTCGGTTATTTTTTCAACATAGGGGTAGGGAAAAAGAAAGTCCTGTAAAACCACGCTCGAACAACCAATGGAGCTCATCTTTGTTTTATTATGCAGATAAGAGGTTGCTTGTAATTTAGGTATATAATATGGAGTGGTTTTGTACTCATTTGACTACTAAAAACTTAAAGTTTATGAAGATTTTCAAAAAAACTGCAAAAAAATGGCATTTTTTGAGACGTTTTTGAAAAAAAATTCCATGGATAGTAATACGGTGCTTCTGAAAGGTATTTGGTTATTGTACCTGTGGATCACTTGACCAGCACAACAAATTTGGAGTATCCCAGATAATTGCAAGTGTCCATACCACCCCCCTTTAGAAAATGTCACCCCCACCCCTAAAATGAGGGAGGTACCGACCTTTAATTGGCCCTCCAGGGCAAACGCACCCGCAATATAAGTGCAGACAAGCTGATCTGAACAGCTGAGGGTATAAGGTTTTTGGAAATATAGGTCTCCGAAATTCCCCAGGGGGGGGAGAGGGTTTCGAACGTCAGCTCACGGACTATATGTGTTTGTCAGGTAATTCACGTAATAAATAGATAATCATTTGTACGCGTGTGATATGATAACATTACCATTAGAAATTAAAAACTCTGTATCTCCACACTGCCGAATTCATAAGGATCAATTCTCACTCGCAGAATGTAAGCAAGGAAGCAAGAGTCGGTGATTTCTTCTGAGGATAAGGTTTCCTCGAACATCACATGGTGGCTACAGTACAGACATTTAATTCCTGCACCAGTCGACCGGACGTCTGTCAGAGCCTGGTTGTTCAAAGACCCATATATAACATGTCAAACAATAGGCCAATCAGACCAATGACCCACGTAGCTTACGAATCACAGCTACGTTCATTTGTGAGGTAATCCATGCATCTATGCCCAGGAAACGTGGTGGCAATCGGGCGTGCGGTCGTGTATTATGCCCGGGCTGCCCACACATTTAGTGCAGGAATTAAATGTCGGCACTGTAGGTACGAAATTGCTGGAAAAGGTGATGACGAACAAACAACTTGCATGATTTGCTTACCATTAACCACATGGATGCTGCCACTGTTCTATACAAATCCTGCTCAATGACAAATCCCTGGTTTCCCTTCTTCTCAATAACCTCAACCAGTTCTTCCAGAATATCAGCCAGCAGCGTCTCAAGCTCATGAAGTCCTGTCCCATACATCTTAACCCCACGAAGAAAAGATTTGCGCATATTTCTCCATTCACGCCCAAAATCAAGGAAGCCCACCGATAAACCTTCTTCGTACAATGCCTGAATATTGAAATTAAAATACTTCATTTCTATCGCTTAGATAACTAAAATTGATTTTGACTATGAACTACTTTCATATCATATTTTGCAAGAATTTATAAAGCTGCACGTTCTGTTCAATCACTTGATATGTAGTAAAACCTAATACGTATACTTAAAATGAAATATTTTCCTCAATGTAACACACATAATGATTTGCATAATATGATGTCTAGCCTCTGTTTGGATTTTCTGGGAAGCCCATATTTTAACAATTATGTGTTCTATTTTTACTCGTGAGATTTTAGCAACGCCACTCATGTTTTATTCCGATCCTGATATCTTAACTCATATGATACATCATACATAATGACATACTTCTTGAATACGCTCTGTGGTGTGCTTCATCATGAAATAGAATCGGTTTAAAGGTGATGAATATATGTAGATATGCAGAGCCTTCCACACTATATAAAAAAGCCATGACCTCAGGACATAACAGGAGGGTATTTTTTCAGGTCATGAGTTACAGTCTGATAGTTAGTAGTACATTAACACTTTTACCCTGTTGTATCTGGAATGCACGCATATTCTTCCAACGTAGAATATGATTTGTCAAACAGTATAATATTTGAAAGGTATTTAAAAAGGGAATATCACATTGGACGGGGGCATCACCTTAAATAAATCTTCAAAATGTTTCATTATCAGGATATTGCAATGTGGATCAGAATGAATACGTAACATCTGAATGAGTTACGGAATATTCAAAGTAAAAAACTAAAGTACAAAACAACAGAAAACATTACCTTCTCCCCTCGAAATGATGGTGGTCGTCCACTGAAATCATCATCTTTCAGAACCAACGCCTCGTAGATCGCTTCATTGCTATTTAACACTACGATGTTTTGACCTAGCAAGTTGATGGTGTACACGCCTCCGTACGTCTCAGCCCATTTTGCGAGGGTTTTGTGTAGGCCCGTGGGGTCGACCTGAAATGCGTTTCCTACGAGAGGAAGACCACGAGGTCCACGTGGAAGGGATGGTTCTGTCATCCATTTGTAAAGCAGACGAATAATCAACGCGCCAATAACGAGTGAGACCCATATTACCACCATCTTTGGTAAATCAGAACATAGGGCAAACCACGCATGCGCTGCCACTTGGGTGATTGACAGTTAAGTGCAATGGCGGCCTTTTTAAATGCTGCCGCTTCAGCTAGATATGAACATGTACGGCAGAAGTTATCAGGGATCAGTTGATTGACGACATGCTAAGTAAATGTAATTAAAAGTATATGGACTTGTTTTGGAGGGAGAAAATATATCAAGGCTCTTGTTTAATTGTTAAAACAAGAATGCTATGTGTTGCTCCAATTTCTATTTCAGTTTTAAAGGGAGCATGCATTATTCCGAAGCTGCAATTATCTTCAGCGCACTGGAATAATCAATCAAATCGCATATCTAAATAAATGGCATCGTACAACATTGAGTTTTCTTCTGATTTTTTTTTCTATAAATTCAGAATTTAGACGGGTTTCAGTGAGGCAAATGAATTGCAGTCTATATAAGGAAAAAAGATTTGTGAATGGCAAAATATAATGATTGAAAATAGTAGAAAAGAATATCTAAAAAGCAGTAAAATAGAAAGTGTGAGAGAAACAACATACAGTACAGACATTTAATTCCTGCACCAGTCGACCGGACGTCTGTCAGTGCCTGGTTGTTCAAAGACCCATAGATAACATGTCAAATAATAGGCCAAGCACATCAATGACCCACGTAGCTTGCGAAACGAAGCTACGTTCATTTGCGAGGATATTCATGCATCTATGCCCAGGAAACGTGGTGGCAATCGGGCGTGCGGTCGTGTATTATGCCCGGGCTGCCCACACATTTAGTGCAGGAATTAAATGTCGGCACTGTAACATTAAAGATAGGGAGTAGGCAATATCAGCGCAGTCTGGCAAATTCTGTATTAATGTTTGAGTTGTACTTTTTTATATTTTGTATAAGTAGACGTACATCTTTTGTAATCTATGTGATTACAGCAAATAAAGTACTATCCTATACTACACTATACTACCTCCATTAGCCCAGACTGAAATAACAGTAAGGGCGTTTTCCAGGAAAAACGGGTATGCAGAAATGCGAACAATTTTAGGCTCTCCCCCTCCCCCCGCAATGTACATTTTAATTTGCTGTTTTTGGTTTGTTGATACACTCCACACACCCCATATTTTCATTTAAACTTGGAACAACCTCTCTCATTTTCATTTACATTTGGGAATGAAGCATGATTTCCAAAAATATGTCACGGATATATCATAATATTCAAATATTTTCACAAATGCACTTTTGCCTGAAAGTTGTTATTGAAATTGTCGGCAGCATGCAACATTATTAGGTTAAGGGCAATTGATGATCATTCACTTTTGACACTACCACTACTTAATTAATCAAATTAATGTCTTTTATGGAAAGAATTTATAAAGGGATACCAATGCTAACACTACGGCGCAGTGACACCATGTTCAAGGAATTTTTGGTAAAGTGCCATCCGGCAAAACATTATCTACTCTGCCATTGGCATGCTAATGTATTTTTATAGATGCCTAAAATGCACATGTTTGTTAGGTATCTGTCTACTTGCCTCTTTATTATAATCTAACCACCATTCACTTTGGTAAATGCCGTAAATGAGAAATTATACTTTTTAAGGTTAGTTATTCACTTGCACTTGTTTTTTCCAGATAATAGTCACAGAAATTCCATCCAAATCTGGCAATCCTGCGACTTCATTCGGGCTTCAGCATGATCAAAATCAGTTTTCTATCAGAAATGTCATCTCATATGTCATTCAGAAGGTGACTGCTTTGTTGTTAACTGGTCAGGTATCTCTACATGTACCCTAGCAATGGGGAAGTGGGAACAATAGCCAGGGTGTCTTTACACAGGGTATGGGAAAGGACATGGGAAAATACGTGACAAAACAAAGGAGTTTAACTGACATATTAACCCTTATGCTGCTGGTGGCTAATTTGACCAATACAAAATGATGCAAACAACCTGAATAATGACTGAAACCCTGGCACATGGGTACTCATCTGAGAGTGCTTCGAGAGAGCTTTCAAATGAATACCAACATGACAGGGTTTAGATCGTTTTCAAAAACTTTTGGGTCCCTGTGTTCTAAGCAAAAAGAGGCCTTAGCATTGGAAGGGTCAATGGAATGATTTCACAGTTTCAACCAGAACAGATACAGTTAGAGGGCGCTCCTATTTACGCAAACGATGTGATCCATGTCCATTTCAATCCTAAATACCAGTTGCTTATTATGTTTCAAGTAGTGGGCTAGTACCTAAAGAGTTGTCATTCCCTTCTGCGCGGAGAAGCAGTTTGGTGTAGTACCAGCAATGGTAGATATATGCCATCACCTGGTCCTATCCTATCTCTAGAGGTTTTAGCATAAATTGATTCATCCAATCACCTGGTGAGATAAAAGTGAACTATAGAGCAGTCATGACAGACAGTTAACTTATTGCAATGTATTAAAACAAACTTGGAACATTTCAAATCAAAATCGCTGCGATGGTCCTAACTAGCTTGTCAGCAAGATATCTCAAAAACCGCTCAAAAAAATTTCTTAAAATTTACAGCATATAGTATGTATTATCTGTGCTTTCAGCGACTTGCCATGTCACACCAGATAGCATTAAAAACAGCTCAGATGTTCATTGCTTCAATTCCTAATTCTGCATTCTTCCTGCGGGGGATACATTTGTATTTGTGGGAAAATACTTAAATTCTAATTAACTTTGGATTATGTGCCAGACAGGTGAGATTTACTATGCCCCTACTGTAGCCAAACAACATGGGCTCACTTTGGTGTGTAGAGCTGTGCAGTTTGCTTCAAAGAGTATGCTTTATTTGTCACACTGCCATCGATGTTATACTGCATACGCTGGGGAGAGAATCTCTCCGGTTTTACAAACGAACTAATGAAGAACTACCGGTATATGCTAAAATGCAAATCCTCACTTGGCAAATATTCTGAAATAATCTTTTATTTGTATTTGGCAGTTGACATAGGCATAACATTTTTCATAGGTTTTCTATTTCCAATGAACTGACTTACATTTACAACTATTCAATACTCAAATCATACACAATTCATGTATATATATATATATATATATATATATATATATATATATATATATATATATATATATATATATATATATATATATATATATATATATATATATATGTGTGTGTGTGTGTGTGTGTGTGTGTGTGTGTATGTGTATGTATATATATATACACATACAGATTCTATATATTTTCTCAATAAATATGTCATGTTAAGTAGTGCTGAAGACACCAATGTCTCTCATCTCATATTTCAATGTCACACTCACCAGTATACCTGCCTTCAATGCCTAAAAGTTGAATCCAAACGTATATGAACACAGAACATTTAATGTCATATAAACAAATACAATAAAGGACCTTCCTTCTGTCTCAATACCCATTTGGCCCATGACTGTATCCCATAATATCACTCTTATATCAATACCAAAATTTACTGAACTATACATATATTAAATATGACCAGGTGGAGGGATACTTAACTAGTCCATGCATGACCCTGTGCTTATGTTATTATTTTACACAGTGAATAGCATGTGAGTTACCAGCATCCTGTCGCTTTTATTTTATTTACATAGTCTATACATGAACTCATTAAAACTGAGTGTAACTTTTATTGTACTTCTCATGTATTATTTCTAGAAAGTGCTCAAAACTTGCTTTATAAAGACGAGCATCGCTAGTCCTATACCGTAATTTCGCGTGTATAAGACGCACTTTTTTACACTAATTTTTACACTCAAATCGGGGTTGCGTCTTATACACAAAGCTAGAGATCTAGGGTGTTTTACATCGAGTTACCAGGCCACTCGGAGATCGTCAATTACAATTATAATGCGGCGGCCAAGACAATGCCCATCGATGTTTGCCCCTTCGTTGATGAATTGTAATTACCGAACCACCCTCCGCTAGAATTTACTGATTACAATCCATGTGACATGCCTAGGACAATGGGTAGTGAGCACCGACACAGGGTGATACGCATTGATGTCACGGTGATGTCACATTTCACTCATCTCAATATGCGTTTTAATGGCTTTCTAGCGTTATTCATGAGGAGTTGGTTACCTACAATAATTCCGAAAAGAGGGTGCGCACTATACACAAAGCTAAGGGCTATACATCATTTTAAAGGCCTGGACAAGGGGTGCGTCTTATATACGGGTGCTTCTTATACACGCGAAATTACGGTATCTGGAATACTTAAAGATATTCCAATTTTCGCTTATTTTCTCTGACCATTTTAAAAAGTGAAAAATGAAAATTGAAATAATACATGACAGAGTTTTGTTTTAGGGCACCCTCTTTCGGCTGTTTTTAAAAACAAATTGACAGATCCGAGCTAGCGAGTGCAATCATGCAGCCAAATCACAGTAGTTGTGTCACAAAACCATTTGGAGGTGGCCTGATGTCTAATCCAAATGGCAGTACAGGGCATTTATTTACTATGGCAACACATTGGATAGTGACAGCAGGGCTGATAGTGATTACACTGCATTGTCTTAGCAATACAAATAATGAAATATTGGGACAAAAGAAACACAGAGGGACTGGACTAGCAAGTACAATTAGCCAATTAACATTTCAAATTAGACATTTAGGTTGCCTCAAAACGAGTTGTTGACACCACTGCAGTTAACCGGCTGCATTGAAAATAATGGTTGCCATATGTGGTCGCAGTAGCTCATTAGCTCCGATCTGCCATCAATCTAAATAGTTGAAAGAGGGTGCCCACATTCAATATATTCTCGACTATTGAGCCAACAGTGAACAATTAAAACGCTAAATTTTAAAACTGTAAACCGGTAAACCGGGAATATTTCCTACTTTGAAATATTCTGGATATACGGTAGATCTTCAGTGTTTAGGCGAATGACTGCCGGTCACTGCAAAGCGTGAGGTCCCACGTTCGATTCTCAGCTGGATAGATATATTTTATGAATGTGTTTTTGCTATTTTAATCGTAACTGCTATTGTGTGACCATATACTAGTAGTGAACACAGCCTTTTGAACACCTTTCTAAGGCAGCTGACATGAATGAACTGTGATGATTAATAGTTTCTAAGATTTTTACACGCACTGGATAATGTAGTCTCACGTCCTCCTCATCGGACCAACTGTGACTTGTTAGGCCAATGCTGCATCAGCATAGCAGACATAATTTGGCTGATGGCCAAGCATAAAAGCTTCTTTGTTTAGAAATTTCTCTGAATTGATGTTTGTTCGCTTCAAGCATGCATCTTTGGTAGTAAAATGATAATTGATTCGCACAAAAGTATACACTCAATTAGGCTATGAGCTAAATGGAGATAAGTATTCAAATTGAAAGAAATATTTCTCCCTTTTACAACAAATCGAAACGAACTGATATAGCATTGACATCAATAAATATCAATGTATCTGACCATAAATTATCTACATAGGCCTACAAAAGAAAACCGATAAATTTAACACCTTCTGGCAAGTTTCACAACTGATACTGGTGATTGTACTCTTCGTTGTGAACTCTTCATTGTTCTTATCAGGGACATGCATACAGGGTGTCCCCCCAAAAATGCAATCCTCCCCTTTTCCCATTATTCTTTCAAAATAGCTTACATCAAAAGTAACATCAAAAATAACTTCATGGTTGAAGAGAATGATACCATAGACATAGCCTCTTCTTGTATCAACCAAATACGATCATCCATGTCAAAGCTAATTCTGCAGAAACTGCACACGTCCAATGTAACAGTAGCAGTAGCTTGTCATACCTTTATTGCAGAGTGGAAGCTACCTTATATCTCAGAGTATATAGGGGCTGCAACATCCAATGAACCCTGTATACCCGGTACAAAGCAGCTTACAGGAAGGTTGGCTTCAAAATGACCCAATGGTTTTGAGTTCCAAAGCAGGTTTGCGCTTAACCACAAATGTACTCTCTTGCAGGTATGCACAAATGTCTTGCTTAAACCCATAAAAATGCATCCATTTTCTGACACTCGGACAAGCTACGGGTTTAGCGTTAGATTGAATCTATACCCCAAAGGTGTTGCCCAAGGTTATTTGGCAGGTAGGCTGTCAGCCATGGTGGTACAAGCTAGATATATGCCTTGGAAGTTGTGGTGTATATGACATGCTTTGGGATTACTCAAGTATATTACAACAGATGACTTTTGAAATCGATAGTGTGAACGTTCTTGCATAAATTTCCGAATAAAAACATTATCCTCTGTTTTGCCGAATCACTTTCTAAGTGTTGCCTTGACCTTGAATGTTTTGGGCTTGATGACAACTCCATTCATGTAGTTGCGAGGGTCTGGGTGGGCAGGTTTTTCGCCATCTGGGGCGGAGAAGGTGAACTTCTGGAGAAGGTAGGTTACCAACAGAAACATCCTATGCCTGGCAATCTGCTCACCTGGGCAGTTCCTACGACCAACAGAGAAGGGCATCCAGCTGCAGGTGAGAAAATAATAGACGCAAGATTTTATATCTTGCAAAGTAGTATAAGTTATTGAGATGCACATATTATTCATCTCAGGTGTTAATATTGTAATCTTAGGTCAAAGAGCAAAATACAAAGATTTTTGGGATAAGAAATAGGTGCATGCCATTTTCCTTACAGAGATGGAAACAGCTGCATGTGCAACTGTATGAGAAATGATGAACTATTCCGTTTAATTTAGGTTTCAGAGAGCAGGGAAAACGTGAAGGCCAAGTTCCCATTGACAACATGTCCTAACGTTGTATATCATTAGACAGGGCTGGTCCAAACAACGGTAGGTGAAATAGAATACGCATGCAATACCACACACACACACACACACACACACATAGGTTCAGGAATCCCTTTTGGATTGTACTTACATATTAAACATTTATAAATTAGTATTACTATATTAGTTTGATATTTAGTATGTAGATCCATTTGTCCACCCTCTCACATTGTGTAGTCATGGGGGTTCCCCTTTAAACCTCATTACCATCTTGTATGAATAACAAATACCCTGCGGAAGCCGAGAGAGGGACCTTCCTAAAATCTTATTAGGTAATTTCTCAGCTGGACAATATTTAGTGCCTGGTATCAATATAAACGTATGTACAAAAAGCCAGTGACACCAAGATCAACATAGGTATTGCTCCTCTAGTTTTAACCAATAGAACAATACCATTTGTACTACGTGTTTTGCTGATTATCTAATAACTTAGCCTTATCAGCTGTATGATAATTCATTAAGCAGCAGGTCGGACCTCCTCATCCGGCAAATGACCCAGCATTAAAGGGCGATTAATTACCCACATATGATATCAAATGTATTACGTTCCCTACCTTACCTTACATTTCAATTTACTCGTGGCTAATTGCCATCCTGAAATAAAGCATCTATAGAACTTTCATGCAGAATGACTTTGACATTGGCGTATTCTTTCTGTTATCGTGGGTGTAGCAAGCAAGTGTGGCAACTTTTTTGGACAATGACAAATTACTGATTTAATACCATTTTCCTTAAACACAAAGATTAAATACTAACATCTAAAATTACTTGAGACATTTCATATTCTTTTTTAATTTTTGCCGAGCCTTTACCTGGTTTGGTAAGCAGATGTCAAGCGTTGACATAGCAGCTACCAAAATAAGGTTCTGCATATATGCACATGCTCTTCCATATCAATGGGTAGTGTCTGATCCGAGTTTCCGGAAATGATGAACCGAGATCTGACATGCGTGTTGCACAAGAACAGGTATTGTTTTATACAAGGCCCAATATTGATGTGTAAAGATATTTAGATGAGAGTTTCAAAATATCCAACCAATCCTAAATTCAATTCAATTTCTATTCTGGAAGAAAGAGACTTGTTTTGATCAAGAGGGTAAATTACATCGAGTACATCACAAAGTGAATTGCTATATTTCATGTGTAACGCGGGAAATCCCAAAATTCAATTTCATTTCTATTCTTGAAGACAAAGGCTCCTTTGATCAAGAGGGTAAGTAGGATATTGTCCCACAAAAGGGTAGTTGTCATATTTCATGGGTAAAGTTGATAAATTCAAAATTCAGTATACTATAAATTGATACACCTGTTAATATGTCATGGTTTCTTTTTTTGTTTGGAATATTGATTATCTTCACTCTTTTGTCCCTAAAACCTTAATCGGTAGCTGCCTATTGAGAAATGTGTGGACCATTTGGCTATCCATGCAAAAC
>OZ012695.1:17765747-17858247 GCA_963942565.1 Maea johnstoni | reverse complement strand
TGAAATAGAGCATCATGTCACACTGTTTCCTATTAATCATAAGCTTTAATAGGCAAAAGTGAGTACACTTACATAAAGTTGTGGGTTACAGCTCTGAGGAGCTCAGATATAATAGACTTATAAACTGTACCAAACATTTCTTTGAGGTTTGTGGTTTGTTGTTTCCCATGAGACACAGCACCAGGAATATCTAGTGTTGCATGTTCTCACTGCCATAGTCCCCCAAGAGTTAGTTTTGCATGCCACCAATTGATTATACCACACTGGATATGACATTGAGTACAATACGTTCCCTGCCTGACATATCACCACTGGACGTTTGGTTCTTCAATTTCCACATTAAAATGAATGAGAGAATATAGGTTTGAAGGCATAATTATTCTTGGTGATGGAAGGAAAAGAGGGAGAGTAAGAGGGGACCCTTCACATCGAAAGAGGGCCAAGGGATCTTTTAGATGCATGGTATCCATAGACATATCCTACATTCCCTTCTTTTATAAATGTATAAGGCGAACAGAGATACATGCTATGAATTGCTACAAACCTAAGGGAGTACATACCTTGGCTTTTTCCAGGTAAGGACACAATTGCTCCTCCCTCAGTCGTTTTACCTCACAAAGTTGCTTGTATTGCTTATGACCTAGATACCTCAAGGCAGGAAATGCGTCTAGGTCTCCTCCCATATCCATGGATTCCGTAAACATCCGGGTCCATTCACGAAATTGTCCCAGTCTAGGGTCATCGAGTGCAAGCCGCTCTCCTAGTGCCTTTATGTGGAAACAATGAATATTGTGAAATATTGGAATTGATATTGAATATTGTGTCTTCAGAATTTCATTCGTTACGTGCATTTAATAGAGGGCCTGTTCCTTTCTCGAACTATTAACCTTCCTTTGAAACAATATATTTCGCCGACTGTTTCAGCATGTATGTGTGTAGTTTATTGTCTATGGCATAGGCCGTAAAAATACAAATAAGGCAACCACATATCGTATACATTTGTTACTTCAAGTAATTTGACTGAAACTTGCATCTCAGACAGAAGTTTTGGTCACAATTTATTTTGTGTTTTAAACAATCCCACTCACAAGCCAGATCCTTTGATTTTCACCACTATTAACAACTGGTGAATCATCACTTAGCCATCGTAGGGTGGTAAGGAGATTACAAACGAAAACTTCAAATATTAAATTCTGCCTAATTCAAACATATGTTGCGTATCCACCTGTATCTGTGTTATACGATGTTACCCGTAAAACATAGCTTACCATCACCCACATGGATGCTGATATTGCTTTATAGATGTCATCCTCAATAACAAACGCCTGGTTCGCTTTCTTCTCAATGCTTTCGACCAGTTCTTCCAGAATGTCAGCCAGCATTACCTCCAGATGGTGGAATCCTGTCCCATACATCTTAACTCCGCTATGGAAACTGCTTCGAAGATTTTTCCAAAAGAATCCACAATCGATAAATCCCAATGATGATCCTTCTTTATACGCGACCTGAAAATGGGTATATGTAGTTCCTCTTTCTCTTCTTTTTTGACACATTTTGATGCACCCTATTGATTATAAGACGTTGCCTCTGATGGCATACACCTACTAACCATCCCTTTTGATTAAAGGACAATTACATCATGAATGTAACATTTTTTATTTCTAAAAAAGCCTATATTATAAAACATAGACCCAAATAGTTTCTTCGAGTAAGGTGCCTGATAATGACTTATGGATACCAAAGAGCCTGAGATAAGCTATAAATAGACTAAAATGGCCGCCCCCAGTGCTTCCATTTCTTGTGTGTTCGGATGTGTTTAAGCAGCAGCATATTTCTTGTATGAAGGTAGGCAGTGCACTGGTGGGAACCTGGGTTTAAGTAGTACCTTACGAAACTATTTGGGCCTATGTTTTGTTCATGGTGCAGTTCTCCTTTAATCAGTGCACATCTAGACAGCGCAGAGGGTCCAAAACACATTGACATATATTGATGATAGCCAGAGACCTCCAACTAAGAGACTGGTATCCTCCATTAACTCAAACTGTGGGGACAAATCTCATCCAGGATCTTGAGACTTTGGTGAGACTCGGGATGGCCATCTTGCCTTTTTTATTTAGCAGTTTAAATTGGTAAATGGGCCTCTTGCACTTGTAAACATGTGAATAATGGATTTTACCTTTTGGAAAGGATGAACAATATGGACATCTCGGGGATGAAGGTAAGAACCTTTGTAAACTTTGTCTAATTGATGTTAGCAAATTTGAAATATACATGTATTTGGGGGGTTCAATTTTGGACTCTAATTCACTTGTGTTATAACTCAACTTCAGTCATTTCAGTAATCTTCCACTTCTGTGCTGGTCTAATTCGGTCATAAACCAACACTTTTGTGTTGTTTCATGAAGTTGAATAGATGAATAAAGAAGCTAATCTTTATAGTTTTTCAATTTTCAATAAAAATATGTACACCGGTTATCGCAATTTTGTCAAATTCTCTGCACCATTTTTCCTACGATATAATACAAATATGGCAAACCCCTTGTGCGATATCTTTTTTTAGAGTGCAATAAAAATTCATAGTGCACAAAACCAAAGTGCCAGATGTATTATATGCCTACTGTCCATTCTCATGTGTGACAGAGAAGTGAAAACATTTCTAGGCTCCAGCTTTCAAAATTCACATCTCCATAACTCCTCTCCTTCAGATATGTATAGAATGTCATGTGTGCCCTTTTACTGGCCCTCTTGGTGTTTAGTGCGTCCTTTGATAACGAAAAATGTGTTGCATCATCAACACTTCACTTGGCGAAGTGTTTTTTTAGTCTTTGGCGCCTGATGAATTCAACGAAGCAAATGGAAGGAGGACTGGGCCTATTGTAAAACATATATAAGGAATGTGGACTGATCACAACTTGATTATTCAACCAAAATAGGGCCAGTGTTAAAGGTAGAAGCCCATTTTTTCCTAAAAATATCTTTTTAAGATTCAGAAGGTAATGATTTGAAGCATAATCAAAATGTAAATATTTTTGATATGTTTTTCATTTCCTTGTGTTACCACAAACCATTGGGTTATTGTAGACTTCTAAGCTGGAATATATGTTTGTGTTTATTCAGTAATATAGCCATGAAAATAATATGTATACCAGACAAAGCCAAATGCATTAAATTCAGAAACTTAATGATTTATTTATTCAAAAAATATGATATAGATTGTAGAACTGCAAGGGTCAATTACTAATCTGGATTTTACAAGAAGCTCAAACTCCTTTTGGTTCCTTGTCTCAATTCACTTCTGTTTGGTTTCTTTTTAAGAGTTCAAGTTGAGAATTGAGCACGTAAATCTGACAGCTCTAAGTCGAAAAGTGGTATTTGGAAAGTCATATTGAACCCCAATATATATTGTGTACGATGGTCAGGTGACCATGATCTGACCAATCACATCAGGGAATGATCATGAGGCATTTAATAATATATGTTCTCTCGTTTTGTATGCTGAATGGCGAATAAACTATTTCTAAATTATTTCTTTTTTATATAGTTCAATTTTTTCTCCCTGTAAGGTTTGTGAATGATAATAGATAAGTATTCTTTCAATTATTGTACTGAGCTTTGCTGTGCTGCATTTGCTAGTGTCCAAGGGTTTGAAGTCCGGCATATTCGAGGTCAACTTCAGATGCATGACAATAAGGTAAATTGACAAGAAATAGACAGTCACACAGGAGTTATTTAATAACATCGCGCTGTTGACAAATACCTTTTTTAGCATGTCTTAAGTCTTAGTCAACAAATACAATAATACTCACCTGCACTCCTAGAATGCCTACATTGATAATCTCTCTCAAAAGGTTAAAGCACTTATTAATTTTATACGTGGTTATTTATCTTTGTATTGACAACCATTTCGTGAAGACAATAGGCATATTCAGAAAATTCCATCATTTTCTAGTCTCTAGTGGGACCCCCTTAGTGTGCTGTCATCGGTTGCTAGCTGTTGGGTATTCTCAAAAGGATTTGGAGAAATCAAACTATCGAGTAATTTGAGAGGTCAAAGAAGCCCCTTACCTAACAAACTTGAGGTTTTCCAAGTTAAATGACATTTTGATATACTTTGTCTTTAAACGCCAAGACCGTTATTCTCTATCTGTCTGTTAACAGTAGATAATAATCTCAAAAAGAAATGCTATTACAGCCCATCCCTGTCTGACATCAATCACCTTATTTCCTTCTTAGGACCTTGGTAAGCAGGGGAATGAATTAATGGCAGTTGCACCATGTACCTTTTCAACTCCAAGCTATGACATACACATTAAATACTGTGGTGATTCATCGAGTGATTTTCCTTATAACTTGGAAATGTTTCATACTAAACGCTAATGGTATTGACTATGGTGTATAATGTTTCACTGAAAAAAGTAGTATTTTCATTATTATTATTATTATTATTATTATTATTATTATTATTATTATTATTATTATTATTATTATTATTATTATTATTATTGTAATCCTTATCATCATTATTTTTTGTATTATTGTTATTATTATTATTATTATTATTATTTTCATTATTACAATTATTATTATGTTAATAACTATTATAATCATTATTATTATCATTACTATTATTACTATCATCAATATTATCATTAGTGTTATTATTTTAATCATTATTTTTATCATTATTATTATTATTATTATTATTTTTATTTTTAATATCATTATTATTATTATCAGTATTATTATTATTATTGTTATTATTATTATTATTATTATTATTATTATTATTATTATTATTATTATTATTATTATATTATGATCTCTAATGATAATTTTTCGTGAAACATCAAACACAAATATTAAGTAAATGTCAAATAGCAACCAAGCAAACTGTTCTTCAACAAACACTGCTTTGCAAGTAATTTGGTTGGAAGCTGCTGTTTCCTTGAGGTTCTATAATCCCTCTAGACAATGATTTTGAATATAACTAATATGTATGAGTTATGTACCAAGTTCTCGGTCAATGTGCTCAAGATTGGCAATGGGTTAAAAAGAGACGCTTGGCGTGAAATGCACTGGATCATTCCGGCACTGGAATTCACTTTCCGTCTCGACTTCTCCTCGCTCTAGAAATTGATACCATATCTAACGAGTTTATTATAAGATAAACCCTGTTTGTAGAAACCTGTAATTTTGTTGTACATCATCAGAAATATAACATACAAGAGTATATTGATTATTTGTCCATGTCATTAATTCCATATAATTGTTTACCCCTTAAAGGGCCAGACCTCGAGGTTTTGGTAGGATGTTACGTCGTACTCAAATCGTAAATTCAAAGAATCTATATTTGAAAATATGAAATACGAATATAAGTGGAATAAATCCTAATTGATTGAAGCATTATCAACGAAGGCTAAGCTTACTTTGTCAAAATATAAAAATGTTCATAGAAGGCTTTTGAAGGGAATGTGTTATGTGTTTAACCTAATTTTAAAATGTGCAATGGACAGATTTGTAGGCTGCATTAGCCCCTGGAGCTTGTTATCGATGTGTGCCACTAAGGCCTTTGAACCAGACATTGAATTGAATTCCTCGACCTATATAGAGACCATAAAGATTATAAAAGTATTCTACAGTATAGTTATGCTGTTGACTGTGACACATTAAAACAATGATGATCTTCTGAAATATCTTCATAATATCATTTCGTGGAAAAAGTTACCGAAAAATGGTGTTCCTCATCTTCAGATGAATCTTCTTAAATATTTCTCAATTTTATTTGATATTTTAACTCCATTACACCTGCATTGTACACATAGTTGTATAGATCTAATGTTACAAATGTATACATTAGCAATGCTTTAAGAATCTTTGACTGGATATCAATGTTCCTAGTTAGTTTAAGTATCCCACCTCAAGTATGTCTTAAATAGTAGTCTCTTTTTATTTGTGACAGTCAAAGTTGTCAGACTTTACATGTACTGCAGATGCATAAGGGTTAATAATCTTTAGATGCTCCACATAAAAGTATGCACATAGTGTGATTAAACATTCCGGTGACTGTGTTTTTGTCTTAACCCATTCACACCTAAAACGTATCAATGGTCATATCTTGGTGAAAAATCATATTCTTTTGAGAAAGATTTGACTGAAGATTTGTGAGTTATTATCGTTTTCAGACCATGTGTGTACCTCATATGTATATGCGGTAAGACATATATATTTACCTGTCTTGCCCGGTAGCAAGGGGGACGTCCACTAAGGTCATTCTCTTTCAACACCAACCCCTCGTAGAGAGCTTCAAAACTTCGCAACACTACGATGTCCTGGCCCAGTACGCTGATGGTGAACACGCCCCCATAAGTCTCACCCCATTTTGAGAGGGTTTTGTGTAGGCCCGTGGGGTCGATCTGAAACATGTTCCCTACAAAAGGAAGGCCACGTGGTCCACGTGGAAGGGACGGTCCTGTCGCCCATTTGTACAGCAGACAAATAATCAACGCACCAATAACGAGAGACAAACATATGAGAACCATACTGCTTGAATACTTAAATAGCTTGAATCAGCACTTAGCTTTGTGACGCATGCGTAGAACGTAATCAGAACTATCGTGACACAACGCACTTAGTATCCCTTAGTATTGCGTACCGACTGAAATGATAATACTGTCTCTTCTAGAAATGGCTAATAAATATGTGTTGACCCTGTCTGACTGTCCCTTTCTGACTGACTTCATAGCCTAACCGCCTGGTCATATCATGTACACGTATTCATATATACAACATAGTTAAGGATTAAGGCTGGTTAATATATGTATTCATTAAGGATGGCATAGGATGGTCTATACTTTTCATGTAGATAGCAAAGATTACAATAACAGGTATTTAGAAGATAATCATTTAGGGTGTGACACCTTTGTTTAGGAAGGTCATCTGGTTAGCTGCCACCTTGATTGCAATTGGTCACCAGGCCTGCTAGGCCTGGGTGAGCTATAATCACTTGCAAATCAAGGTTTGATCTTGCCTTTAATCCTAAAGAATGAAACCTAAAATGCAAAACAGGGTAAACCATAATGAACCTGTATTTTCTCTATGATAACTCACATTCAATATACTTGCGGTAACTGAGCTAGTGAGCCAACAGTGATCAATTAAAATGCTAAAATTTGAAAAACCCTCCTCTGCACCAAAGCCGTGAATATTTCGTTCCATGAATTGCCTGAACCTCATAGATCCGCCTGACACCCCAGCTGAGGAAGAGGATTTGCAATCTTCAACGACAACAACAGAAAATCCCAACCCAAGCCCAACTCTCTCAACTGATAATATCCCATATGTAGTATACACCCCCAGACCCCTTAAATGGATGTGGATGTTTCAACTAAATCCTTCTTGACAACCCCACCTACAGACACATCTGCAGACGAACAAGAACGAGGGGATTCTGACATTCTAGATGTGGTGGGGGATGATGATTCGCATGGGAAACTGAAGTGGATCAGGTCTCGACAACACTGCCAGCAGACACACCGGTAAAAGAACAAGAACAAGGTGATTTCTGCCATTCTAGATTTGATGCAGGATGACAATTCACATGGGAAACGTAAGTGGATCAGGTTAGGATAACTTTTCTCTGACAACCAAGAGATGGATATTTCAGAGTGGTACCGTGACCATGGGATCCTTTATAGCAGACTTCTGAAGGACTTTAAAGATACATTGAAGAAGGAGAGGATCTACAATGAGAAGGCTACGCTCTTAGATCCGCCATTTATTAGGAAGTAATTTTGTTTGAAATTAACACAAATTAAACCCATAGTATTGTTGATGATGTTTTTTGTAATCTAAAATCAATCTAATTCATGTATTTCTTCTTTATTTGTAGGTGGAGGTTAAAATAACCAAAGTAATGTATGTTTCGATTGAAAATTAATCTTTTCATGTGTTATTATTTTCAGTCCCACAACTCAGGAACTTTGTACTCGGAATGGGTTAGCTCACCAAACTGAAGTCAGGACAGGCACTCAACATCTCACTGAGAGAGAATGATGATTCTGGACTATTTAATATATGCTGCTAACCAAAGGAGGTGTAAATATTGTACATGAAAAACATGACCTTTATGTTTGAAGCATACAAAACAAATGGACCCATCAAGGTATCAACATATGAGAATGTGCACAAATAAATATGAATATCTCCAGTCATCTTTAGGTTGTATTTAGCCATAAACTAAATGATCATAAATAAGTGTATTAAGTGTATGAGCTGCTAAATGTAACATTGATGTATACCTCAAAGTTTTGGATAAATGAATAATCAATAATTGGTAAGGACACTATTATGTAAAGAGTTTTCAGATGTTGATATACATTTCAAATTTTGTAATATCTAGCCTTATGCATGTGGGCATCTAATGACAATATAATGATATATTGATGTTCCATGTCCATATTATTGTAACAATAATGTATCATTTAGTTCTATATTGTACCAATCAGAATTTCCCAATATATTTCCATGCATAAATGTTCAATATACATTAGAATCTGTGTGCTGATTTCCATTGAAGGGTGTTGATAAGGAAATTCAGATGTTGTTCCTTCACCTACAATTTGTTTGCTGACATAACCATTATTGATATATCACAACTACTAATACTATTTCTTTATTTTTTAGTTGTCAAAAAGATTATGATCATGATGACTTGGGTGAAGAGCACATCCAAAACACAACAAAGTGTTTATTATGTGTCACTGATTGTAATTTTGTCCAAGGACTGCTGCATGAGGGATATCATGTTTATTTTTCTAGGTTCAGAAGGATCAGTGGTCAAAAATCATTGTGGTTAGATATAGAATATCATGCGGAAATTGGAATTTTTTCTAGGTTCAGAAGGATCAGTGGTCAAAATCTTTGTGTTAAGACTATTAAAGTGGTATTTGTTCTAGGTCCAGAAGGATCAGTACACAAGCATGTTCGTGTTTACATATATAATATTATGTGGAAATTGGTATTGGTTAGTGGTCCAAAAGAATAAGTGCACAAGAATGTTTGTGCTTACATATAAAATGTCATGTGCAAAGTGGTATTGCAAAGTGGGATCATGACACAAGTTTAGATGTGTTTAGATATAGAATCTCATATGTAAACCATTATACAAATATTACATCCCTGTGAAGTGTCCATCAGAGGGCGACAATCCTCTCGAGTGGAAGTTATTCCTGGTGGACGCCCCACAGGGATGTCATATTTGTTTTATCATACAAAACAAAATACAAAAAGCAAAAAGAGGAAAAATTACAAACCCCAGAAATTTTGGATAAATACTCGTCGTCTGTCTTGTTGAACAAGTTTCACCGGTAAACTCCATAGGTGATCGTGGGTATTCTTCGGGCTAGCGGTTAGTAATCAATTAATATGACGAGAAGGCAAAGCTTTTGAATGCTCGCGCTGAGCTCGATGATATTTCTGCATTTAATCAATTAATATGACGAGAAGGCAAAGCTTTTGAATGCTCGCGCTGATTCTTTACTTGTAAAACCCCTTGATATGAGCTTTTTATGTGTGCAATGACCACACAGTACGAGTAGCGATTGACCGGAAATATCGATGGCAAAAGGAAATATATTTCCAACCTGTTGCAAAGTCGTCGTTTCGCAACAGATTCCAACAAGAATTTTTAAAAAGTAGCGGTTCTAACGATTCAAACCGCGTTGAAATTGATCCATGGAAAGACGAGTAGGCCTAATTCATTTTCGCTGTGGCGCTCACTCATAATAAAAATTTGACATTCAAGTATCCTCAATGTGTAAGAAGGCTGCAAAACAAGTTAATGCTCTAAGGAGAATCGGTCACCTCTTAGACCAAGCTAGCAGACTGACAATTTTTCGTGCTTACATTATGTCAAATTTCAACTACTGCCCCCTTGTATGGCACTTCTGCTCCAAGAATAATCTCTCCGAGCTTGAGAGGATGCAGGAACGAGCCCTACGCTTTGTTTAAAGGGATTACAAAAGCAGCTATGAGAAGCTACTACACCAGGCTAAACTACAAAGTTTACATCTAGGTAGACTGAAATCCCTAGCTACAGAGATCCACAAAGCTGTCCATGGAGGGGCCCTTCCCTATGTCAGCTCTCTTTTCACAGAGAGAGAATCTGAATACAGCCTTACAAGGAACCACTCTCTAATATTGCCTCCATATAACATCATCTCCTTTGGAAAGCAATCAATTAGATATACTGGACCTAAAATATGGAACTCCCTACCTAACAACTTGAGACAAATAACATCACTAAAAGAGTTCAAAAACCTAATCTCAACCTGGTCTGTAACTAACTGTACATGGTCGCTCTGCTGCTATAAGTAATGCCAGTAAACAAGCAGAAGTATCTGCTATTGTTACTCCAAGATCAAAAACATATGTCCTGAAAAACTGAAGATATTACTCATTGTCAATTAATGTGTGCCAACTTACTTCCCCCTACTTATCATTGATATTGCTGTTGTACCCAGTATGTTATAGTTTGAATTGTTATTTTGTAGTCGGCCAAGACCCCTGGCAGCTCGTGTCTACTATGTAAAATTATTACCAACTTGAAATAAAGAATATCTTTCTATATATCTATCTATAAACAATGGCGCTAGTGTTGACATATCACTGTAGATGGCGCCGTGATCGTTTTTTGCATGACGTCATTGCATGTGGCAGAATTCCTTCGTACCGTGACGTCATTCTAGTGCCATAATCCGCCGATAGAAGACGCTGTTTGTTGACTGATCTTCGGCCGTCCAAATGTTATTTAAATACAATTTGAAGGAAAAAATCCATATTTATTGATTAATTAAGCAATATCTAAAACATGAAATGATCTGGCGGCAAAATGTCCTCTTAAAGCAAAAAGTGATGTTCATTTCATGCGAGATTATCGTCAAGCGAGACAGGAGACGAAGTGTGGACGGAAGTGTGGACACCGTTTTACAGGCCTCAGTGTGTACTTCTATTGTTGACTAGTTGTACTGTAATCGCCAGTACGCTCGCCGCTTCGCGCCTCGCTGCGCAAGTTAGTACATAGCTGTTGCTATGAACTAATCAATTAGTCCATAGCTGTTGCTCAGGAATGAGGACAACAGCCTGTCGCTATGGAGTGAGGAAAACATGACGATTAATTGATGGCCCTTGACCAGAACTAGAATCAAGAATCTTCACGTGAGGTATAGTAATTATCATTATATGTCCAGAAGGGTCAGTCTACAAGAATAGTATTGATTGAGTACAGACTTTCATGGGAAAACTAATTTTTGTTGTGGGTCCAGAAGGATCAGTGCACTAATATGAATTTGTTTATTTTCATAAGATGATACTTAACACTATGTCACATAATAATTACAATAGAGTGGCTTTGCTGACTCTATAATTCAATTTTTGTAAGTATAACTGCCACTGATGATGATAGGAGAACAGGGGATAATATCAATACTCAATCCACAAAGTGTGAGAGAAGTAACATCATCATTTTTAGTATGGGAATATCGAATTCCCATTTAATCGAAAACATTGAGCCCCATGGGTGTGTTTAATCTCAACCTATGAATCCACATGATCTTTGCGTCCAAACTGTAATACATACAATTCAACGTCATCTAGACCCTTGTGGTCTATGCTATTGAAGTGTCTATCCCCAGTGTGGGTGTTGTTGTTTTGAGAAATAAACCTGAAATGTTCATACATTCTTTGTCTAAGTGTTCTTTTTGTATGTCCCACATATTGTTTATGGCACCTACTGCATACAATACAATAAATAATATTGTTAGTTTCACAATCACATTTCATAATAGTGTTATATTTCCTATCAGTGTTGGGGCTACGAATTGCTCCGGTCTTGTTCAATTTTGGACAGTACCTGCAATTTGGACGAGAACATCGTTTATTAGTTTTACCTTTTTTGGAGGTATTGTCCCGTTTTATGTCTGGCCTGACATCCATGCGCTTGTTACATAGAGCGCCTTTATCAGCCGGCTTGATTATAATAGACTTATTATTGCTGAGAGATTTGATAGCTGCTTGTTCCCCTCTGGGTAAATTATGGAATTTATTGGGGGCTACTTTATGTGTAAGTAGGTCCATTTCATTTTGTTTAATGAAAAGTTCCAGTGAGGTAACTGGAGGGGGTTTCCATTTAGAGGGCTCTCTAAATTTTTGATGTCCAAAACCATTGTCCTATGGACAGACAGGTATTATTATACCCACCTTTAAAGGAAACCAATTTAGATGATATTCCTGTGGAAATATTTCTTATTAGCACTTTTCATCCTTCTGGAAGTTTTCTAGATAGCATCATTAGGAAAAACTGGGATCTACTCGACCGGTCAAGCAGTTCCAGACCCATACTTAACTGGAAAGTTACAAAAGGCTTTAGGAGACCGAAGAATCTGAGGGACCACTTAGTCAGGGCTCTATGTCACAAGCCCATGGATGTCAGACCAGACAGAAAACGGGACAATACCTCCAAAAAAGATAAAACTAATAAACGATGTTCTCGTCCAAATTGCAGGTACTGTCCAAAATTGAACAAGACCGGAGCAATTCGTAGCCCTATCACTGATAGGAAATATAACACTATTATGAAATGTTATTGTGAAACTAACAATATTATTTATTGTATTGTATGCAGTAGGTGCCATAAACAATATGTGGGACATACAAAAAGAACACTTAGACAAAGAATGTATGAACATTTCAGGTTTATTTCTCAAAACAACAACACCCACAGTGTGGGTAGACACTTCAATAGCATAGACCACAAGGATCTTGATGACGTTGAATTGTATGTATTACAGTTTGGACGCAAAGATCCTGATTCAGAAGAATCACTTGCAATTAGACTTATTCTAGAACTCATGTGGATTCATAGGTTGAGATCAACCACACCTGTGGGGCTCAATGTTTCCGATTAAATGGGAATTCGATATTCCCATACTAAAAATGATGATGTTATTTCTCTCACACTTTGTGGATTGAGTATTGATATTATCCCCTGTTCTCCTGTCATTTTGTTTGTAAACATATTAATACTTTTTTCCAGCTTGGACACCCATTAAGTGATGGTGTGTTTATTTTATCTTGGTAGGCGTATCGAATGTATTATTCTCTCAGAACTTGAAGGTATCCCTATGCTGAGCATTATGGTTTACCTCATCTTAACCACCTCTTTTCGACCCCATTACCAAATTTACAATATTTTAGTGGCATCATGTGATGCATTTATTTCTTCCACAACATTCCACACTTTAGGCCTTTCTAAATTGACAGTTTTTTCCTGCACCATTACCTCTGATGATTGTCTGTAGACATGAAACCGCAAACGGTGAATCAGTGATTCTACCCAGAGAGCGCCACCTTACGGCCCCTTGACCGTCACATTTGTTTACCCTGGCAACCCACGTGGGACCAGGGTGACGCGTGAATTCTATTATCGTTGTTCTTAGAACGCCTACCAGTTGATGACAATCGTATGTCATTAGCGGTTAGGTTCTCTTAGGGTACACCAGAGAAAATCCGACGTCTACTTTTTTACTCCTGTCTTCTTAGTTGCCACTGATGATGATGTTTGAACAATTACAGTGTCTTATTTTTCCAAAATATATATTTGTTATTTGTTATTTATTTTATTTTGGTATTTTGGCAAAGCCACCCTCCCCACAGAACTATAGTAGTCCTTTCGCCAGTTGTTTTTTTTGCTTGACAGTTTCCACCTGTGGTTGCGATGATGGTTAGTTGCTGTTCCTCACGCCACAGTCCCCTAGTTACTAGTCAGTTACTGCCCTGACGATCTCCCACCTTCACATGGTGACTACTATAGAGAGGGTGACCCTTGCAAATATCAAATCTGAGATCAAATGAGCCTTTCAAGTGGGTTCATATATTGCAAGGAGAAGTTATTACATTATTGGTAAAAATCATAACATCATCGGTAGGGTTATTACATTTTTGGCAAAATTATAACATTATCGCTAGGGTTATTACATTTTTGGCAAAATTATAACCTTATCGGTAGGGTTATTACATTATTGGTAAAAAGTATAACATTATCAGGATGATTATAACATTATTGGTTAAGTTATAACATTATCATTTGCATTTTTAATTTGCACTAAGAAATGTTTGCCGGAACCTTTCCAGTAAGGTCACCTCCCTAATGATCTCCTAGCTTCAATTGGTGACCACTATATAGAGGGTGACCTTAATAAATATCCTATCTGATGTCAAAGGATCCTTTCAGGTGGGTTCATATATTACAAGGAAAAGTTATTACATTATTGGTAAAAATTATAAATGTTTAAATCCTTAGAAATGTTTAAATCCTTAGATTTACTGTTCAATGTGGCCTTAGTAGTGAGGTTACCTTGATTATTTGTTTTTAAACCACTTTACTTTCCTGAGTAGACAGGTTGACAAGCACAAGAGCCTTTTCTCATTTGGTATACTGTCACCTTTTAAAACCAAGTTATTTAGGCTATTAAGAATACAAGAATATAGTGCATAAAGGCCAACTCCTTTAAAACTAAGTTATTGAAGGCAATAGGGACACCAGAAAATAGTGCATATATGTTAAATCTTACAGTTTATCACATTATTGGTAAAGTTTATAGCACGATCGGTAACCCAGTGTTATTACATTATCGGTTGAGGTGTTATAACAAGATCTGTAACCCACATTATAACATTATTGGTAAATATCATAACACAATCGGAAAGTTATAACATTATTGGGAGCTTATTACTTTATTGGTTGTAACAATCGCTTTCAACAGCTTGGTTCATATTGCGATGGGATAGAAACCAAGCTAACCTGCTCATGGAAATGATCAACATTTGAAAAAGAAAGAAATTGTTCATTAGAATAAACACAAAGCGTTTGCTGCCCACATTTTAAGGATGTGTAATGTTAAAGAGTTTAGTCATTCCTCTTCAACGCTTCACGTTCTTTCAACATTGCTGATTGTAAATGATATATATCTGGCACGCATAGTTCAATTTAGATTGTTTAGTATTCTTATCATGCAAATGTCATTTCTGCAGCTCTCAAAGTAACGCCTTTTCCTGCAAAATTGCATTGTGAATGCTTACCTATATTTTGATAAACTGTGAAGGCGGCAGTATATGACTTGTTTTTCAGTATGTATCATAATTCACTTCACAAAGAAAATGAGTTGGCCAAGTTCCGATTAACAATTATAGTTTGAAACAAATCTAAGTCACTTCCGCCGAATGACGTGACACAATAAGCCCCGCCCATGTACAATGCACATCCCTTATCTAGCTTCAACCACTACGAAATATGTGCTGAACATGTGCACTCATTGACCGGAACTACTTTTTAAACTTGATTTTTCTTTAAAGAAAAGTCATTTTTTCAAGAAAAATAAGCACCATGATTTTTCGTTAAAGAAAAATCATTTCTCTCTAAAGAAAAATCATTTTTTATTAAAGGAAAATGTTTGATTTTTCTTTAAAATCAAACTATATTTCTTTAAAGGAAAATGTCTGATTTTTCTTGAAAGAAAAATCATTTTCTCAAAGAGCAATAGTGAATAGATACATTTATGGCATTCCATACAGTTTAGTGTTTCTGATGCCGAGGGTGGCATCTTTTTCTATAAACTAAAATGCGTTATGAAGTAGGTACCAAATAAAAGGACCAAATATGAGAACCATAAATACAACATACACCAACTGCTACTGCCACTATACGAGAGCTACGCAAACTACATTTGTAGGAGCAGACCATGCATGTGACATTTGGCACTACACTTCACTGGCACTACAAAGTGCTTCACACAAGATCTGCTGCTGTGACTATACTAGCCTGCCTCCCAGGCCATATTTAAATGTCATCCCTTGTGGATAGATGGCACTGCCGTATACTTCAGAAACCTTCCTAAAATTCCTTTGTGGAAAAAGTAGCGTTCAAATACGTGTGCGACGAAAACCAGACAGACCAAATGAAAAGCGTGTTTTGAATGCTTATGCGAAGACCCCTATGTAGTTAATCGTACAGACCAGGAAGTTCAAATAATTCAAAATGGAAAGCATCGCGTGCAAATTGATACCGCTATTTCATGTCACGGTTAGTCACGCTCGACAACACCACTAAACAAATTCACGTGTAGTTAAACCCATTTATGCTCACAGCTCACAATCTTGGTAAAGTCATTCAGGCAAAAGCACAATTTTGAAAACACTGGAAGCGTTGAACAATGATCTATGTCCTCAGTCGGCATGGCTCGATGTACCAGAAGGGGGACCTCGTCCCGGGGGGGCACTTGGGTATTTAGGGAGGTGCATACGTTCGTTATCAAAATTGAAAAATACCCCTAAAGCACTGATTTCTGGCCAGAAAAGCACCCTTATGTTAATAAAACGCTGATTTTTTTCACTAAATAAACACCCCTTCTTTTATCAAAACACTGACATTGGATGAACGGGAACACGTATTTTAACTTGAGATGTTATAATCCTCTGCTTGTTTAGCGGCAGCAAGTGGCGGCAGCAAACTCGTAAGCCCACGTCACTTCGGCAGTCACTCGGCGTCAGAGCCGCGTTAACTTCGTGGATTGTAAGGGGATTTTGACCCCCATACTTCGTACCTGGGTACAAAAAAGTACTCTCTTTTACAAAATCGCGGACATGCGGAGGTCTTAAAAAAAGACCCCTTCTTCCGCGAAATACGTAACGCAGGTGCGACCCCCCTCTGTACCTGAGTGCCCCCCCCCCCCCCCCCCCCCCGGGGAACTCGTATCATCATATACATCGTATACATACATACATGCATACATACATACATACATACATACATACATACATACCTATCTTTCTATCTATAGCTATGTATCTACGTATCTATATCATTGTATGTATGCATATATCTACCTATCTATCTATAGATAGATAGATAAGTAGATAGATAGATACACAGAGTAGAAGTGATCACCCCTTTACGTTTACCACCCCTCTAAAGTGACCACACTCTGCCACTCCCACACTAACCTATTCCTAATCCTTCTATAGTAAAACGAGTCCCCCTAAGTTGACCAGGTGTGGCTTGTCACAGGATGTCACTTATGTATAACTCTCAATGTATAATATATGTATAACTCTCAACCATTCCTAGTGACACAAACACAACTCAAATAACTGGCTTTTATTTATTGACTTCATATTCAAATGTATGGGCGCTGCTTAGTGATACATGTGAAGATGAATTGGAATATTTCAATCAGCGGTTCTTTTTCTGCAATTTGATGCTGATTTGCCCATGTCTAATGGTAGAGGAAACCAGAATACCAGGATAAAACCACTACCTAACCCGTCAACTTACAGGAGTGGTAAGTAGTACTTAAAGGTTAGGTAGGACCAGGGCATAAGACCATAAGAGTATGTTACCTTGTTTTAGTTTGAAAACCCTTACAACAGTAAAGTTACTATATTTGTTTCTACTGAAATACAGATATTAACCAAAATATCTATTTTCATGGGAAGACTTAATGTACCCAGCGGAATACGAGGAGAAGTTCTCCCTACAGAGGAGGGAGTAGAAAAATCAAAATAACTTTAAGCCATATTGTAGATAGACACTGCATTTGCATTGTTGTTATGTGTATTTAGACCTAAGACAAAGAGAATGGCATGAATTGATCAAGGGCAAGGAAGTTTATTTTGAAAACCATACAGTCTGTATGGTCCATACTGATGTCTGTAACAGGGATCCATTGTACCCCGTTTGTTATTTGAAATGTATTAAGACTGGTTGCTGCTGTAGCCCTCTGCCTTATTGGTCATCATTTAGAGCCCGCCTGCCTTCAGCAGGCAGGGCTTGACAGGAAGCACCCCGTTGGGGGCCTGGGCCAGTTGTCTTCTTATCTAACCCAAAGTAATAAAGATACTGCTTTTGTTTGCCACCTGGGTACTAGTCCAGCACTCATTCTAAGCTTGACCCTTGAACTGTAAGGATGTGCGTTTAACCCTGTAACTGACATTCTGGGCTTAGGAGTTGCTTATGGGCTGCAGTGGCAGCACATCTTAGGATCTACTAGTGGGATTATTTTAGGATTGGCCGATTCCTGTATCTACTGTTAGTAAGTAATAAAGCGTACTTTGTATATAGTAATCTAGCTTCTATTTGTCATTCTTAAACCCTGCATCACATAGATTGATCTCCTAACCCTTACTGTAACCAACCCTCAGACTAGCCCTGAGCTAGCACTAGCAAACGGTTACAATGTCCACAGGTGTATTAGCTTGTGATAAATCACACTTAAATGTCAGAGAAATGCTGATTTTCTGCTGTTTTCAACTAATTTTGACTGCCGTTGCCATGGAAACCACTGAAAATTTCCAAAATACACATTAATGTACTCCCGGGTTAAGAGCTTTAATTTGATACTGCATTTGCCATGATCTGACATTGATCTGATAAAATAAATCATTTTAAGCCATATTGTGGATAGACTCCATGAGCATTTTCAAAGGACTCTACTTCAGACCCCAACATATTTTAATCATATAAAATTGGCATGAATTGGTCAAGAAAAGAGCAAAAAAGTTTTTAATAACAATATTGATGCCCTGAGGTGTTTTGATTGCGGGTAAATCGCACTTTAGTATCACGAAAAAGACAAAAATGACCATTTTCCTCTGTTTTTGATTAATTTTTGGCTCCCTTTGCCATGGCAACCTCTGAAACTACCATTACTACACATGAATGAACTCCCATGGTTTAGACCTTCAATTTGATACTGCATTTTCCATGATCTGACACTGATCTGAATAGATGACTCATTTGAAGCCATATTGTGGATCGACTCCACATTTGCGCTATCGTCATTTTTCAAAAGGATGTACTTCCGGCTTCAAAATATCTTAATCATATAACATTGGCATGAATTTATTAAGAAAAGAGCAAGGAAGATTCTAACAACTAAATGATGCCCTGAGGTCTGTTGATTGGGGATAAATCGCACTTAAGTATCACACAAAATTACAAAAATGACCACTTTTCGTCTGTTTTTGATTTATTTTTGGCTCCCGTTGCCACGGCAACCACTGAAAATTTTCGAAATACACATGAATGAACTCCCACAGTTGAGAGCTTTAATATGATACCACATTTGCCATGATCTGACACTGATCTGATAAAATGACTCATTTTAAGCCAAATTGTGCATAGACTCCGCATTTGCAGTATCGTAATTTTCAAAGGACTGTACTTCAGACCCAAAATATTTTAATCATATGAAATCGGCATGAATTGATCGACAAAAAAGCAAGGAAGTTTTTAATAAACAAACCGATGCCCTTAGATATGTTGATTGGGAATAAATCGCACTTAAATATCACACAAATTACAAAAGTGAGCATTTTTTCTCTGTTTTTGATTAATTCTTGGCTCCCGTTGCCATGGCAACCATTAAAAGTACCAAAAACTAGACATGAATGAACTCCCAAAGTGGAGAGCTTCAATTTGATACCTCTTTTGCCATGATCTGACACTGATCTGAAAAAATGACACATTATGCAAATTAAACATACAAAAAAGTGCCCAAATCACCCAAAAATGGTGATTCGGAGGTTAAAAACCAAAGATTTAGCTTGGTATCCGTCATTTTCAGATTCAGCACCCTCAAATTAGGCTAGAAAAACTGGATACCGACTTTTAACACAAAATGCCTCAAAAGCCTTTGCCTCAAAGGCCTTTGCCTACAAAGCCTTAACAAAGCCCCTTTTCTGAAACTTGCACCTGACTAAAACCTCCCCTTGCGTTTATATAGGTCACGATAACCATGATCAAGCAGTTTTTCATTTCGTGCTAAGAAAGAAGCACTTTTGAATGCGTTGTGTTAAACCAGACATTTTAGTGTTTCTGATGCCGAGGATGGCAGCTTTTTCTCTAAACTAAAATGTGTTGTGAAATAAGAATCAAATAAAATGACTTCCAAATATACGAAGCATAAATCCAGCACACACCAAACGCTACTGCACGAGAGCTACGCAAACTACATTTGTATGAGCAGACCATACATGTGACCATTGGCACTACACTTCACTTGCAATAAAAAGTGCTACACACAAGATCTGCTGCTGCCACTATACTAGCCTGCCTCCCAGGCCATATTATACAAATATGACATCCCTGTGGGTTTGCCAACATGATTGTCTACCCCGAGTGAGCATTGTCACCCGAGGGCGTAGCCCGAGGGTGACAATGCTCACGAGGGGTAGACTATCATGTTGGCAAACCCACAGGGATGTCATATTTGTTTTATTATACCGAACAACCCCCCTCACCCCCGGGCACCTAAAATTCATGACAAGTTGGAACTTACAAACTCATTTGGGCAGGGCAATATCGAAGCAGCAGGTTTACCGTGCTGACCATGCTGGGATTTCTTATTTGTTTTATCATACCAAACCACGTATGATCTCAACTTGGTTGAGATTTTACTATTTTCTCTAAATTAAAGCACTCGTTATTTTCTTTATCGTTGTTCTCAACACTAACATGATTCCAGTGTTGAAGGCGGCATTCTGCTCAGGCCTTTTGCCACGCGTGGGGATCTTGAAAGCATCACGTCCTCAACAATATAGGGAATCATGAAACGGCACCTTGGCAACGGGTGCTAATGAGTCGTCTCCTTGACAGCGGGTGCTAATACGTTGAATGGTGACCGCTGTCAAGGAACCTACAGAGACACAGGTTGCTAACAGTCTTGACACATGGCTCTCATCCAATAGGATAAGAGTATTCTCACGTGAGGTATGTGATAGATAGACCCCAAGGAAGCTGTGGTGTATGGGATATACTCAAGGTGTTACGAGGCGAAGCCGAGTAACCCCAAGGGTATCCCATACACCACAGCTTCCGAGGAGTCTATGTGGCTTGTACCACAGTTGACTGCCTTCCACCAATTACAGGCCGAGAAAAGTATACCCTTGGGTAACACCTTTGGGTTTAGGCAGCTTAGAGAACAAAGGCCTGAAAAGTGTGGGTTATGTCCTATAACCCTACACTTTTCGAGGCCTCTGATTGGTGGAAGGCAAGCAACTGTGGTACAAAATAATTCAATGTAATCCCCTGTGGATAGATGGCACAGCGGTATACTTCAGATACCTTCCTAAACTTGCTTTGTGGAAAAAGTAGCGTTGAAATACGTGTGCGACCAAAACCAGACAGACCAAATGAGAAGCGTGTTTTGAATGCTTATGCGAAGACCCCTATGTAGTTAATTGTATAGACCAGGAAGTTCAAACCTCCCCTTGCGTTTATATAGGTCACGATAACCATGATCAAGCAGTTTTTCATTTCGTGCAAAGAAAGAAGCACTTTTGAATGCGTTGTGTTAAATCAGACATTTTAGTGTTTCTCTATGCCGAGGGTGGCAGCTTTTTCTCTAAACTAAAATGCGTTATGAAATAAGAACCAAATAAAATGACTTCCAAATATAAAAAGCATAAATCCAGCACACACCAACCGCTACTGCACGAGAGTTACGCAAACTACATTTGTATGGGCAGACCATACATGTGACCATTGGCACTACACTTCACAGGCAATACAAAGTGCTACACACAAGATCTGCTGCTGCCACTATACTAGCCTGCCTCCCAGGCCATATTTCAATGTAATCCCAAGTGGATAGATGGCACTGTGGTATACTTCAGATACCTTCCTAAAATTGCTATGTGGAAGAAGTAGAGTTGAAATGATTGTGCGACCATCATGGCATGTTTGCACTCAAACGGCAAATTGAGTATTACGGGCTGTGCTGTGCTGAAACTATTGATGTCCAAATTCTGCTTTCATCACCCCAATTACGTTCTCAGACAGAGCTTCGATACTACCATTACAACCATTACAACCCCCTCGTGTGGAAATTGTTTGAACTATTAAATAATAGTGTCGGAATCTCTTAAAAATGTGGGCTCACATTATTGACAGTGCCCATCTGATTGAAATTGAATTTTATTTACCTAGTCAATAATTGAAGACTATTCTCTAATTGTCAGTATGTTGAAGGTTTTTATGCTATTTCGGCTGTTTAAGGTTTTGGCATACTAGCTATCCCCACGCTGGGGCTCGAACTGTCGACTACACCACTCGAAATTGATTTATAGTTGCATTCCCATGGATAATTATCTTTTCCTAGTCAATAATTGCTGACTAGTTCATATGTGGGTAATTTTGAGTTTTGCAGTTTGAGGTATTTACACAATAGGTATGCCCATGCTGGTGCTCGAACTACTGACTGCACCACTCTAGTTGAAATTGATTTTTATTTGCTTTAGCATGAATGATTAAATATACCTAGTCAGCAACTAGGAGGAACCTTAAGGTATGTATGCTATAGTGGCAGTTTGGGAGTTTCGTGTGCTAGCTATCCCCACCCTATGTTTCAATTTATTGACTGCTATTTTGAATTTTTAAGGGTTTCCTATATAGCAAATATCCCCACCCTGGTGCTTTGATTTTTAAGTTTTCCACGCTGATTGAAATTTGATTATAGTTAGTATAGGTATTGATGACACCTACCTAGTCAATTCGTCCTGAATTATTTCTAAATGCGGGTAGTTTCTTATTTTAACTGGTGTGGCTCCTTAAATGCAATCCGGTGGAGTAAGCGTCCACACCCTAACATATATTGCACAGAATATCCAACTGTGTGAACAGACACTGGATTTGTTTGGCTATCTTCATCTTTCCCATCTTGGAATCTCATTGCCTCTATGCAGTTATATAGATTTTCTTTCAGATTGTTGTCTGAAATATTAATGGGCAAAATAGCACTATTTTCCTCACATGCTATAGGAAGAATACAGCAGCAAGATGGAGGCTGCCATCTTCGAAATCTGAGCAAGCTAGCTGATTTGCTGAATAACTGTGACCCTCCTTTAGGGTGCACTAGGAGGAACTAGAGTCCCCCTAGTAGCCATATTCGTAACTCATTTTCTTTACACTTTGACAGAGCAAGCAAACACAAATGCGCAGGATTAATAATAGCAACTTTTGTCCAAATTATTTAAAACCCCGTTTTTACTAACTAAAAGAGCAAATAAATGTTGTTTTCCAAAAGTTGTCACGAAGTGATAAGATACAGGATTTGTCCCATGGCCTAAAATATCTCTATGTAGGGTTTTTTATGACCAGGAAGTTATGAATACTTGTCATATGACTCATAGGCTCATATAGGTCAGGGCACCATGCGTAGGCAGTTTTAAATTGGAAGCACACCACATCGACCCAGTGTGTCTTAAGAAGGAGCTTCGCAGATATAGAAATGTCTGTGTACGTGGTACTGATGCTGTTAGTGTTGCTGAATTCAGCAGTTTCTCAGGATACTTCAGGAGATCAGCAATGTGGACCAGGGCAAGAGCAGTGCGTACAGAACAGCGTGGAGAGGATGCGTTATGAAATGGACGCCATGCAAACCGACCTACGGAGAGTTATAAAGGAAAACTCGAGATTGACAAGAGAAAATCAAAAGATCACAGCAGATCTGCAACAAGGTATCTTTTATCTTTTGTCCTATCAGATTCTGATACAGTCAAGAGAGTGCACCACACAAAATGATCTCGGTACTTAAGTTTATGATTTCCAATATTTGTACAAAATATAAAACTTTGCATTATAGGTTTAATTGACTCTCAAGGGAGATCCGCCATGGCCTAGTGGTTATGACGTCTTCCTAGTAGTCGCGGGTTTGAGTCCATGACCAAATGTGTATCAATCAAGACTATTTACAATTCTTTAACGAGAATCTGAAATTCATTTTTTGACTATTCTTATCATATCTTTTTTGACCTGGTCAGGATTTTTTCTCCTCTGGGAGAGCATTTTCCTCTCTATGACAGAACCAGAAATTGAACTTTATAGTAGAGAATGGTTTCTTACCATCTTTCTCGTCACTAGAGTTGGTAGCAGAGGTATTATCTGTACTAGAGGCATTTTACGATATCAAATGGAAAATATATCATCAAATTTGTACCAAAGGATACAAAGCAGAAATAGATGTTTGAAAACGTCCTCCCAAAATGGGAAATAATTTATGATTTGACAAGTTTGACAAGTTTTGAGTGAGCGTAATAGAAAATCAGCTTGTATTGAAAAGGGAATCAAATTATTCTTGTAGAAACATTGCATCATTCGGATCCAAATAGTCCAGTTCTGAGAAGGCCACATAATGCATGGACCTAGATAACACGTCATACATTACTAAAATGTTCAAATGAATAAATATATATAATTAGAAAGTTCGTTACTGACTTTAAAATAGAATATAGAAAGAATTATATATATATATATATATATATATATATATATATATATATATATATATATATATATATATATATATATATATATATATATATATATATATATATATATATAAATATGTATATATATATATATATATATATATATATATATATATATATATATATATATATATATATATATATGTATATATATATATATATACATATATATATATATATATATATATATATATATATATATATATATATATATATATATATATATATATATATATATATATATATATATATGCTTTGTGATTTACGTGTCTTTATTAAAATCAAATCAAGCTCTTTCAGTGATATTTTTTAATCATAATTAAAGCAGATGCACAGGATTAATGTTATGTGTTAACCTATGTTATGGTTAAATTTCAGTAAAGAATCCAACTATCAAAGTCGGATCTTCCTACATAAGATGGGGTCGTACAGTTTGTCCAGATGGCACACAGACGCTATATAGAGGTAAAGTGTTGAACTTAAAAGGATGGTATAGGGATCTTGTTAATCATCCCTTTTTTCTCATATCATGGCCAAATATGATTAAAGTCATTCGTTCGTGGTAAGCGAAGCAGGAACACATTAGGAAACACTGACGAACCCCAGAAGTTTGATTACATTTGCATTTGCCTCTAGCTAGATTCTTTGATCCTCACAAGCTTCCTGAGGCAGGAACAGCAACAACTAGAGCATTAAAACATGTTCTCTCTGTTTTGATGTTGATAACGAAGACATTTTAAACTTATCGATGTGGTTAAGGTGATGAGTACCATTGCAAGCCAGTTAAAAGCACTATCCCAAAACACACCTCAAAGCAGCATGATCCTATAACTAGGTGTATCTCCAGGTTCCTGGGTGTTATCAGGTAGAGAATATCATCGCCAACTGCCATTATTTAATTCATATTCTGTTTTATTTCAATATTTACAACTTTTTTTTTAAATGACATATTCTCATAACCTACGCAACCGATGGTTACTGCAGGTTCAGAGTTACTTTAGGGATATCATTGACTATGCCCAATAAGAAGTATTTTTTTTTATTTTTTACTACTGAAGATTTTTACAGGCCCTAACATTGAAAATTCTAGTGAAAAATCTTGACCCCAAGTGCATTGGGCTCTCACAGCTAGAAAAAGTATCAACTATTTATAGCTACTAGTATCTATCTATAACCCTTTGTTTTGACTGTGACGAGCGACCACTGAGGTGTGTCCTGGTACAGCTGTCTTTTGTTCCTAGCCCACATGGGAGCGACGACTCGACCACCGCTGGGTTTTAGGATCCACACACACTAGATCTCACTAAAATTTCCAAATATTATGGCCCGTAAAAATCGTTAGCAGTAAAGAATCGAAAAATTACTTTTTATTGGGCATAGTCAATGACATCCCTAAGGTATCTGTGAACATGTAGTGACCATCACTTGCGTAAGTAATGAAATTATGTCATTTGAGTGAAAAGTTGTAAATATTGAAATAAATTAGAATATGGGTTGACCAAGGATCGTTGGCTATGATATTATCTATCTGACAACACTAAGGAACCTGGAGATACTCCTTGTTCTATGTTTATGCTACAATGAGATGTGTTTTTGGAGGGGCCTTTTATCTAGCTTGCAATGGTACCCATCACCTTAAACAGTGTATAATGATAAGATGTAAGTGATTAGTACAAGAGTGAAAATGATAGTGGTGTTGCTCTGGGGGATGAAATATTCATAATTTTGTAAAGATAAGGATCTTGTAAAAATTGGTTATAGTGAATGCTTTTTTGCCGCTGCCGAAAATGACAAGGTAAGGATGATGCTGAGTGTAATTATGGTAAAGAAATATACAGCGATGAGGAGAAAAGGGGAGATAAGTCTGATAACAATATCTGTGATGATGACAAGGAGAAATGAGATGGGGGATGCTGGGGGAGAGTAAAACAACCATGAAGAGAAGAGTTGGTAGGGAGGATTTTGATAATGATGATAATGAGTATGAATGGCAAGATGGCTGACACTAGATTTGCCTAAAAGGCAACCCAGTGAAATAACCCAATGCAAGAGGTTGTGAGATAGGTGTTTATATTAACTGTTCAGGAGGGAAATTGCGCTGTTTTGCATGGGGAGCCCGCGGTTGCAAAAGTAGGGCTTGTTGTAGTGTGGTTGTGGGGATCCGTGCGCCGAAACTGATGGCCGGCGCACGGATCCAAGGCCCAAATACAGGGCATCACTGGTTGCACACTCTATAATTGTGGAAGTAAACTGTTTGAAATCACTTTGTATGTCTTACAGCAATTCTGAGTTTTTTTCATTAAAGTAGCACATGGGGTTCAAACCAGGAATTCAAGAAACACCATCTTAACCCTACTCCTGAGTGGTAGCAGGTAGAAAATATCATAACCATGCGTCCTTAGTCAGCCCATATTCTATGTCATTTCAATATTTACAACTTTTCACTCAAATGACATAATCTCACTACTTGCACAGGTGCATTTAACTAGCTTGCAATGGTTCTCATCACCATAACTTAAGTAAATTATCATATTAAGTAAATTACCTTGATTCAGATATTTAAGTAGTTTGATATACTGGCTAGATTTACATTTAATACATCTGACACAACTTAAAAGAGAGCCAAATCTGATTAGATAAATTAGTCATCCACGCCAATAGAATAAATCTTTTCTAAGGATAAGTTCTGATTTAATACATTACTACAAGTTAATGTTTCTATTCCATACAGTATTTGAATTTGGCGCCAATACTACGCGGTCGATGACGTCACCAATCAGTTCAGCGTGAGTTGCCGGCTTCAATAATTGTCGTGTCAATAGACATTCCTATGGGAAAACCGGCTCAGGTCTTAATGATTACGTGTGATTCAATAGATGCCAATGTTTTACTATACTCACCCCCACATGTGCTTGAAGGTCGGACATATTTGTGCCACTATATCTTGTCTCGCATGCACTACTTTTGTACTAGTACGCTGTGAGAACTGGTTGCCGTTCGCAGCATATGGTGTGCAGGAATTTGAAAGAAATAGTGCACGGAAGAACAGGCGCGCCTGACACGGAGATGGGAACCTTTCCATTGAAAAAAAACTGCAAGCCCTGCTAATCTACTACTACATGTAAAAAATGTGTGTTTTCTGGTATCCGCTTTCTTTCAGGACAGATAAAGTTAGCCACGTGACCTGGCTAGAAATGATGCCATTTTTCCAACTAGTCGAACCCACTTGCTGAGGGTGCCAGTTTCAGAGTTTGCTAATAAGGGAACGGCTTGCAGCCGTATTTAAAGGCACTAAGCGTCAAGTCTATGTGGTTTTGGATCAAGAACTTAACAAATTCATGCCTTTAGATGCTTTCTAAAAAGGCCTTTTGATTAGGCACACATTAGAAAGACACTGATGTACCCCAGCGAATAGTAATCTGTGAGGGTCTAAAACCAGGGCAATCAAAGGCCAGTCTACTAACCATTTACTCGGTTATTCAAAACATCATTATCAGGAAGTAATTATGTCGGCAGACGCCAATGAAATACACCTACCATTGAATCAGTTTGAGGCATGTGAGATGACGTTGATACATTGTTGTTAACTGAACGAAGTTATGCGGAGTCACAGTGGTGGGTTGCCTAGAGAACTGGCATTTAATTCCTATACTAGCAGACCCCGTGCACAGCATGAGTTTGGATTCTAAGTCATACTCAAGCATGCACGGGAAGTTACGCGGGAGAGAATTAAACAAAACTCAATCAAACTACCTTAACCAATCAAAACATCAGAACTCTTACTGATCCGTTGGCATCGCTCAGGTTAAATGAGTGATCTTTAAGTTCACTGGCTATGAATGGGTTAATAAACCATATTCTGATAAACATAATTCATACTTACCTTCACGATTTACATAATACATTCATATGATAGCAATGATCAACTTAAAGAAACAAAAACGTGTAAGTGTGTGTGTGTGTGTGTGTGTGTGTGTGTGTGTGTGTGTGTGAAAACATCATCTTGACTTTATTTCAACAATTCATTTAAAATTCAATTTAATAATTCCTGTTTATAGAATTTTCCATATATTTAGTTTTAAAATAATAAAATAATCATTAAATGATGGTGGGTGGCAAGGGGTTAAATGAATACTAAAGAGCACTGGCCATGAAATGGTTAATACAATAAATCTTAACTAATTCATGGTGGCAAAGGGTCAATTGAATAAATTCAGGTGCTCTGACCTTTAATTGGTTAATTTAACAACTTTTAATATATTCTTGGGTGGTCCAGGGTTAAATGTACATTGGCCATGAATGGGTTAACTTAGGAACCTTTGATATATTCTCGGTGGGTAAATGTTTAAATGAATGGTCATCAGGTGCTCTGGCCATGAATGGGTTAATCAAATTACCCTTAACATATCCTGGGTTGCAAAAGGTCAAATGATTGAATCAAAGGTGCATTGGCCATGAATATGTTAACAACCTTTGATATATTCTGGATGGGTAAAGGGTTAAATAAATTACCCTAGGGTGGTACATACATTCATGTCTTGCATAATAAAACATACATGTAATTATAAATGATGAACTTGATCAACCATAATTGTGTGTTTTTGTGTATGTGTGTGTTTGTGTTTAATACAAAATCAAATATATTGCATTCCACCACATTCCACCAAAAGGGCGTAAATATACTGTCTCAATTAAGGAAATTATGAAGAACACAAAACTATAATACAATAAACTCGAATTGTTACTGAAAGGGACTTATTATTTTAAGTCGGTAGATGTTTTTACAATGGTAATGGTTAACACTTTTGGCTGCCTGGATGTACGGCAGAAAGTGGCATCCGAAACAAGGGAAAACAGCAAGATGTTATATTATCCTTTCCTGTGCTCCAACCGGGTTTCCAACTTGGAACGCCTGCTATACGTACAGGCCAGTATCCTAACGTCTACACCAACTTGCCAAATGGTATATGTCTCAACACTTCTCTTCCGTTAAGGCAGTCGTGGTCAATTCTTAGTATATGGCGTTGTAATTCAAAGATGTTGCCGGCAAACTCGATCCCGACTCCAACTTCCTTGCCGGTAAATGTGTGTCTTATGGCAGAAGGAAAGTACTAATTGTAACCCTTCCTTGCCGACTGACTAAAATGCCCAAACAAATGGCACTGGTCAAAACCTAGTGAAACGGTTCTGGCTGCTCTAAAAAGGGAGCAATCCATCCCGCAAACTCTTTATTGATATTTTGATAGCTATGTGGGTAATGAATATGCATGCCATTTCAGCTTCATTAACTAGTGGAAGATAGCCACTATTAGCATACGTGTTGATGGGAAATCGGATTTTTGTTTGTTGTCACATAATCTGCAATACTACTGTCAGGTTTTGACTGACATGTTGTAAATCTAAGAATAATCCAGAGTATGTTATATGTAGAACTAGGCTTTACCACAAGTCACTGGTAACTTCTCACATGTACCAGCATTGATTCGAACCCAGATACTACTAGTGGTGAGAGACGCCGACTAGTCAGTGGCAATCTCTTGGACTACTTGTCTATTTCTTAAGCAGGCCGCCAGTTAATGGTTGCAGCAACCAGCTTTTTGTTACTGTTATCCAAAATGATTAAATATTGAAAGTTTGTTTCCATCCACTCCTTTTCCCTTGTGATATGGTTTTGAATTTGTTTGTACTGAACCATGGTGGTGTAAAAACCCTCTAGTGTGGACCGGGAAGTATCCCTTTGCCAAATGATGTATCAAGAAATGTTTATTTATTTTCTTTTTCTAGTCATCTAAGCATTAGTGGGTTGGCATGACTAAGTAATCTAATATAATGTGGTTTTCGGTTACCCGTTTTGTTGACCATAATCTTTTTATATATTAATTCATAATCAGAATGTGCTAATATCACTGTTAACGGCATCTATGCATGAGTATGTTACTTTACAACAGTGATTAATAGGAGCCTAATTGTTTACAGGTTACACAGCTGGTTCAGATCACAATCATTCTGGAGGAGGAAGTAACTACATATGTCTCCATGATCAACCAGAATGGGGGAAGTACACAGACGGAATTCAGTCGGCTAGTTACATATTTGGCACAGAATATGAGATATATCCAAACAATCCATTCTCCAAGTCAAGGCAAGCTCTCCACGATAATGATGCTCCGTGTGCTGCATGTTACACCCCTAAAAGTGCAACCATCATGATACCTGCCAGAACAACCTGTCCTGACGGCTGGGGTAAAGAGTATGGAGGGTATGTCATGGCTGAGCATTCTCACCATAAAGGTAGAACGACCTATGTCTGTGTGGATGGAGATCCTGAAGTGCGGGCAGGAGGTGGTGCAAACCATGATGGAGCATTGTTTTATAATACAGAGGCCGCTTGTGGTTCTTTACCATGCCCCCCTTATGTAAATGGAAGAGAACTCACATGTGTGGTCTGCTCCAAGTAGTTTCCTTCATCTCATAAGTCGTTGCACAGGCATTTGCTCCAGTTGAGGAACAGGTGTAGACTAGAGTAGTATGATTGGTGTAGAGTGAATGATGACAAGGGACCAGAAATCCTCCCCAAAAGACCGAAAACCCATGGAAAATAAAGGAGAAAGCAATTATGATGACGGAGCAGTCTCTATGTATAATTAAGAATTCCTGTCATCATTTACTCTTCACCAATCAGACTACTCTAGTCTACACTTGTTCTTCAATTCTGGGGCAAATGCCTGTGATTGTTATTTCGCCTATAAATACTATTAATGTTAAGGGTGCAATATTTCTAAATGTTTCCAACATAGGTTCCGTTATGTAGGAAAGCCAGACCCTTCCCAGGGATAGTGTATACAATTGCCTTCGAATATGTCCAAATCAAAGAAAAAACAAGAGTTGTCCTAATGTGTTCTTTATATTCATGAGTAATGCATGGCGAAAGCCCGCAACATTCGGACATCTCTTGGTTCACTAATCATGTAATCTGTCCGTATTGTCAATTGAAATATAAACTTTTACGATGGTTTAATTCAATTCCTCTAGAGTTCACATATTAGTTGCATTCTAATGTCTAACTCGATGATAGATTGAAGTAATAGTTGAAGTCAATTATCAAACTCTGTTGGTACAATAACGTTTACTTGAATATTAATCAATGTTTTGTGTTATTAAGATAGATTAGTACATGTACGTATCAGAGCATGTTCACACTTAAGAAGGTAATTGGTTTATTTCATTAGATTAAGGCTGAATATCTATATACTAATCATATCCTGTTTTATTTCAACTCCACATTGCTTTTACAATGTTTGATTGGAAGTCACATTTCATTTTGAAATATGATTTAGGTCAGACTATTTACATTCAACTCATGGCCATTTTTACTTTCCACAATGTCTGTTTGGTAGTTAGATTATATTTTGAAATCTGATTCCAGACATACTTCTTGAAACAGCATAATCCACCAGTAAGCTTGCAAATGCACTCAGCGTTTGGATGTACATATATCAATCACCTCCCAAAATGTCAACAGCAGTGAAACAGTTAAAAAAGCAAAAACAATTTTGCTGTATGAAAAACCAAGGTAAATAAAAGAATTGCACAGTTCACATCTGACGTACACTCACAGTCAGATGACGTTGAACATAAATGATTCATTTGAATGATATCAAACAAATTGATCCCTACTTGACCTCCTACTTATAATCACTGATTTTATCTAAACCATGCTTTATCAACAATATATTCACATATATATGCTTGCTCCAAATACGTCGTGTAAGTATTTAGTTAAGCAGCTGTCTAGCCTTGGTTGTCATTCAATTGCTTTGATTTGAAATAAAGAAGAGATAGTTAGATACTAAAAAGATCCAGCCTGTATTAGAGCATTTTGAAAACATTTGGCATCACCAAAATGTCCTAGGCTATGAAATGATAAGTGTCAATTGTGGACAAATTATATTTTGAAAGTTTAATGTCAATGATTTTTCTTCCTGATCTTTCAGTGAAACACCTTCCATCGATATTGCTGTTTAATGGTAGTACGTTCCATATATCTTACATGTATAGTTCAATTTAGAATTTTTGATATTCTTGTGTCATGTAAAGGTCATTACTGCAGCTCACAAAGCAACGCCTTTTCCTGCAAAGATGTATTGTGAATGCGTCCCTACATTCTAATAAACTGTGATGGCTGCAATATATGACTTGTTTTCATTATGTATCATCGAATCTTGAACCTATTCAGTTTAACTTCAAAATTCAATCTTGTGAAAGTCTGAACAACAAACCCTATTATTTTAGCAAACGCAGACAACGGGGCTTTGCTAAAGTTCTAGCGCGCAAGTTACATTGCTTCAAATCTGACCCCGCCAAAGAAAGTTGATTTCAACCTCAAAACATCAGTTGAGAGTTAACCTCCGAATTTGCCAGCAATATATATAATAATAAAAGAAAAATGCATTCCGGACAATTATCTGACAATTAACTTATCTGATCATATCACTGACCCTGGATACTCATAGTAAGTAATACAGAATATCTAGGTTCTAGTTAGTTGTGTTATAACTAAACGTCTAGTTCTATGTAATCAAATTTATAACTTTTTGAAACATGTTTTTCAGATTCGTTTTGAATCTCAAGCGTTTATGGAATGAACGAAAATTCATCTATCATGGTGTATAGGAACAGACCTTGCCAGTGGTCATATAATAATATACATATATGGCCTTAACTTGATAGTAAGTTATGCATAAATTGATAGCTAAAGAAAGAAACAACATTACTGCATTACAGTTCAGTATATTTGCACCAACAATGCAGACATGATCAGACGAATTAAATGAAAAGTTTGTTGAAAATGCTAATGAGAAGACCCCAATGTAGCTTACTCTACAGACCAGGTAGTTTAAACCTCCCCATGTTGCTATAAAGATCGCAATAACCATGATCAAGCAGAATTTCATTTCGTGCAAAGAAAGATGCACTTGCGAATGTTGTGTTAAACCTTAAATGTTTGTGTTTTCTTTGTCGAGGGTGGCAGCTTTCTCTCCAAAACTTAAATACATTTGGGAAAAGGTACCAAGTATAATGATTTCCAAATATAAATTATTACTAACAAAAATCCTACACACGCCAACTGCTGCTGCCACTATGCGAGAGCTACGCAAACTATAAGAGGAGCACATGTCTTGCCAATGGCCCTTATGGTGATAATCTAGTACACCTAAATTATTAACAGTAGGTGGTGTCCTTGGCTGGACCCTAAGAATGGATATTAAAAAAAATGATTACACATGAGTAGTGATCACTGGCCACGAATCTCGACCTAGGAACTTTCCATTGTGATACGGTCAAGAGAACAAAATGAGGGGCCCTTTGGGTCTTCTTTGTTAAATTGGTCCCAAACGACATGGCTGCCCTACTGTGACCATGCAGATTCCTTTCGAGCTAGACCATTTTGAATAATATTTTCATCTCATCTTTTGGCTGAAAGTGAATAACAATAGTCTTTGAAGCCAGTGTTTTAGAATATGACATATACGCCACAAACTTTTAATTTCTGAACCAGTCAACCGGACGTCTGCCAGTGATTGGTTGTACAATCACCCATAGATAACATTTTAACATAATAAGACACGCGCATCAACGATCATCGTAGCTTGCGATTCAAAGGCTAATATGTTATACTAAGTCATTAGTCTTTTAAAAGTTCAATGGTAGTTTATGGCAAAAGATTGGTTAGATTCAAAATCAGCAAATGCTAATTTTAGGGAACTCGGCGGAAGGTTTAGCATGTTGGCATAGTTTGAGGTTATTGAGAAAAGCTACCCCACGACTGTTGAAATTTCAAAACGATATGTCTTATTTTAAGTCATTAGTCTTTAAGAAGTTCAATAATATTTTATGGCAAAAATTTGGTTATATTGAAAATCGGGAAGTTTTACTTTTATGGAACTAAGTGGGAGGTTCAGCTCGTTGACAGAAGTTTAAATGTTGACAAACTTCGCTTAGCATTGACAATATTATATAAATAGTATTAATGTTAGGAGTCCTATATTTCGAACAGTGTCCATTGAAAATATAGTTTAATACTTTTTTCATAAAGGTTGGAATGAATCTGGTCTTCAATCTATTTGTACCCGGAGTTCGCACATAGGACGAGATTTTTATACAAAAGTCGATAATTAACTCGAGTTAAGCCAGATTGTTAAACGCAATTGGTACGATAAACGATAGCCCAATATTTATCAAAGTCTTTTTCATTCTAATTATATAACAGTACTTGTCAGATCAGTGTTCACTCCAGAGGGAAATCGGATTATATGATTATACCAAGATTGGTTGTTAATTTACTAATAATTTCCTAACCCTTGTGTTTAGTTGAAGCCCCACATTGCTTTTCACAATGTATGGTGGGTAGTTTTCTTGTGAACTATGGCAAAATACAATATGAGGAACCAGTAAACTCGGAGATGCACTGGGAATTCATCTGAGAAGTGTCTTTCTGGCTGTCAACAACATAGCAACCATGCACCAATTACTATTATACAGGAGGTGGCAGGATATCAAACATGTATTATGTATTTTAGCTTCCTGAAGGTCTTTGGCACCATGAAATTGCCTTCGAATATGAAATCATAGGTTAGAATCTTTGATGAACAATATTATGATTTGCATTTTATAAATCCAAAGCCTGTTTCGTGTATAGATGGTTGCTATGTACTTTAATGGATTACAAAGGAAAGGTTTTCAGCAGTATCTAATGCTTGACTACTCACAATCTGAAAAGATTTATTATACCTCTTCAGTACTTCAATCGTTTTCAATGAAACACTTTCAATCGATATTACGTTCTTAATGATAGCCGTTTTAATCCATCTGACCTAGACAGTTTGATACGTATTGTTTAGTATCCTCACATGTATGTCATGCGAAGGTCTTTGCTGTGGCTAACATTTCATACTTTTCCCTGCAGGAAATTATTGTGAATGCCTAAACATATTCTTTAAAACAGTGGTGATGGCAGTATATGAAGGCTTTTTTCGTAATGTATCGTTAAACTAGATTTCATTGTAAATTTTCACTTTTTTATATCACAATACACCATCATTAATGAAAGTGAATGATAAGACAAAAACGGACAAAAACATGTATATATATATATATATATATATATATATATATATATATATATATATATATATATATATATATATATATATATATATATATATATATATATATATATATACATATATATATATATATATGATATATATATATACATATATATATATATACATATATATATATATATATATATATATATATATATATATATATATATATATATATATATATATATATATATATGTATATATATATATAAATATATATATATATATATACATATATACATATATATATATATATATATATATATATATATATATATATATATATATATATATATATATATATATATATTATATATGTATATGTATATGTATATGTATATATATATATTTATATATATATATTTATATATATATATATTTATATATATATATATATATATATATATATATATATATATATATATATATATATATATATATATATATATATATATATATATATATATATATATATATATATATATATATATATATATATATATATATATATATATATATATGTGTGTATATATATATATATATATATATATATATATATATATATATATATATATATATATATATATATATATATATATATATATATATATATATATATATATATAAAGATATATATACAAGAACGTCGGCAATTGTGGAGGACAGCAATCAATAAGTGCGTTTTGCTTGAATCCGCTTAACTACTAGGGCCACCCTCTACTCTGGAGACTAGAGTTGAAACGTGACGTTGTTCATGTTGTTTGGCTTGGGCAAGAGACATACATTAATACATGGGCAAAAGGGGTGACGTTTCCATTCGTAACCAAATTATGCACTTACAACGCTTCATGACATGGAGGCCATCAGGTCGTTCCACACAGCTGCAGCTTTGACAATGGCTCCACTATCGAGTAGCACATAACAAGAAGTGTTCAAAAGAACACGTTGCATAATATGGTATCCAGTAGACCGTGGGGCAATGAAATTTGCACTTCATCTTTGGGTAGAATTAGGTTTACATGCGCAAAATTACTAAGCGGCGCCAGGACCGCAATTCTAAAAATGTGTTTACGGGATCCGTACTACTGGGGCAATGAAATTTGCATTTGATCTTTGGGTACGGGATCCGTACTGTCAGTTATATTGCAGGAACTCTAAATTTTCCCACGAGTTGCCCTAGCCCACTATATTTAGGAGATATGCATGGTATATGAAAATTAAAGTATACCCTATATACCCTTTCAATCGACGTAAAACACTACAAAGTAGAAACTGTGGTCATATCCAGGTCATCTCTGAAGCAGCTATTGAGTTATGAAAAACATAGCTGAAACATAAAGACCATATAGGGGTTGGATAACAATTGTTGGAAAGGGGACAGGAGTGTTTTTTGAGTGTGTCACAAGCATCACAGCCTTAACATAGCTAAGTATATTTATCTATTCAATATTGTACTCAATGTTTATCAGTTAGTATGTTAACAAGTACTATAGAAAACAGATATGACGCGTGTCCCAAATATAGCGAATTGGGGAGTTGGGGAGCATCATAGCGTATCTCTATGTTAGCTAAGGAAGTCGCCGCTGACAGCGCCAAAGTACAGAAAAAAGCACAGCGTTTTTATATATAGCGAAGCGGAACCACACGCTAAGTACGATATATACAGACGCGTACATAGTGTGTTCTACAGTATATATGTTGACTGATTATATTATTTTGATATTATGTACACAAGTATGAATTTTGTAATTTGATATTGTAGCAAATAAACACACTTATTTACTACTCTGTTTCTGTATTTGAAAAACAAGTTTATATGTGCGACAACAGATATCCTGTAAAATGACTTTTCCAAACATTTACAATACTGTAAATTGTTTGCAAGCAGTTATGGAGCCTTCCGGGCATCCCCGACATTTATGAGGGCCTTAAGCCCGTCTCACACAGACGTGTCAAGCTAGGACTTTTTGCAAAGACATAGCTAGGACACCCAGGACATCACGACTTTTTTGAAGCCGACAAAGTCCTAGGTGAAAATTGAGGAAATATATGCAAATTAGGATGTCTTGGTGCTGTCGGGGACACGTCGGGGACCCGTCGCGGACAGTGTGAACGATGAACAAGACGTAGTTGATGGACGCATAGGACATCCTGAGTAAGTCCTGTTAGGTGGGGATTTGTCTGCGATGTGTCGGGGACATATCGCGGACAATGTTAGGACAATGCAGACATGTCCCAGACATTATGCAAATTACTATTTTTGTCCCCGATGTATATAGGACATATTCGATGTGTCCGGGATGTGTCGGGGACAAGGCGTGGACATGTCTTGAGCGTCTTGTATCTTTCCCATAAAAATTTCAATCACCGTAACATAGTATAGTATAGTATGTTTATTGACTGCATTGACATGCAAAATAATACAGTATACATTAATAAATAAGAAATAAACATGTCGCCAAAAAAAACGTGTATTTACCTGGCCAAATGATCTAGTCAGATTCATATATTTGCAGCTACTTACAATGTAATACCTATTATTATTATTATCATTATCATTATTATTATTATTGTTATTATCATTATTATTATCATTACTAGCTGCAACCAATACACAGCACAGGCTTTAATACACAGCTTCTTAGTTTTATGAGATAAGAACCGCCAACATTAGCAGCCAAAGGAAGATCTCTTTAGGATCTTTCTAACATAATGTCGTGATTTCTGGATCTACAATTACAATTCTAATATATTTTAAAAGACTATATGACTGCCCTTCTAAATGTATAAAATGTGTTGTCTTAAGGCCCAGTGATAAGTGAGAAATCATCAAATGAAAACGGACATATTTTGCCGAGAATGTCGGGAAATCAAAATGTGTGTTTAAGGCGTTTTCATTCAATGATCTCTCCGTGATTACTGGGCCTAAAATTACGATTTTAATTCATTTAACAAGAACATATTCGGGACTTTCTAGATGTTGTCTTAAGCTCAATAATGTATGAATGCAATTTTATGATGTTTTGTTGCTGAGGTGGTAGCCATGGTATATTGTAGGAATTGATCACGGGAGGGGTTCCCAAGAGGGGGAGCACTTGGGTAATTAGGGGGGCGCATACGCTCGTTATCAAATATTTAAAAATACCCCTAAAGCACTGATTTCTGGCCAAAAAAGCAACCTTATTTCAATAAAAACGCTGACTTTTTCCACCAAATAAACACCCCTTCTTTATCAAAACACTGACATTCGATGAACGGGAACACATATTTTAACATGAGGTCTTACGACACTTTTAGAAATCTCAGTTTAATTTTCCTCAAATTTTGCCAAAGGAAAGAACAGAGCACAGTGATCTTCAAAACAACTTAAAATCATGGGGTCATCAAGTTTTTTTTTCACAGATTTTTAAAAAATTAATGCACTTAATGTCACAAACATCACTTTCTCCAAAATTGGTGTCTTTCTTTGCTAGATTTATCCCTTAAGAGATACTGACACAGCCTGAAATACTGCTCTGCCTTGTTGAAATTATTTTTCTGCTGTTATATAGGAATCATTGGGCAAAATCAAGGAATTTGAGAAACAAGTTTTTGACCCAAAATTGATATAAGCCATAATTGCCTAGTTTAATTTTCACCAATTTTTGTCTACACTATCTAAACAATGCTCTTTATAAGAAGACATAAAGAAAATGATAGGTCATCGTGTTAGTTTTCGAACCACAGATGGTCAAAGTTTGTGAAATAGGACTGTTTTGGGGTATTTTTCTATGAAAATGTTAGAAAAGAGTTCCCCATTTTATACACATGAATTATCACTCATTATGCCTGAAAACGTGTCAAAACATCAAATTCAATGAATATGGAAATCACTGTAGCCAAAAACAAAAAAACTCGTAGAATAATATTTTTAATAGGCAGGTATAATCAGAATTGGTACATATTCAATAAAAAATCACTTCGGTATTTAGGGGGTGCATACGTTCGTTATCAGAATTAAAAAATACCCCTAAAGCACTGATTTCTGGCCAAAAAAGCACCCTTATTTTAATAAAACGCTGATTTTTCCACTAAATAAACCCCCCTTCTTTTATCAAAACACTGACATTGGATGAACGGGAACACGTATTTTAACTTAAGATTTTATAATTCTCTGCTTGTTTAGCGGCAGCAAGTGGCGGCAGCAAACTCGGAAGCCCTGAGTCACTTTGGGAGTCACTCGGCGTCAGAGCCGCGTATATTTCGTGGATTGTAAGGGGATTTTGACCCCCCATACTTCGTACCTGGGTACAAAAAAGTACCCTTCTTTTACAAAATCGCGGACATGCGGAGGTCTTAAAAAAAGACCCCTTCTTCCGCGAAATACGTAACGAAGGTGCGGCCCCCCTCTGTACCTGAGTGCCCCCCCCCCCCCCCCCCCCCCCCGGGCCCCATACTTCGTACCTGGGTACAAAAAGGTACCCTTCTTTTACAAAATCGCGGACATGCGGAGGTCTCAAAAAAAAAAACCTTCTTCCGCGAAATTCGTAACGGGAGTGCACCTCGTTCTGGCCTCGTTGTGATGTGGGAATTCCCAACCGACGTCACGGGGAATCCCCAATTCACGTGATTAGGCCACGGCAAAAATCGTGTCCTAACACTGTCCTACCACTGTCCCGGGACCATTTCCCTTCAGGACACCTACTTTTGAGCCCCAGACACAGTTAGGACAATGCCGACTGTCCTAGGACAGGTCCCCGATATTGTTAGGACACGTATGGGACAAAGATTTTGTCTTGCGTTTTCTGGATGTCCTAGCTCGGAATTGAGACATGTCTCAATTCCGAGCTAGGACACGCACGACAGCCAATTTGTCGTGAATGACATGCCCTCTGTCGGCGATGCACCTAGGACACCCAGGACAGTGTTAGGACATGACCTAGGACGGTGTTACGATCAGGAATTGAACGAATTTTTTGAACGAAATTCCTGATCGTGGCATGTCCTAACACTGTCCTTACACTGTCCTTGCCTGTGTGAGACGGGCTTTACTCTATGATAAAATCTCCATGGACAAGACAGCATACATAAAAACACTGTGAAAATGGCACTACTTACCTACGCACTCCTTACGCACTCCTTAGGGAAACGGCTACGCAATCACAACAGCGCGTGGAATTTTGCGGCAATTTCTGAAATTTGGCGATTAAAAATCATTAGTCACTTTCCACGTATGTTACGCAGAAAGTTCCATGATGGAAAACATATGGAACTTTGGAGAAGAGCATTCTGAAATTTATGTATGTCGTAAAAATTGCAGCATAATGCATAAACATATATATATGTATATATATATATATATATATATATATATATATATATATATATATATATATATATATATATATATATATATATATATATATATATATATATATATATATATATATATATATATATATATATATATATATATATATATATATATATATATATATATATATATATATATATTGGCATTTAATCATCAAACCTCTCTCCTTGGAATTACATTGGTATGCAGACAACATAACTGCTTGCCCACTTGCCGTAGCTTTTGAAATTTTAAAAAGAAATTGTTGCTTTTTCTGCCATATTGTGGCTAAATTATGTGACTAGCCAGTTATGACTGGTGGAGGAAACTGGAGTACTTAGCAAAAACTACCGCCTAATGCCAAGTCACTGGTAACTTTCTCATGCCGTGACTGGGATTTGAGCCTACTAGGAAGATGCAGCAAGGGACCAATTATCATACAATCTCGTAGGAATTTAGAATTTTGATTATTGCGACCTTTCTGCCATAAATTGCAGCTAAGTTGTAACTAGCCAGGTATTAGTGGTTGAGGAGATCTGAGTACCCAGCTGAAGACCATCGCCCAACACCAAGTCACTGGCAACATTCTCATATGCTCTGCCATGGATTTGAACTCGGGTAGTTGTAAAGACAGGGAGTCAGTGTCAGTGTACAAACATAGCGGTCACAAAGTGTGTTGTACAGTTCAACTAACATGTCTGCAGTGTAATCAATTCTGCGCTGTAAAACTAAAGCGTGCCTATTCTGTGCAAGCAGGGGGCCTACTATAACGTTCGCCTGAACTATTCATCTTATTTTCTGAATGATGCGGTTGATGACTCATGACTGAGAACTATAAACTAAAAAAAACAAGAGCAATGCCAATGGTTCAGTAAGTGTTAGGGAAGTTTGATTGTGTTTTTTTATTCATTTAGTATTTTTTTATTATTCTATGCCTCTAAACCTCCTGCACATCATTGAGTATGACTTAGAATCCATTGCTGTGCCTGCTAGTGTGTGTATATATATATATATATATATATATATATATATATATATATATATATATATATATATATATATATATATATATATATATATATACATATATATATATATATATTAGTACGAATGCCACCATTAGGGGACATTTGGAGTAGGGTTAGGGGACATGGTCCCTAATGGTACAAGAGCCAAGTCCCTAATGTCCTTAACCAGTTTTCATGGAGACCAGGACTTTGTAGCCTATAATGAATAACTAAGAATGAACATAATTGAATAAAGATTTAGATGCGTCTCCACGTTTCCATAACTTCGCAGTTAAATAGTGGAAATTTGTGATCGAAATTTTTAAACTTTTACCATTAGGGGACCTACGAAATATTAGTAAAAATGACATAAAATGGAAATATATTAGGCACAAATTCGGGGATATTGTTATTGAATTTTTATTTGTTTGATTAATGCATTTATGAATGTAAATATATGGATTAATAAAAAAAAAGTTAGTAAATATATGTATATATGTATTCAAGGTCCCCTAATGATCGGATTCGTCAGTGGATACATATATATATACAATGTATATATATACATATACATTGTATATATAGTCGAGGTCCCCTAATGGTAAGCTTTTTGCATGACCCAAATCACATGTATCTTAGGGGACGTACTTTAGGAGCCTGAAAATGGCTGAAAATGGGTCCGGTCTGCACAAAAAGTTTACATGGGCACTTGCCAGACTTCTTTTCAATGATCATTGGAAGAAACCTCCACTGATCAAACGAACCAGCTCGGCAGCTGATTGCCCGGCGCTCGTAAGCACTTTTCCCGGCAGATGAGCCGCGGTGAGTGTTTATGTCGAATCCTGCATAAACATATGGGTCCAATATATGTATCATATTGTATATATTTATATATATATATACATGTGTAAACATATACTGTAAAACATCACCCAGAAAGACTCAATTCAAGAGGTGAATTTTTGGATTGAGGGACACACGAAGTTGTGCGGAAACAGGGCGCCCGCGACCGCAAGACTGGTGCAGATAGGTCAATCTCACTACACTCGAAGAGCTGACTACCTACCCCCCCCCCCCCCCCTCCCCAAATTGTTGTTTTGGTATATATGTCCCCTTTATAATGCAATTTGTTAGTAAATATATGTATATATGTATTCAGGTCCCCTAATGATCGGATTTATCAGTGGATACATATATATATACAATGTATATATATACATATACATTGTATATATAGTCGAGGTCCCCTAATGGTAAGCTTTTTGCATGACCCAAATCACATGTATCTTAGGGGACGTACTTTAGGGGACCTTCATGTATATTTTGCCTATTGTCAGCCTAGTTGTATCATACCTTCTGCAAACATAATATGTGGTTCACTTGCAAACATACAACAGTCTACAGACATTAAGAGCCCCCCAAAAAGACAATTTTATAATGTCCCCTAATGGTTGAATTTTTGGGTGATGTCCCCTAATGATGGTATTTGTAAGTATATATATATATATATATATATATATATATATATATATATATATATATATACATATATATATATATATATATATATATATATATATATATATATATATATATATATATATATATATATATATATATACATATATTTATATATATATATATATATATATATATATATATATATATATATATATATATATATATATATATATATATATATATATATATATATATATATATATATTAAATGTCTAGGAATCTGCGTGAAAATTGACTCGTCACTAATGATACATGTAGTTACAATATGGTAGATAAAATGGCTATTAAAAAGGTTCCAAATACATAGCTACATTTACCAATTGTGATTATCGTTAGTATGGTCCTATCTTGTCTTAAAGGTGACCATTTAGAAATGTGACAAACATGAACATAAATGTAGTTTTACAAATATCTGAATTTGAATAATCGAAAAAATTAAATGATTAAAGAAATGTATAATATCCTAGATACATCAGAATGTTAACACAAACAAGGCCGCCAAATTCATACAAATAGGAGCATGGTTTGAATCTTTTGAGAGACAGATCTCTAAGTATGTTTTCTTTTAGACCTGCAAGTGTTAAGTACATGTGTTATGCCCCCGTGGTCATGTAGATTAAGGTACCATGATAAGGAAGTTTTGAATTTGGAAAATACCACACCACATGAGTTTGTCTTAAGAAGGCGCTTTGCAGATATAGAAATGTCTCTGTACGTGGTACTGATTCTGGGAGTGTTGCTGTATTCAGCAGTTTCCCAGGATACTTCAGGAGATCAGCAATGTGGACCAGGGCAGGAGCAGTGCGTTCAGAACAGCATGGAGAGGATGCGTTATGAAATGGACGCCATGCAAGACGACCTACGGAGAGTTATCAAGGAAAGCCAAGAAATCACAAGTGGTCTAGAGAGAGTGACAAGGGAAAACCATCAGCTTTCAACAGAAAATGCATTTGTTCGTAAAGATCTACAAAGAGTGGTTCAGGAAAACCAGGAACTCACAGCTGGTCTAGAGAGAGTGACAAGGAAAAACCAGCAGCTTTCAACGGAAAATGAGCTTGTTCGTAAGGATCTAGAAAGAGTGGTTCAGGAAGTTAAAGAGTGTACAGCCAATATACAGAGAGTGACAAGAGAAAATCAAAATATTACAGCCGATCTACAACAAGGTATTTCTTATCTTTTGACCTATTGAATTCTGATATAGTCAAGGGAGTGCACCACAACAAGATTTCAAAAGTATTTAAGTATATAGCTTTTAGGTTTATGATTGCCAATTCTTTTACAAAATACATAAATTTGTATTATAGGTATAATTGACTGTCATGGGAGATTCGCCATGATGGCCTAGTGGTTATGTCGTCTTTCAAGTGGTAACGGGTATGAGTCCGTGGGTGATCACCAAACACATGTGCATTCTTTGCTAAGCTGAAATTGAAAAATAGAAAAATATCTAGGAATAGTGTAAATGCATTAATCTTTTATTGATAATTAGTATTTCAACTAAGGAGAGTGAATTAATTAATTACACTATTGTCTTTTAGATTTACGAATATTTATATAGGAATATGTAATTTTCCTAATTTTGATATTCGAAATTAAACATGGAAAATACTCTAATAATTTTTTAATATTGATAATTGCCAATGAACCAATGAAGAACATCTGAGGTTCATTTTATTTTAATTTTAAAAGTTTTATGATGCAATCACGAGTATAAAGAATTCATTAATGAAAATTTGCAATTCAGTTTTGACTATTTCTTATCATATCTGTTTTGACCTGTTCAGAATTTTGTTCTCCTCTGGCAGAGCAATCTTTTTTTGTCTCTCGCAGAGGCAGACATTTTTAGCTTTCAGGCCAAGAATGTGTATTTCTAACCCTTCAGAGCCAGAATACTTTTTTCTAGATTTTCAGGATCAGAAAATATCAAATGGTCCTTAAAGGAAGGAATGAGCAGTGTTAGAGAAATAGAATGTGCGATGCAGGGCGCAATACGAGATGTGAGGTAGATGTTAGAGCATTAGCTTTTGTAGGGCTCTTGCGTATAGACATCTTACGTTTTAGTAAGAAAACTATTTTGCACTTGAGAGAGTATGTATTCATTGAGCTATGAAGGGGTCCGATATACATGTATTCAAAAATAATTAATGAGTTTCCACTATAAATAAAGATAATTACTAGCAGGCCTACGTGCACTGCATGGGTGTGCTTGAGTCGACCTGGATAGAACCACAGTTTCTATTTTGCAATGTTTTACCTCAAATGACATTTTCTAGATCAATAAAGGGTATTTGATTTGTAAGTACAGTGCACGTCTGCTACATATACTAGTCTACGACAACTTGAAATTTGGAGTTCCTGCAAGATAATACCCTAGAGCACACAATTCTTGGTAGAAATCTTACCTAAAGAATTAGGTCAACAGTTAGACAGCAAAACACCTATATCTGACGTTGATCTAATTTCTTGAGTTAAATTCCCAGCTAAGTCGTGTGTTGTAGGGCCCTGTATTGCAGGAACTTCAAATTTCCAATCACGTTGCCCTAGCCTAGTGTGTTGAGCCGACGTCCATTGTACTTACAACTTCAAGGTAGTCTTTAGTGATCAAGAAAATGTCATTTGAGGTAGAACATTGCAAAATGGAAATTGTGGTTCTATGTCAGCTTAAGCAGCTTAGTCAAAGAAAACTCTAAATCCAAACACCAAGATCACGAGGATTACATAAGACTTATTAGAAAGGGGACAAGAAAGCTAAACTAGGAGATGGCTTATTTGCAGTGTGTCACCAGCATCACAGCCTTAAGAGGCAGAGAATATAATACAGCACAATCAAACTACCTTAACCCTTCAAATTATTGAACCATTGGCATCGCTCTGGGTTAAATGAGCGATCTTAAGGTTTGCTGGCTATGAATGTGTTAATGAACCACCTTCTGAAGAAACAAATACTTTGTGTGTGTGTGTGTGTGTGTGTGTGAAAACATCAACTTGACTCTATTTCAACATTTCATTTCAATATCCATTTCATTAAATCATGTTTATAACATTTTCCAATGGAACGCAAACATGAAATGATAATATAATCCTTAAATTAGCTGGATGGCAAAGGGTTAAACGAATGCTAAGGTGCTCTGGCCATCAATGGTTTAATAAAATAACCGTTAACTAATTCAGGGTGACAAAGGGTTAAATGAATAACATATAGGTGCTCTGACCATGATTGGGTTAATTTAACAACCATCGATATATTCCCAGTAGGTAAAGGGTCAAGTGAATGGTCATCAGGTGCTCTGATCATGAATGAGTTAATCTGAAATCTCTTAACATATCCTGTGTTGCAAAAAGTAAAATGAACGCGCATTGGCCATGAATGGGTTAATCTAACGACATTTAATATATTCTTGGTGGTAAAGGGTAAAATACGTTTCTATGGTGTCTTCGTAACTAAATGACTTTTTGAGCTCTTTGTAAAAACAACGAAATTGCTTTCGTTTCTATGTTTCCATTTCATTGTAGTATGCCCTAAGCATTAGGGCAGGCTACGGATAATGACAATAAAAAAAGAAATCCTCTAAATATAAGTTATAGTATGATCTGAGGATTTCCAATCGCCTCATTCCGCTCGGGATTTTGTTTATATACAGATGTTTGGCAGTGTATAACTTTGATAAGAACTTTCTTTATGTGTTGTCTTTGCTACTGAATGACGTTTTGGGGGCTCTTTGTAAAAACAACGAACTTTCTTTCTAGGTTTCTATCTCATTGTGGTATGACCTAAGCGTTAGGCCAGGCTATACATAATGACGAAAAAAAGAAATCCTCAAACCTCTACCTCCTGTAAATATTTCAATGAATATGCAGATAGATAGATAGATAGATAGATAAGATATAATTATATTATTATACCTCACGTGAAGATTCTTGATTCTGATTGGTCAAGGGCCATGGATTAATCGTCATGATTTCCTCACTACTTAGTAACAGGCTGTTGTCCTGCACAGCTAGGGAATTAACATGTTAATCACGGCAACATGCAGCAGGTGATTAACATGTTAATCACCGCTACCGGGAAATGAGCTCGATGCGCATGCGTGCATATCAAACGTCAGCCATCACCGACGTGAAATCAACAAGGCTGACCGCCTCAAAGGACCTGTTCTGGTTTACTATACAAATTACCCAATTTTTTCAAGTTCCATGAATTAAACCGAAACCCACATGATCATGTAGCTGAGGTGTTGCTTGTTCATAATTGCTAACATATTCCCCAACATTCGACCTGGATGTTGCATATGACCACTCTGAAATGACATGTATCAGCATATTTGCATTGACTCATATTTCAGCTATAACTGTACCCAGTTGATCAAAAACCTATTTTATGGGTAAACTATGATGATGTTGGAGGAGATCCAGTAGTGACATTTCATAGAAGGCCTTACTTATGGATTGTGATGAAAATCAGAAATTTTCAATGAAGTGACCTTGACCTATGACCTTCTACAAAATGGCTGCCTCCATGCCTACTAATGAGATTTAAGCCTATGTGGAAATGGTTCCAAATAGTAACTTTGTCCACCGAGCGCGTTCAAGCCAGATTAAAATGTTATGTGTTACTAATAAATACAGATTATGTGAATTTCATTTGAACGCGCTCGCTGGGCAAAAGGGTGAATTTTGTGACTTAGTGACCCTTGGTCACTTGTATAAAATTCACCATACTAGATATGTCAAAAGAGCATATGCAGGGCACCCACAAAAACAAAACTCAAGTAAACTCCTGTAGCTGTTCCTTAGAGATTCTTTGTCTCTCAAGTGACCTCGATTGATAGTGTATTGTCCAGGAAGGCCTCACACTGTTACTATGTTCAGCCTGGGTATGTGTGGTTCAGTCAGAGATACTATGCGGCAAGAAATGTTTTTCCTCATCTCTCATTAAGTGTAAAAGCTCAATTGTGCCAAAAAGTACAGTGGGCAGATGTGCAACCAGTATTCGCAAGCATTTTAAATAGAATGATTTTTGGTGAGAAGTGGATATGCTGTGGGTATGCCTTATTGGTTATAAGTACAGTTGTACTAGTATTGCTTTTTGTCTTTTCAAGTTATTTGAAACTTTTAATAGTATATATTTTGTGAAAGCTGGAATATCCTTTTTGTTTTTAACATATCCCCAAAAAAGAAATGTGATATCTGGTGACTCTTTTTGTGTTCTCTCCTTGTATTCATTAGTTAAAGAGGCCTGGTATTCAACATAAAATATTCTTTTATAAAGTAGTTTGAATGAGAATGTCAATGTCATGCACCTGTGCTAATCTCATATATTCTCTCAAATTATGATCTGGTAATATGTACGTGTTATTTCATCTGGAAATGTGATGTACTGAACTGTGGTTCTTCACATTACGCTCGAATTATGATCGAGCATATATGATTTACTTTGCAGGATGTGGACAGTTTTGAACCTATATGAAAACTTTGTTTTATCATTCCATATTGTATATTGAGTTCAGAATATGATGCTGATGAAAGTAAACCTTAATGTTTGTTCATGAATATTTATTTTTTCCCAACTTTTAATATTTTGCTCATCTATCCCCCCAATCTTGAAAAGGGCCACCCTCCAACCAATGAATAACATTTTCATGCCAAAATGCATTCAGTGTACTCATAATGAGTGTGACTATCAATTTCCATCATCAGAATGCCTGTAATTAGGGATTTTTGAAATTGGGTAGTTTGTACAGTAAACCAGAACAGGTCCTTTAAAATCGTGCCTAACAGGCACCATGCAACGGATTTTTATCAAATAAAGATAGAATTATACAAACAAATAAGGTATGGTACGAACGTGACTGGTTTTGGGGGGTGTTTCAAGTTATACATATGAGCGCCCAGTTTTCTTGGCGCAGATGCTATTTTATAAATGCTCGGATCTCTAAGTTAGAGTCTAAAAACTGTGATGAGGCCAATATACAGCATGTACTAAACAACGGCCGGTACCACAGTTAGAGTTGCTCGAACTAGTAAAGACAGTAAAAGTACAAACAAACAAATAAGGTTCAGTGTCTTGCTAATATACATAAGCACATAGATTGATTAAGAGGTGGTATCAATAAATGCAGTTTAAACGTTTTCTGATACAAATTTTATTTGAAAAAGGAAGCGAAACATCGAGTAGACTCATTTGTTCATGTTTTCAGAAATTTTTCTGAGTCAAACTGAAAATTTTCTCCTGTTGTACGTTTTGGGGCTTCTCTTTCACTCTGATGCGTCAATGCAACAATCTCTGTTATTGTAATTTGTAAATTTTTAACAAAAGAGTATTTATCCAAAATCTCTGGTGTTTGTCAATTTTTCCCCTTTTGTGTTTTGTATGTTGTTTGGTATAATAAAACAAATATGACATCCCTGTGTGGTGTACAACAGGAATAACTCCCCCTCCAGAGGAGTGACACTCCTCTCTCGGGGGAGTTATTCCTGTTGTACACCACACAGGGATGTCATATTTGTATAATATTCTTCATTGAATTTAATAAAAAAAAAAGGACCAATTGTATGTGGTTCAGGTGACTTGATTCAAATCAAATTTAACTAAATGGCATTTTGTATAACATTTAAAGCACGTGCACAGGAGTAATGGCATGTGTTGACTCTATGATATGTTTAATTCCAGTGAAGAATTCGGCCATAAATGCGGGATCGTCCTACATAAGATGGGGTCGCACAGTTTGTCCGGATGGCTCACAGACGCTATACAAAGGTAAGGTGTTGTACTTGAAAAGATAGTATAGGGATCTTGTTAACCGTCCCTTTTTCTGCCATATTGTGGAACCAACGTGAGTTAAGTCATACCGTGTATATTGATGAACTATGAATGATTAGTATTATCACCCTCACCATGCCTTAGTGGCAAAAGTGGTCAGTAAGCCTGCCCACTGCATAAAAAAGCTGTGAAATGGGGTATTTAAGTGGTACCACTGTCAGAGTCAGCCCCACTGTCTAACGTAGTGGTAAGACCACTGTTTCCTGCAGTGGAGCCACTGTTTCTTACGATGGGGCCACTGTTTCTCACAGTGGGGTCACTGTTTCTTACAGTGGGACCACTACATAAACCCATAAGTGACTTGAAAAAAATCCACATATATCAGGAACCACTATAATGGGGCTTCCAAAACTTATTTTATCTTAGGACCACTTTTTCTTGCAGTGGGCCACAGCTGATTACAGTGGGGCCACTAAATAAACCCTATGTGACTGATATGGATATGAGCACAGGAGATGCAGGCTTTTCCTTATCTGTAGGGAGGTATATAATACATAACAATAGGGTCAACTAGTACAGAACTTGACCTTGTTATTCAAAATTGTGACAGTTGACAGGATGCCACTGTAGGAGAATGAGGTGAGTTGATTTCATTGACAGAAATGTGCTCTGTAAATGGTGTGAGGGGAATTTTGAAAAACTAACTAAGACAAATTGTGTGTTAGGGTATATTAAAGGATAAAGTCAAGGCTATTTCAGTCAAAAGGGCAGGTGAATATCTCAGCTGTTGAATACAGAAAATGCAAGGTGAAATGAAATACTCAGGTTAGACAGGAAAGGCATGCTGACATATGATTTAGAAGTGACTATGATGTTGAAATAAAGTGGGTATGATATAGAGTTTCTCTTTATTTACATCAGCTGTGTCAGAGTGTTAGGGTATTCCATGATTCAGGAGAAGGGAACCTTGCAAACTATGATATGTGACTAATGTTAGGTCTACAGTCCATCAAGATTTACATAGACTGGAGAGACAATTAGCAGACAGGAGACAGGAACATCTTAGAATAATTGTCCAGAATATGTTGCCATGCATTATAATCCTTTATTATTGCTTCCTCTGGATCACCCAATCAGCACTCAGGATTTGTACCATGTGACCGGTCATTAAATCCCCATGATGTCCTCCATCGCAGGGCATTAAATCTCACTCCATAATGCCCTCCTCTGCTATCTAGGTCAGTCACTGACACGATTTGACCATTACTCATTTGTTGTTGAAAGAAACCAAACAACATATATAGGGACCTTTTCCTTGCATCTCACTCTCATGCTTCGTCAGCAAAATTGTGAAACGAAAATGATTACAATAAGCAAATTAAACTCAAACCATCACAACATTGGAGTCTAAAATATGTAAAATATTTTTTAAAACACTTTCAAAGGCTTATTTAAGAAGAAAAAGTTTTGAAATAAAAAATATGCGAACTTTTTATGATTAAACTTGTAGTAAATAGTTCTTGGTGTGCCCACGAGATGGCTCTTTTTCAGCTGGTTCCTTTTCTCTCACTCCACATCATACTGTCTGTGGTGCAGTGTGGTTAGTGTGGGACAAAGTACCAATATTACTGATAGGGCAAAGGACCAGTCTATCATGGGAGATGCAGAAAGCTTCATAGGATTCAAGGATATTTCAGATCTAAAATTGCTAAATGAGGTAATGCCATTTAGCTTTTTTCTACACAAGTCCTCATAAAAAATAAACAGCAGAAATTAAAAGGAAGAAAGTAGAAGAAAACATTGCCCTTTTTAGTTTTTATTGTGGGTCTGCATACCATATATCACAAGATACTATACATCAGATCAAAAGAAATTTCTCATTCAGGGAAGCAATAATAAAAACCTTAATAACTGTTCACGAGGGCAGTATGTGAATTAAATGTGCGCCTTCAGGCATCCTGGCCAGACCTCGGGCCTTCGGCCCTCGGTCTGGCCAGGATGCCTTTAGGCGCACATTAAATACACATACTGCCCATGTGAACAGTCATTAAGGCTTTAATGTAAATGTTCTTAACAGGTTAAACCTCTTTCTTATAAACTTTTTAGAAAATTATTTTAACTATTGAGTGTCTATCTATTAATGTTACAGTAATTTATTGTTCAATGCCAGATCATATGAATCACCTCAATTTCATGATTTTTACAACATAAGTATACCTGATCAAACCTTTAACCATAAAAACAGATAACTGTTTTGCTTTTATTTTACAATTTTCAGATGATCGCAAGTTCCTGAATGATGTGCTAAATAATGCATTTTACAGTGGGGTACATGACCACCTCTGTCAGAGAAAGTGGGTCAACCACTTCCTTTGACAGTGGTAAAACCACAGCATCTTGCAGTAAAGCATGACTTTACCACTGTCTGAAACAGTGGGACCACTACATTGAACAGTGGTAAATCTACTGCAACTAGCATTATAGGATGATCATACCACCGTCAGGAATAGTGGAACCACTCTCTTGATCAGTGGTGTGACCACTGCATCTATTAGTGGTAGAGAACAGCTGATGCAATGGTATGCAGGCCCACCTACCACTGTCCAAAACAGTGGGACCACTATGAAGCTACCACTGTTTGCAAAAGTGGCCATGAAGCCCCAATAAAGTGTCTCCGCTTTTGCAAAAGCGGGACACTTCAGACAGGCTTAAAGGGCACTTTTTTTCAGTGGTACAAAAAAGTGGTAATAAACCCACTACAACAAGGCTCTTGGGCCACATTTCAGGAAAGTGGGGGATGGTGCTACATCTCTTGAGGGACCCATGTACTATCCACTATATTTTTCAGTGGTACCACTGTATTTCTCAGTGGCACCACTGTAGGCAACCACTCATAACCCACTGAAACACCCCATGTAAACCACTGCACTATGGTAAGGGCATGAACATGATATAGGTGTTGCTGATTGTGCGGTGGATTATGAAAGATTTATATTCCTATCAAAGATAACCCTTACCATAGTGCAGTGGTTTACATGGGGTGTTTCAGTGGGTTATGAGTGGTTGCCTACAGTGGTGCCACTGCGAAATACAGTGGTTCCACTGAAAACTATAGTGGATAGTACATGGGTCTCTCAAGAGCTGTAGCACCATCCCCCACTTTCCTGGAATGTGGCCCAAGAGCCTTGTTGTAGTGGGTTTATTACCACTTTTTTGTACCACTGAAAAAAAAAGTGCCCTTTAAGCCTGTCTGAAGTGTCCCGCTTTTGCAAAAGCGGAGACACTTTATTGGGGCTTCATGGCCACTTTTGCAAAAAGTGGTAGCTTCATAGTGGTCTCACTGTTTTGGACAGTGGTAGGTGGGCCTGCATGCCATTGCATCAGCAGTTCTCTACCACCAACAGATGCAGTGGTCATACCACTGATCAAGAGAGTGGTCCCACTATACCTGATGGTGGTATGATCATCCTATAATGCTAGTTGCAGTAGATTTACCACTGTTCAATGTAGTGGTCCCACTGTTTCAGACAGTGGTAAAGTCATGCTTTACTGCAAGATGCTGTGGTTTTACCACTGTCAAAGGAAGTGGTTGACCCACTTTCTCTGACAGTGGTGGTCATGTACCCCACTGTAAAATGCATTAATTAAGCACATCATTCAGGATAGATGAATGAATGAATGAATAAATAGATACGTTAATAGATAGACACTCAATAATTAAAATAATTTTCTAAAAAGTTTATTAGAAAGAGGTTTAACCTGTTAAGAACATTTACATAGGATTATAATGCATGGCAACATATTCTGGACAATTATTCTAAGATGTTCCTGTCTCCTGTCTGCTAATTGTCTCTCCAGTCTATGTAAATCTTGATGGACTGTAGACCTAACATTAGTCACATATCATAGTTTGCAAGGTTCCCTTCTCCTGAATCATGGAATACCCTAACACTCTGACACAGCTGATGTAAATAAAGAGAAACTCTATATCATACCCACCTTATTTCAACATCCTAGTCACTTCTAAATCATATGTCAGCATGCCTTTCCTGTCTAACCTGAGTATTTCATCTCACCTTGCATTTTCTGTATTCAACAGCAGAGATATTCACCTGCCCTTTTGACTGAAATAGCCTTGACTTTATCCTTTAATATACCCTAACACACAACTTGTCTTAGTTTTTCAAAATTCCCCTCACACCATTTACAGAGCACATTTCTGTCAATGAAATCAACTTACCTCCTTCTCCTACACTGTCATACTGTCAACTGTCATAACTTTGAATAACAAGGTCAAGTTCTGTACTAGTTGACCCTATTGTTATATATTATATTACCTTCCTACAGATAAGGAAAAGCCTGCATCTTCTGTGCTCATATCCATATCAGTCACATAGGGTTTATTTAGTGGCCCCACTGTAATCAGCAGTGGCCCCACTGCAAGAAAAAGTGGTCCTAAGATAAACTAAGTTTTGAAAGCCCCATTATAGTGGTTTCTGATATATGTGGATTTTCTTCAAGTCACATATGGGTTTATGTAGTGGTCCCACTGTAAGAAACAGTGGCCCCACTGTAAGAAACAGTGGCCCAACTGTAAGAAACAGTGGCTCCACTGCAGGAAACAGTGGTCCTACCACTACGTTAGACAGTGGGGCTGACTCTGACAGTGGTACCATTTAAATACCCCATTTCACAGCTTTTTTATGCAGTGGGCAGGCTTACTGACCACTTTTACCACTAAGGCATGGTGAGGGAAGGATCATTTACAAAGTGGTGATAGTGAACCCTCTTTGCTGCAGCTAAAATGACATGTTAAGGTAGTGATGATGATGATGGTAAGGAAGTGTACAACGATGACAAGGAAAGGGGGATGAGTGTGGTAACAATATCTGTGATGATAATGACGAGGAGAAGAGGAGGTAGATGGCTTTAGGGAAGAGGAAAACAACCATAAAAAGGAGGAGGGGGTTGGTGGAGAGGATTTGATGATCATCATCTTCATCTGGCAAGATGACTGACACTAAATTTGCCTAAAATGCAACCAAGGCAGCGTTGTTTTGGATAAAGAACTTAAAGGCATCGTAGAGTATTTGACAGGGTGGCAGTGACTGTCAGCTGTGATTGTCAGTGTACGAGTCAAGTGTATTCAGGGGAAAATAAGGCCATACCACAGGGCACTGCCAACGCCTCACATGTCTCGTCCGTCATTCGAACCCAGGCAGTACTAATGGTGAGAGACGGCGAGTGGTCAGTCACAACCGCTTACACGACTAATTGTCTACTAATGCAGGCTGCCAGTTGATGTTTGCAGCATTTAACTTCTTCAAATGTTGTTTCACTCCATTCGTTTTGAATTTTTTAGTACTGAACCATGAAGGGATAGTTATAACCTCCACTACCAGGAAGTATTCATGTGCCAAATGATGTATCAAAATATGTTCAATTTTTGTTATTGTTATATGATCATTACTGGGTCAGCATGACTAAATAATCAAATATAGTGGGATTGTTAACAACTCATTATGTAGATCATAATTTATTCATATATCAATTCATATTCAAATTGTGTTAAAGTCACTGTTAATGGCACATGTGCACGAGTATATTATTTTACTGAAAGTCAGTAATGGGAGTCTACTCGTTTACAGGTTACACAGCTGGTTCATTTAACACACATTCTGGAGGAGGAAGTAACTACATATGTCTGCATAGCCAACCAGAATGGGGGAGATACCAGGACGGATTTCAGTCTGAGGGTCACATATATGGCACAGAATATCAGATATATACAAACAATCCATTCTCCAAGTCAAGGCAAGCTCTCCACGATCATGATGCTCCGTGTGCTGCATGCTACACCCCTAAAAGTGCAACCATCATGATACCTGCCAGAACAACCTGTCCTGACGGCTGGGGTAAAGAGTATGGAGGGTATGTCATGGCTGAGGCTAATCAGCATAGAGGTAGAACGACCTATGTCTGTGTGGATGGAGATCCCGAAGTGCGGCCAGGAGGTGGTGCAAATGCCGATGGTGCATTGCTTTATAATACAGAGGCCAGGTGTGGTTATTCATTACCATGTCCCCCGTTTGTAAATGGAAGAGAACTCGCATGTGTGGTCTGCTCAAAGTAATTTCCTTAATTTCATAAGGTGTAATATTGCCAAAACCTTTCTCGTAAGTCAATAAGGTAGTTTTTAAATGCAAAACACCTCAGCATATTTAAGGCACGGTTTGTGCTTACTTAAAAAAGCTATTCGACGATTGTTGAGATTTTAATTGAAATGTTTTCTTAAGTCTTTAGTCTACCAAATGTTCAATGGTATTTTACGGCGAAAAAGTTTGTTATATTGAAAATCAGCAAATGTTAATTACTTGAAACTCAGATGGTGATTTGGCTTGTTGACACGGAATGAATTGTTGAAACATTTCGCCTATCATCATCTCCCCAATAGTCAGCAGCAGTGAAACAATGCTAATAAGATTTGCTGTGTGCAAAACCGAGGTGAATAAAGGTATGACATAGATCACATTTGAAGTGCACTCACAGTCAAATAACATTAAACATAGTTAATTCATTGGAATGAGATGACGCAAATTGATCCCTACTTAACCTCCAACTTATAACCACTTATTTTATCTAAACCATGCTTTATCAACAATATTTTCACAAATAATGTATGTGTTCGTTCATGTAAGTAACAATTTGTGCAGCTGTCTAGGCTAAGTTGTCGTTCAATTGCTCTGATTATATCAGAAATAAATAAGAGATAGTTGGATACTAAAAAAATCCAGCCTGTATTACAGCATTTTGAAAACATTTGGAATCACCAAAATGTCCTAGGCTATGAAATTATAAGTGTCAATTGTGGACAAATTATATTTAGATTTTCTTAATGAACAGCACTTGTTGAACATAGATAGGGTATCAGTGGATTCTTAGAGAAGAATTCGTATGATATCAACTGCTTTGTCAGTCATATTATAAGCTTCAATGATAGCAAACTGTAGAGTAATTGAATAGAGAGGAAATGCAACCAATTAAGGAATGAAGGAATGATTATATCGATTATATAATATTTTCATATCGCTTTCAACAGCTTATGTCATATCACAACCGAAAGGAAATTCCCTTCTCTTGACGAATAGTGCCAAAGGGTCTTGCAGTTGCAAAAGGACCATAGACAATCCTTGACAACGTCGCACATTTATATAGCAACCAGTCCAAACAGCTCATGGGGATGATCCACATATGATAAAAAGGAATCGTTCATTGAAATAAACACAAACAGTTTGTTGGCCACATTTTGAAAGTTTATTGTCAAGAATTTTTGTCATTCCTCTCCAGCACATGCTGTTCTTTCAATGTAACACCTTCCATCGATATTGCTGTTTAATGCTAGTACATTTCATATATCTTACATGCATAGTTCAATTTAGAATGTTTGACATTTTTGCTTTGAACATGTAAAGGTCATTACAGCAGCTCGCAAAGCAACGCCTGTTCCTGCAAAGATGTATTGTGAATGCGTCCCTATATTCTAATAAACTGTGATGGCTACGATATATGACTTGTTTTTCATTATGTATCATCGAATCTTGAACCTATTCAGTTTAACTTCAAAATTCAATCTTGTGAAAGTCTGAACAAATAACCCTATCATTTTAGCAATTGCAGACAACGGGGCTTTATTAAGGTGATGAGTACCATTGCAAGCTAGTTAAAGAGCCCCATTCCAAAACACACCTCATAGCAAGGTGTATCTCCAGATTCTTGAGTGTTATCAGGTAGAGAATATCATAGCCAACTGTCCGTTGTCAACCCATATTCTATATCATTTCAATATTTACAACTTTTCACACAAATGACATAATCTCATAACGTTCAAAGGTAATAGTAACTGCAGGTTCAGAATTACCTCAGGGATACCATTGTCTATGCCCAATAAGAAGTGAATTTCAGATTCCTTACCGCTAAAGGTTTTTACAGGCCACATTTTTATTAGTATCAATTTTAGATAATACAGCAACTGGTAGCTAAACACTGAAGTGATATAAGTACACTTCATTCAGTAATTTTGCACCAACAATGCAGCCAAGATCAGACAAACCAAATGAAAAGCGTGTTTTGAATGCTAATGCGAAGACCCCTATATAGTTGATCCTACATACCAGGAAGTTTAAACCTCGATCCTTGTGCGGTTATATAGGTCGCAGTAACCATGATCAAGCAGTTTTTCAGTTCTTGCAAAGAATGCTGCACTTTTGAATGTGTTATATTAAGGTATAACCCTACTCGTCGAAACCGGTCACTTTTAAAACGTGAATATCTGAAAACTGAGTTTAATTAAAGGAAGGCTTTGGTTTGGTACAAAACTTGTTTGAACTACCTTTATACTACACATAATCACTTCCTGATTGCATTTCCATTCTCCCATGCTAATTTGGGCCTAAACAGCAATTTGTGTATTAAGCCCCTTCCTGCTGGTCCCTAGCAACAGGTCCCATAGCAACCCCAGAGTGAGGTGCAGAGCATACAGTGAGTGGATTCAGCACTCTCACTGGCTGCTTTAGTACAGGAAAAGGATTGGGCAAGGTGCATGTTCAGGTAGTTTCCTTGAATGGGCAGTGTTTTTAGATAAAAAATGGTAAAATACTGCTCAGCCTATGACTGCTATAACTACTGTGGAACCTCAGTATTCAGTTTTCATCGGATACCTAAGGATTTTGTAAGAAGGAAACAATGGATTTCTGCATTGAAACTGAAAAGGCAGCTGAAGTGGGACTGTGTTTGGATTTGTTCAGACCATTTTACACCTGATTCATATGAGAACACTAAACATGAACTGGGTCTGCACAAGAAAAAGAGATGCAAATATGATGTGAATAGAGTTGCACTTGACATCATGGGGGTTAAAGCCATATCAAATCTTTCCAAGTGCAATAGAAAGAATTCACCTTTTGTTTATCTGATACATCCTGCCAAACGGGAAATTTCTCATAAATGCAATTTGCTAATTGAAGACAATGGCAGTTACTCACCCACCAAATAATTATTACAAACAAGTCACATAAATCCAGCAATTTTAAAGATTTTCCCTCATTTACTCTATTCATTGTTCTGTAGAAATTTGCCTTATTTAATGATAGGTTAAACAGATACGTATGAAAAAATAAGTTTTAAGTATGCATTGTGAAGGGATATTGTAGAAAAGGGTTGGAGAAACATTTACACCATTTGCATTAACAATTGGTAGGAAGGTCATGAATTATTTTTTTTATGTTTTAAAAAGAAGCATTTCTCACATCAACTGCTCACAAACAGGTTTCCCTTTTTCATTACAAAATCAGGCAGCATTGGGATCAACATTCAGATATTGATGAAAGGAAACCAGTAAAGTATTTCTGAAATGAGGTATTAAAGATAATTCTTAAAATGAAAAGATTTATCTAGAATCCCTACCTGTTTACGTTCACTTTCCTCAATCCTTCGTTTGCGTCCAGAAGTCTCTTCCTGTTTTTTGTAGCTAAATATAGTTGGGATTGCATTCTTCTTCAATCTCTTTTTCTTGTGCAGACCCAGTTCATGTTAAGTGTTCTCATATGAATCAGGTGTAAAATGGTCTGAACAAATCCAAACACAGTCCCACTTCAGCTGCCTTTTCAGTTTCAATGCAGAAATCCATTGTTTCCTTCTTACAACATCCTTAGGTATCCAATGAAAACTTAATCCTGAGGTTCCACAGTAGCTATAGCAGTCATAGGCTGAGCAGTATTTTACCATTTTTTATCTTAAAACACTGCCCATTCAAGGAAACTACCTGAACATGCACCTTGCCCAATCCTTTTCCTGTACTAAAGCAGCCAGTGAGAGTGCTGAATCCACTCACTGTATGCTCTGCACCTCACTCTGGGGTTGCTATGGGACCTGTTGCTATGGACCAGCAGGAAGGGGCTTAAACACAAATTGCTGTTTAGGCCCAAATTAGCATGGGAGAATGGAAATGCAATCAGGAAGTGATTATGTGTAGTATAAAGGTAGTTCAAACAAGTTTTTGTACCAAACCAAAGCCTTCCTTTAAGACAGTGGCACTAAGACTTATGCTATTGTAAAGGTTACATCTCATAGTTGCGGAAAAATGGTAAACTTATCAGTAAATGGCTATTTTGAGGTAATGTGTCACCTTTAGAGGAGATATCTGAATGTGTTTCGTTTTTTGGCAAAATGTCAAGACTCACCCTTTACTTGAAAATGAGACTCTACCATATGAGCATTCATGTCTTTGTTTAGGATGCAAGGTCCTACCTCAACAGGGGATCTGCACGATGGCTATTTTAAAACACATTTTGAGTGTTCCCATAAGCCTCAAAATTACTAACAGCACATGGTTTACATAGTAAATGCTTATTTTCAGGTCCTGTCAGAATGCAAGGTACCTGAGACATGACCTTGCACCTGGAGGGGGTTCATATCTGTCCTATTCTAAAATACTGGCTTCGAAGACTGTATTGTTATTCACTTTCAGCCATAAAATGAGATGAAAATATTGGTCAAAATGGTCTAGCTCGAAGGAATCTGCATGATCAGAGCAGACAACCGTGTAAATTGGGACGAATTTAACAAAGAAGGCCCTTCCATTTGTTCTTTTGACCGTACCACAATAGAAAGTTGCTAGGTCGGGATTCATTGCGACTGCTCACTACCCATGTGTAATCTTTTGTTTTGATATCCATTCGTAGGAGCCAGCCAAGGACACCACCTTGTGGTGATAATCTTGGTGTACTAGACTATCAGCTTAAACCTGAGGTGTTTGTGTTTTTGTTGCCGAGGTTGGTAGCTTTTTCTCTGATTTGGAACGCATTATGGAATAAAAACCGGATCAAATGAATTCCAAATATAAATCTATTTAAGAAACAAAAATTCTAAACACACCAACTGCTGCTGTAACTATATGCGAGAGCTACGCTAACCATAAGAAGACCACAGATGTGACCAATGGCACTAAACTTCAAGGCCATTGAAAAATGCTACTGCCACTATACGAGAGCTACATAGCCAACCGCACATGATTGACCTTGGGCACTGCTCTCGCTCCAACAAAAAAATGCTTCATATACTAACTGCTGCTGCCACCACACGAGAGTTACGTACATCATCTCGACCACACATGCGACTATGGCACTAGACTTGTTTGTTTGTTTTCGATCAGTAATCGCATTTATCCCACGGGGTTAACTAGGAGACCTAGGGAGAGCTCCACTACCGCCCAAGTCACTCGTCATCCACGGGATTCGTCTCTCTTCATGTTCTCTGCTCCCCATGATTTTGACATGCATCCTGCATCAGGTCCGTACCCTCCCCTGTACTCCTGTCCTGTACATATAACCTATCAAGTACCTGGTCTGTCCCTTCCTTGTCTTCCCGTCTTACACATAAGTTTAAACCCCACAAATATGAGCCCCTCAACACTCACCAACCCCACATATAAACTGTGTTACTTACTAACATTAAAAGTGCTACACCCACAAACTGATCCTGCCACCATATGAGGGCTACACATACTACAAGTCGATCACAAGAGTGACCCTTAATTTATAAGCACTACACTTCACCGACACATAAAAGTGCGAGACACACGAATTGGTGATGCCAATGGAATGCCATCCCTGCAAAAGTGGCTATTTTTCTTTAGCGAAATATCACTTCAAGGAAAACTATTTTTCTTTAAAGAAAAATGAAAAACTTGTTGGGTATTTTTCTCTAGAGAAAAATAATTTTTCTTCAAAAAGATGTTTTTTTTCTTTGAAGAAAAATCCATTTCTTCCTCCAGTGAAAGAGTCCCAAAAATGTTTGTTGCAGTCACATGTCAACGGAAGCCTATTAGGACCACTGAGAAATTTCCCCCCCCCCCCCCCCCCCCCTTAGAAATCCGATAATCTCAAAAGAAATCTCACTCCAGGACCATGCAATTTAAAAAAAACAAACATTCTAAGACCGCTTACGAGGACTATGGGGGAAAATTAAATCTATTTTTTGCCTGAGAAATCCGAAAATCTCGAAAATAATCAAAGGTTTTGTGAACGGGTATCTTTAAGTAACGATTTTCAAAAAAATGTTCGTCGTAAGCAGTCTTGGTATTTTTGATTTTTTTATTTGGTCTGGCGTGAGTTTTTTTTCATTCTTTTTATTTTATTTTATCATTATTATCACATCTATTTTTTTGAGATTTTCGGATTTCTAGGGAATTTTTTTTACAAAGCAAAATATATTTTTCAATGGTCCTAATAGGCTTCCGAATTAATAGCCTTCCATAGGGTGCAGCTATTAGAAATATATCATGCAAGGTTGTATATTTGGGAACATGTAAAATGATCTCAGCAATGTCATGTTGGTGATACCAGGTTAAGTGCACTTTGAGTGGAGAAGTCAACGGTAAATGAGAAAACCTACTGGTTAGAGGGTATCTATTGGAGTCATTTCGTGAACACTGAGTCATTGAGTTAAACTGCCCCTCACTTGGCCTCCATTGAGAACCATGTGTAAGTATAGCACATACTCTCTGGTCCGGACGACATATACTGCATTAGAAAGGTCAATAATATTTTTTATAGATTTTTCAATTGTAATTTGGCTAACATCAGACAAACATAGGCAAGAAATAAGGCGTTAGTTATGCGTTGGTTTTCGCCAGGTATTCCAGTTTCCTCCACCAGTTACAACTGGATATAGTCGAAACTTAGCCGCCAAATGGCAGGAAAAATGACGGATAACAAAAACACTCAAAAAAAGACATCACCTCTTCATAAATTTTGGGGAAAATGAAAAAGTACATACACTTATCAGCAGAAGTTGGGCCTACTTTCTTGTCAACCTCAATAAACTGAGGGCTCCAACAAGGTTGAGATTAGTGCAATGTATGACTTGAATGCAAATTAAAACTCTACTTAATAAAAAAATGGTTTATAACCATTCATACCTACCTAAGGTAGGGACGCAGCACCCAAAAGTGTACATTAGTGGGGTATGATTGGCCACTATTAGGGCTCCACTGAAAGATTAGGGTGAGATGGCGGTGATGATGTCTTCTCTTAGACGATTCCACCCTATGGCTGCCCTCGGGACGGAAGAACGCCATATGATGATACTACTTGGATGATCCTGCAATTAATGTGATATGCTTGGGAGTTTTCAACTCGGGTAGTGCTATGGGTCTTTGGAATTAGGGAAGGCTACATATTTACTACAAGCAGACGACCGTTATGAAACTTGTAAACATAACCAGACTGGTACCCCTAGAGCACCAAAAAGTATATACTTCATAAATACTTCATACCTGGTTATGAAAAGTACCCTTCTTTTAGACATCGATATTGCTGTTTAATGGTGGTACGTTCCATATATCTTACATGCATAGTTCAATTTAGAATTTTTGATATTCTTGTGTCATGTAAAGCTCATTACTGCATCTCACAAAACAACCCTTTTTCCTGCAAAGATGTATTGTGAATGCGTCCCTATATTCTAATAAACTGTGATGTCTGCAATATATGACTTGTTTTTCAGTATGTATCATCGAATCTTGAACCTATTCAGTTTAACTTCAAAATTCAATCTTGTGAAAGTCTGAACAGCAAGCCCTATTATGTTAGCAAACTCAGACAACGGGGCTTTGTTAATGTTCGAGCGCGCAAATTACATTGCTTCAAATCTGACCCCGCCAAAGAAAGTTGATATCAACCTCAAAACATCAATTAAGAGTTAACTTCCGAATTTGCCAACAATATATAAAATAATAAAAGAAAAATGCATTCCGGACTAATATCTGACAATCAACTTATCTGATCGTATCACTGACCCTGGATACTCATAGTAAGGAATACAGAATATCTAGGTTCTAGTTAGTTGTGTTAAAACTAAACGTCTAGTTCTATGTAATCAAATTTATAACTTTTTGAAACATGTTTTTCAGATTCGTTTTGAATCTCAAGCGTTGATGAAATGAACGAAAATTCATCTATCATGGTGTATAGGAACAGACCTTGCCAGTGGTCATATAATAATATACATATATGGCCTTAACTTGATAGTAAGTTATGCATAAATTGATAGCTAAAGAAGGAAACAACATTACTGCATTACAGTTCAGTAAATTTGCACCAACAATGCAGACATGATCAGACAAATTAAATGAAAAGTTTGTTGGAAATGCTTATGAGAAGACCCCTATGTAGCTTATTCCACAGACCAGGTAGTTTAAACTTCCCTATGATGTTATATAGGTCGCAATAACCATGATAAAGCAGAATTTCATTTCGTGCAAAGAAAGATGCACTTGTGAATGTGTTGTGTTAAACTTGAAATGATTGTGTTTCCTTTGTCGAGGTTGGCAGCTTTCCCTGCAAAACTTAAATGCATTATGGAATAGGTACCAAGTATAATGAATTCCAAATATAAATTATAACAAACAAATATCATACACACGCCAACCGCTGCTGCCACTATGCGAGAGCTACGCAAACTATAAGAAGAGCACACGTGTTGCCAATGGCACTTATGGTGATAATCTAGTACACCTAGATTATCACCAGTAGGTGGTGTCCTTGGCTGGCCCCTAAGAATGGATATAAAAACAAATGATTACACATGAGTAGTGATCACTGGCCACGAATCTCGACCTAGGAACTTTCCATTGTGGTACGGTCAAGAGAACAAAATGAGGGGCCCTTTGGGTCTTATTTGTTAAATTGGTCCCAAACGACATGGCTGCCTACTGTGACCATTCAGATTCCTTTCGAGCTAGACCATTTTGAACAATATTTTCATCTCATCTTTTGGCTGAAAGTGAATAACAATAGTCTTTGAAGCCACTGTTTTAGAATATGACAGATACGCTACAGACTTTTAATTTCTGCACCAGTCAACCGGACGTCTGCCAGTGACTGGTTGTACAATCACCCATAGATAACATGTCAACAAAATAAGACATGCACATCAACGATCTACGAAGCTTGCGATGCAAAGGCAAGTTCAATTGTATGGTCACACATGCATCCATGCCCAGGAAACTGGGTGGCAATCAGGCGTGCGGTCGTGTATTAATTATGCCCAGGATGCCCATTAATTCAGTGCAGGAATTAAATGTTGACACTGTATGAGCCCCCTCTAGGTACAAGGTCATGTACATGTAACAGGTACCTCGTATTGTGACAGGACCTTTACAGGGCAATTACTACATAAAGCACGTGCTGTTAGTAATTTTGAGGCTCATGGGAACATTAAAAAATGTTTTTAAAATACTCATCGTGCAGAACCCCGGTTGAGGTGGGACCCTGGACCTTACCAAAGACAGGAATGATCAAATGGTTGAGTGTGGTTTTCAAGTTAAGGGTGAGTCTTGACATTTTGCCAAAAGACGAAACATAGCCAGATCAGTAAAGGCTCCCACATCAACTCAAAAAAGCCATTATTGATAGGTTTATTAGTGATTGGCCATTTCGTCATTATAAGATGTATCCAAAACAATAGTATAAGTGCCGTTCTCTACATCTACCATAGCTGTCAGATATTCAAGTTTTAAAATTGGCCCGGATATCGAGTACGGTTCTACCTTAACCTCGATATGGCAGAAGAACTGCCGATGATCGAAAGTCCTGTCCCATTTTGTTCCGTAACTTCATACTCTCCCTGGTTAGGAAATCTGCTTTGGAATGAGGAGGTGGTAGATTTCATCCCTTAGTTAGTTTCAAGGTCTTAGATCATATCGCGACGATACAGAAATCCGAAACCGGGGAAGAAATTCCATTCTCTTCACGAATAGTTCCAATGGTTTCTTCAGCTGCAGAAGAGCCATAGACCGCCCTCCACAACGACGCACATTAACAAAGCGATCAGGCCAACCTGCTTGGATATCCTGCGGAGACTCAAACCTGTGAACTCACGCTTGGGATCCAGTCAACGTAACCACTAGGACAGTAGACGGAGCCCCTCGAAAGGGTAGGTTTTATGTATACATGTAGGGTACCATGATGTGACTACAGATAGTGGGAAATAGAGCATGCAGGGCCAACACACACGTCAGTCCCCTAGTAGTACATGCAGGTATTTCACCCATCCACACCTGGGGAGGACACATAGTCTGATGTAAATGCTAACACATTATTAATTGGGAAATATTTGACCGATATTTAACTGATTGTTGTGGTGTAACAATCGCTCTTCAAATATCTAAAAAATATTTTCAGTTGATAAACAACGCTAGAGGTTGTCAGACCAGGTGTTCTTTTCAGGTTGGAAAGGATTATCTGGCGGGTGCATACATTACTTCAAAATTGGAGAGATAATGCGTAAACCCAATTTCTTTGCTTTTTAACGCGTCCAATAATAAGATTACTTTCGTAAAAAGCACAAGGACGCAGGGATTTTTGAAAACCATCTAAATCCTGTCATGTTGGTGTTGTTTGGATAGCTCTCACTGAGCACTCTCAGATGAGTATCCATGTGCCAGGGTTTCACTGATTTTAAAAAGATTGTTTGCATTATTTTGTATTGGCCAAGTTATGCTGCTCTCCCACATACGAATTTTAAGGTGCGACAAGGTGCGAATTAAAAAATCGTAGTTATTCGAGTGTTGTCGTGATGTATCGTGGTTGTTCGCAGTCAGTCTAAGGTTTTCGTAGGCAATGCTGCGAATTAAAATGCATAATGCTGCTCTCCCACATACGAATCTAATGTGCGAACATACACGATATCAAATCTACGATTAAAGCCACGAATTGGCTATAAAATTGGTGTTTTCCACATTCGTTAGATATGTACGTTCAACCACTTTCGTAGGTTGTTGTACCTTGTCGAACATTTGATTAGTGTACGAAAATGTACGTCAATGTACGACAACAAACGACAATGTACAACATGTTGCGACAGCATATTCGACAATGTACAACAATGTTCGCCAAAATATACTTCCCTACGACAGAATTTTTGTCGCAACCAAAAGTTTTACATGTAAAACTTTTTTTTAATTCGCAGCATTGCCTACGAAAACCTTAGACTAACTGCGAACAACCACGATACATCACGACAACACTCGAATAACTACGATTTTTTAATTCGCACCTTGTCGCACCTTAAAATTCGTATGTGGGAGAGCAGCAGCATTAGCCACCAGCAGCACAAGGGTTATAATATAACAGGTCTTCACATTCATTAACTCGAATGCTGCTGTGAATGTACGACTTCATAAGACAAAGTAAATGTTCGACAACGATGTTCGACAAAAAATACTTCCTTACGACAATATTTTTGTCGCACCCACCAGTTTTACATGGAGAACTTTTTTTTAAATTCACAGCATTACCTACGTAAACCTGAGACTCACTGCGAACAACCGCGATAACCCACAAAGACCTACGACAAATTGCGTTCTATTAATTCGCACCTTGTCCTACCTTAAAATTCGTATGTGGGAGACCAGCATGTCTTGATCCCACTGGCGCTCGTTGTGATATGACCTTAGCTGTTGAAAGCGACGTAAAACCCCTTCCTTCCCACTCGGCACTGGCGATTCTCAAGGTCTGAAACACAGGCCAGAGAAATACAACCTAGTCATCGTATGGAAACCTAAATTCTGTGTCTCCTTTTCTGCTACTAACACTATAAGGGATTACTAAAAACAAAGGTCATGAACAGTGAAGTAAACTCGTTTGTTCCTGGGTGTCACTGTTACGTTATCTTTAAAAGCAAAAGTGCGCACAAACATTGGAATCTTTGCTATCAGTCGATAAAACCACGCGAAGTTAATTGTATATTTCACATTCAGCTGCCTGAATAGGGTCGGACTGTCGGGAAAATCCTTTTGAAAAAGAGATAAAAAACTACTATATGTAATGAGGATTGACAGGGGATAAAATATGTATCCTTGGAATACAGCGCATGTTTACTTACATTTTTACTCTCTAGATACTTAAATTAGATGAAAAACAAATCCAATATACATAAAGGTATTGTGGTTAAGCGCTACTTCTCCTACAAACTTCTAGACACCAGAACAATGAGATCCTCAGGGGGTGTCGTTTTTCTGGTTTGTAGTAGTAGTAGTAGTAGTAGTAGTAGTAGTAGTAGTAGTAGTAGTAGTAGTAGTAGTAGTAGTAGCAAAATTAGTAGTAGTAGTAGTAGTAGTAGTAGTAGAAGTAGTAGTAGTAGTAGTAGTAGTAGTAGTAGTAGTAGTAGTAGTAGTAGTTGTTGTAATTGAGGGGGTTTGACATTTGTAAAATGTGATGACCCTTAAGCCACAAATGTGGATAAAAGCCTGATATACACACACACACATACACACATATATATATATATATATATATATATATATATATATATATATATATATATATATATATATATATATATATATATATATATATATATATATATATATATATATATATATATATACATATATATATATATATAGATAGATAGATAGATAGATAGATAGATAGATAGATAGATAGATAGATATCCTGCGTTTAATATACCTACTACAATATCTACTACTACTACTACTACTACTACTACTACTACTACTACTACTACTACTACTGCTGATGCTGCTGTTATCTGCAGTCTATATTGACTATAATCATAGGATTACAATATCATACTCATACAAAAGAAAGTAAGAAAGAAAAATAACATAGCAAGATTATACAAAGGGAGACATAAGCAACGCTAGATAATGACAGAAACAAAAGCAAAGCGAAGCTGACAAAACAAATAATTGAAATATACAATTACGATGTAAAGCAACAAGGAGAGAAATGAAGAAAGAAAAGCTTAAGCGCAGGCGAGCACAGGAGTGCAAAAACAAAATTAACAACCAGAAGAAACACGGAGACTCCTTCTAGAAAGGGGAAACAAAGCCTATCAAGCATGCATATAAGTGCTAACAAAAATATATTCTCATCTGATATCTACGCTCAGCTGTGCAAAACAAAAGACAAAAGGAAAACTTGAAAGTTTGCTAGTCTTAAGCTTAATCGTACAAAAAAGAGCGTAGCAAATGTTTTTAGTGTTTTTAACAAGAAAGAAAACCAGACAACCTGCTGTATATGTAAGGCACATTTGTGATATTTAATGTTTCCCTTATATGAAGACCTTTCAGCCAATAACTACTTTGTATATGCTAACTTGTAAAATAAAAGCAAGAGAGAGAAAAAACTGAGCTACAGACATCAACCGCTCTGGCTACTTGTGAATTTCTAGGGCATGACGCAGCTAAGTAGTAGACCAAGTATAATAAATCTTAAGGGGGCTCGGGACCTTAGTTCTTTAAGTTGGACTTCCAAGATTGACCAATACCTTGGTCAATGTACAAGAAAACCCCAGGAAAACAATATTCTATGAAAGCTGAGACTTTGGAGAGGTCAAATATTCTAATCTAATTGTGTGACATCTAGGTACTAGACCAAGTGTCCCATCTTCATTGAAGCCAGGAGGTTGGTCGCGATAACATATATGTTACAGTAAGAGTGTCAAACCAGGGATTTAGTCAAATCCCTAAAACTTTCAGGGAATCTGTCAAATTCCTGTTTCACTCAAGGATTCGGTCCCTATATGTCTACGGATATGACTAAACCCCTAAAAATAGGTGGGTCATTTTTGACTTGTTTACTGGAGACCTTTCAGAGGGATTGTTGAATGACAATTACCTTTGTTTTATGCTTAGTTGAGCGCTACTTATGATTCCTGATTATCAAAGTAATGAGGTACAAAGTAATGCTGAATAATCAATGCTCAGCCAAAGATTATTGCTTGATGATGATGATAATTAATATCTCAGTCAACGTTTATCAATTTCATGATTCTGACCCTCCTATTTTCATGGATTTAGGCAAATCTCTAGACATTTAGGGATCAAATCCATGAGTGAAACAAGAATTTGACAGATTCCCTGAAAGTTTTAGGGATTTGACTAAATCCCTGGTTTGACACTCTTACTGTAACAAATATACTGGAAATCTCTTAATTTGTGGAGTATAACAGTAATCAAGGTGTCCTACGAAAGGTGACATTGAGCACTTATCTTTTCTCATATGTTGAAGGTAGAGATACATTTTCACACAATAAGAGCTCTACATCACACAATTTAACAAGTTGTCAACTGTGTGAGCTGAAAATTGAATACTAGTTTATACATCAACAACCATTTTCCAACGTAGCGTAGCGGGAGTCTGACCTATTTACAGCCTAGTGCGCTGTTCAGGCATTGCCACTTACGGCCTACACTTGCTCACCGCTGCCTGGGTCTGAATCTCGGCTGGTGCATGTAAGAATTTATCAGTGTTCGCTGGTGGTTCTTTCCAGGGAAATCTGACTTTCTCCAGTATTATCCCAATGATTCAGAAGCATACACAAGATCTGGCACATATGGAAGTATTTTGGTTACAAAGTATTTGAGAATCATTTTATCAAATGCTGCGGTTTCCATGAAGATCCTCACTTTTAATATCAGTACTTTCTAAAATTTAATTTAGCTCTTATGATGGCCGATGTCCAAATTTGTACGACTATGCATATACGCCAGGTGTGAGGGGGTTGATAACAGCTCACTCGTCACTACATTAAAGTAACAATATGGTAGAAAAAGTGGCTATTAAGAAAGTTCCAAGTTCATCGTTACACTTTACCAAATGTGACTATCACTAGTATGGTCCTATCTTATTCCATAAGTAACCTTTTAGACATGTGACAAACATGAACATAAAACATCATTACAAATATCTAAATTTGAATAATTGAAAATCTGAAATGATTTTTGAAAAATGATAATGTCCTAGATAGAGCATAATGTTGACTCAGACAGGGCCTCCAAGATAAGACAACTAGAACAAGAAGCATGGTTCGAATCTTATGAAAAAGAGATCTCTATGTAGACTTTCTTATGGACCAGCAAGTGTTAAGTACATGTGTTATGCCTACCTGGTCATCTAGATCAGGGTACCATGATTAGGCAGTTTTAATTTTGAAGCACACCACACCACAGCCGTTTATTCTTAAGAACGCACTTTGTAGATATAGAAATGTCTGTGTACGTGGTACTGATGCTGTTAGTGTTGCTGAATTCAGCAGTTTCTCAGGATACTTCAGGAGATCAGCAATGTGGACCAGGACAAGAGCAGTGCGTACAGAACAGCGTGGAGAGGATGCGTTATGAAGTGGACGCCATGCAAGACGACCTACGGAGAGTTATAAAGGAAAACTCGAGATTGACAAGGGAAAACAAGGAAATTACAGGTGGTCTAGAGGGAGTTACGAGGAAAAACCAGCTGCTTTCAACAGAAAATGCGCTTGTTCGTAGAGATCTACAAAGAGTGATTCAGGAAAACCAGGAACTCAAAGGTGGTCTAGAGAGATTGACAAGGGAAAACCAGCAGCTTTCCACAGATAATGCGCTTGTTCGTAAGGATCTACAGAGAGTGGTTCAGGAAGTTAAAGAGTGTAAGTTTTATCTTTGGTCCAATTAAACTCTGATCTAGTCCCGCAATTACACCACAAAAAAAGATCTCAGTGTTTAAGTTTATGATTGCAAAGTTATGTAAAATATAAAACGTTGTATTAAAGGTATGATTGACTACTGGTTATGACGTCTCCCAAATTTTCTGAGTCCGTGGTGGATCACTGTGAACAAATATGCATTTTTTGCTAAACTGAAGTGAATTTTTAATGAGTTTGTGTGGAAAAATATGTAGAAATATTCAGAATTATATTTGTTAAAAATTGGTGTTTCGACTGAGAAAATTTCCTATATAGGAGTATTTAGGAATATCTTAAAATGAATTACACTATTTCTTCTCGATTTAGGAATATTTATAAATGAATTGCGAATGTTCCTAATTTTGATATTCAAAATTGAATATGGAAAGTACACTAATGAATTTCGAATAATTATGATTGTCCTAATAGTGTCCAATTACCCGTTCATCAATATAGAACATCAGTAGTTCATTTTATGGATATTCAAAATTCAATTTTAAAGATTTCATGACTCAATCAAGACTATTTAAAATGCATTAATGAAAGTCTGCATATTTGACCAATCCTGATCATGTCCTTTTTGACCTGGTCAGAATGTTTTTATTCTCTGGGAGAGCAACATTTTTTCTCTGGTAGAGCCAGATACGTTTAATCTTCAGGCCCAGAATATTTATTTCTTCACTTTCAGGGCAAGAATATATTTTGTATTTGATTCTCAGGGCCAGAACATTGTATTCCTAAAGAGGGATAGCCCACCATTGCTATTGCACATAGTTTGATATTCAAATCATAAAAAGTTATAAATTATAGTATGAGGATTTCCATTTGCCTCAATCCACTTTGCATGGTGACTCTACAGATGTGTGGCAATGTATAACGTTGATAAGCACTTTCAATGGTGCCTTTAAAACTAAAGGCCCCTTTGGGCTAGTTGTAAAAACAACACAATTTCTTTGGGCATCTAGAGGTTTTTGCACCAATTCTTTGTTTTTTTCTCGAACTTGCTTGCCATCCCATCCCTGTCTACAGCGCCTTCTTTATGGAGGTTTAACTAGTTAGAAAAATTGGTGGAGAGAATGTGACCACGTGACAGCACCAATAACCTTTTGATTCGTCTATTTCACACTTAAAACGTTCCATTATGGTCATTTGCCATTACAATTATGTATCCATGCCTTCACCAGCGTGAACACGCGCTTTAATTGGTTAATCGCCGTGCAAAGCAACGATCTATTTTCTGTCAAAGAGAAGTTATACAGTGCGTTCTTGGGTCCGTCGGACTTCTTTGCCGACGGCTCGCGGACGAATCCGCTACACGTCACTGTTAATTGGAAACTACGTCTGTCGATAACAACGGTGCTTATGTGTGTGTGCGCAGAGACATGGATTTTAGATCTCTGGTGTGTGTGTGTGGGTGCTTGGTGATCGTTTTTTTGTCTCTAGAGTTTATTGATATTGACCTATTTCTTCTCTTGGCGTGTCCTACCAACCACAGGTATCTGCTCCAGGAGACTTGAGCTTTATGCTATAGTCACACTAACCAGACAAGCTAGGACATTTTGCCAAGACGTAGCTAGGACATCTAGGACACCCCGACTTTTTTGAAGCCGACAAAGTCTTAGGTGAAAAATGATGAAAATTATGCAAATGAGGATGTCTTGGTGGTGTCGGGGACACGTCCGGGACATATCGCGGACAGTGTGAACGATGCACAAGACATAGTTGATCGACGCTTAGGACATCCTGTACAAGTCCTGTTTGGTGGGGATTTGTCTGCGATGTGTCGGGGACATGTCGCGGACTATGTTAGGACAATGCGGACATGTCCTAGGCATTATGCAAATTAGTATTTTTGTCCCCGATGTAGCTAGGACATATACTATGCGCCCGGGATGTGTCGGGGACAATGCGGGGACTCGTCTTGACCGTCTTGTAGCTGTCCCATGAAATATTCAATCACCGTAACATAGTATAGTATAGTATAGTATGTTTATTGACTGCATTGACATGCAAAATAATACAGTATACATTCATAAATAAGAAATAAACATGTCGCCAAAAAACGTACATTTACCTGGCCACATGGTCTAGTCAGATTTATATATTTGCAGCTACTTACAACGTTATACCTATTATTATTATCATTATTATTATCATTATTATTATCATTATTATTATTATTTTTATTATCATTAATAGCTGCAACCAGTGCACAGCACTTTGGTAATTAGGGGTGCGCATACGCTCATTATCAAAAATTAAAAATTAAAAAATACCCTTACAGCACTGATTTCTGGCCAAAAAGCAATCTTATTTCAATAAAAACGCTGACTTTTTCCACCAAATAAACACCCCTTCTTTATCAAAACACTGACATTGGATGAACGGGAACACGTATTTTAACTTAAGATTGTATAATCCTCTGCCTGTTTAGCCGCAGCAAGTGGCGGCAGCAAACTCGGAAGCCCAGTCACTCGGCTCGGCGTATATTTCCTGTATTGTGAGGGAATTTTCACCCCCCCCCCCCCCCCCCCCCCCCCATACTTCTTACTTGGGTACAAAAAAGTGTCCTATTTTTACAAAATCTCTGACATGCGGAGGTCTTAAAAAAGACTCCTTTTCCGCAAAGTACGTAAGGTGGGTGCGACCCCCCTCTGAACCTGAGTGCCCCCCTCCCCCCGGGAAATATTCCAGAGATCGACCATATGGTATTCATAGTATCCCTATCCAGGTCTTTGGTCTTCTTTCATATCAAACAATTAAATGTTTCGGCACATTTATCACTAAATCTAGTTCCAATGTATCTGCTGATGTTTTTCAAAGTATTAAACATTTCAGTGCGTTAATGCTCGGCCTTGGACATTGCATGACTACATTTCGTAAATATTCAATTATATAGAGGTCAAAATTGGTCGAAAAGCACGCTCTAAAAATATGTGTACACGTTTTTAGACGAACGTCATCTGATTTATGAGTATCATTAACAGACATCGCCTGCCCAAATCTTTTCGTTACAGTCGGTTTGATGTCTTATTGACCAACAGCAATCGACGATTAAAGATACTAGTAATTGGCTTTGTATCGTTTTTCTAGTATTGCCCTAGCAAATGAAGAATCGGCGACATTTATAGTTTATATTTTCCATTCAATATAACTCCTCTGAATACAAATTTACTGCGAGTAGCCTCCACGCAGGGCTTATTACTTGATAAAGACTATATCGTACGTGGTAACCTGATGAATTTATTACGTTTATAAAGTCGGTGGTTCTCTCACAATTTTGCTTCAGACTAAATATTTTTTTACAACTCATTATGTGTGATATATTGCCCTATATTTGCTTCTTAGCGAGCGCAACACGACTCCAACAGTGGGAGTTCCCTAGTATTGTTTCCACAACAATAGGGAAAGAAAGGGTGCGTCATTGTCTTTACATTTTCATAAAAAAGCAAAAAACCTACCCTTTTACTCATAGCTCTGTAGCAAAAAAAGTAGCTCGAAACACCCCCATTTTTTTTTCAAATATGGAATGCAAAATAACAGGGCAACAACATATCAAAAAAAAAAATCTTCGGACAAAGATTTTTTTTACAATTCATTACTTGTGATAAATTGCTTCTTTTGTCCATTTTGGAAAAAAAGTGAAGATTTTTACTCAAACCCTACGATTCCACCTTAGGCTATGCAGAAAATATAGTAGGTTTTGGAACACAGTTTGTGCAAGCAAATAGGAGAACTACTCCTCTACCTGCATGTACATTTATGCTTATAAAGATCAACAATTTATTTTTCTGTGCACGAAAAACCCAGAATGAGCTGAAAATGTTGAAATGCGCTATGTGGCGGCCCCTTTTCCCTTAAATGGCCACTTTTCAAAAATCACAAAATTGTCTCTAGCAAAAAAAATCGGCCAAACAGCCAATTTATTTTTTAATTTCCTTTAGTTTTGTCCCAAAATATATAACATATCCAAAAATCCGAGGGCAAAAACATCTGGAAAGCGAAATCCGATTTAATCATCTTCATGATCTTATCGTTCAAGCTAATGAGGGCGACATCATGTATAATTATCCAGGTGTCAAAATAATTGAGATATACGTTTCGCAGAGCTGTAGTCTGTAGCAAAAAACTTCTGAGAACAGTGCTGCTATCGACTTATTTGCTGACAGACATTCGCTTCATGAACGCCATGATGCTTATGGCCTCGTTGTGGTGCGGGAATTCCCAACCGACGTCACGGGGAATCCCCAATTCACGTGACAAGGCCAAGGCAAATATCGTGTCCTAGCAGTGTCCTAACTGAATCGGGTCGTGTCCTGGCAGAAAAACCAGAACCTTTAACCGCAAGACACAGTCAGGAACATGCGGACTGTGTTAGGACTTGTCCCGGACACTGCTAGGACTTGTCCCGGACTAAAAATTTGTTGTGTGTGTCCTGGATGTCCTGGCAAAATTTTTGAACATGTCCAAGAATTTGCCCCGACAAGCCATTTGTCCTAGCTGCACCTAGGAACTCCCCGATCTTGCTAGGACACCATCTAGGATGCTGTCACGATTAGGAATTGAACGAATGATTTGAACGAAATTCCTGATCGTGGCAGGTCCTAGCAGTGTCCTGATACCTTGTCTGGTTAGTGTGACTATAGCATAAGTCAATAATGAACTTGCCTTGGCCTTGAGTATAATCCTTAGTGTGTTGATGTAGTAGTAGTAGTATGTTGATGATGAAGTAGGGCCTGTAGGGGTGTTATGGGCCCAGAAATCCTCCCCAAAGCGCTAAGAAACCCTGGAAAACAAAGAATAAAGCAATTGGTAAAACCTAGTAGTCTCTCTATATATAATAGGATCCTATTATATATATAGAGACTACTAGGTTTTACCAATTGCTTTATTCTTTGTTTTCCAGGGTTTCTTAGCGCTTTGGGGAGGATTTCTGGGCCCATAACACCCCTACAGGCCCTACTTCATCATCAACATACTACTACTACTACATCAACACACTTAGGATTATACTCAAGGCCAAGGCAAGTTCATTATTGACTTGAGCTCAAGTCTCCTGGAGCCGATACCTGTGTACCAACATATCACGCCCTCGATCCAAAATTTCACCTTTCTGGTGTCTATTTCATTGTGATATGACCGATGCGTTGGTCCAGGTTATAGATAATGACGAAAGAAGTAATCCTCGAATCCCAACCTCATATGAATTGATTTATGAATGTTCAAATAAATTATAAGGGCTATTCCATTTTAAAATACATGGGAGGGGGTAGGGGGTGGAACGCCCACAATTTCAGACCCCCCCCCAATGATTTTTTTTCATGTAAACCCCCAATTTTTTCATCTTGAACCCCTCCCCCCATGATTTTTTAATGGGTGAGCGTTCCACCCCCCTCTCCCATGTATATTCAAATGGAATAGCCCTAAATAAATATATATACTTTTAACATGTATTATTGGTTTAGATATAAGAAGAAAAATTGTCTATGATTAAAGTGAATTGATTCAAATTAAATCAAGCTCTTCAAGTGCCATTTTGTATAACATTTAAATCACATGCACAGGATACATGTATCTTACGTGTTTGCTCTATGGTATTGTTATTTCCAGTGAAGAATTCGACCATGAAAGCTGGATCTTCCTACATACGATGGGGTCGTACAGTTTGTCCTGATGGCACACAAACGCTATATAAAGGTAAGATGTTGTACGTATAAGGATAGTATATGGATCTTGTTAATCATCCCTTTTTCTGTCACATCGTGGCTACAACGTGACTCTAATCATTCATTCTGTTGGGGGAAAACAGGAGTACATTCGGAAACCACTGAGCAGCCACAGTCTTTGATAAGCTTAGGTAGCTTATGGAGTAAATATTAAGCCTTTTTCTGACCATTCATACATTACGTACATACTATTCATTACATTAAGCATGCATCCATCATCACATCTTAATTAATTAATGACAGAGGAATACTATAGGATTAAAACATTTTCTTTGTGTTTAAAACTTGATCTTGGTAAAGAAGGCATTCTAATCTGAACAATGTGGACATACTGTGTATCATGATGAGACATGAGCGATTAGGCTTGTTTTGACCAGGTTTTGACTGACATGTTGTAAATCTAAGAATAATCCAGAGTATGTTATATGTAGAACTAGGCTTTACCACAGGTCACTGGTAACTTCTCACATGTACCGGCATTGATTCGAACCCAGATACTACTAGTGGTGAGAGACGCCGACTAGTCAGTGGCAATCTCTTGGACTACTTGTCTATTTCTTAAGCAGGCCGCCAGTTAATGGTTGCAGCAACCAGCTTTTTGTTACTGTTATCCAAAATGATTAAATATTGAAAGTTTGTTTCCATCCACTCCTTTTCCCTTGTGATATGGTTTTGAATTTGTTTGTACTGAACCATGGTGGGGTATAAAACCCCTCTATTGTGGATCCAGAAGTATCCCTGTGTCAAATGATGTATCAAGGAATATTTATTTTCTTTTTCTAGTGATCAGAGCATTAGTGGGTTGGCATGACTAAGTAATCTAATATAATGTGGTTGTCGGCAACCCATTATGTTGACCATAATCTGTTTATATATCAATTCATATTCAGAATGTACTAATATCACTGTTAACGGCATCTATGCATGAGTATGTTACTTTACAACAGTGATTAATAGGAGCCTAATTGTTTACAGGTTACACAGCCGGTTCATATTACAATCATCCTGGAGGAGGAAGTAATTACATATGTCTCCATGGCCAACCAGAATGGGGGAGGTACACAGACGGATTACAGTTTTCTGGGGCATACATATATGGCACAGAATATGAAATATTTGCAAACAATCCATTCTCCAAGTCAAGGCAAGCTCTCAATGAAAATGATGCTCCATGTGCTGCATGTTATACCCCTAAAATTGCAACCATCATGATACCTGCCAGAACAACCTGTCCCGATGGCTGGGGTAAAGAGTATGGAGGGTATGTCATGGCTGCGCATAGAGGCCATAACGGTAGAACGACCTATGTCTGTGTGGATGGAGATCCTGAAGTGCGGGCAGGAGGTGGTGCAAACCATGATGGAGCATTGTTTTATAATGCAGAGGCCGCGTGTGGTGGTTCTTTACCATGCCCCCCTTATGTAGATGGGAGAGAATTAGCATGTGTGGTCTGCTCCAAGTAGTTTCCATCATCTCATAAGTCGTTGCACAGGCATTTGCTGCCGAAGAGGAACAGGTGTAGAATAGAGTAGTATGATTGGTGTAGAGAAAATGGTGACAAGGGGCCAGAAATCTCCTCAAAAGACCGAAATCCATGGAAAATAATGGAAAAAGCAATTATGATAACGAAGCAGTCATTATGTATAATTAAGAATTCCTGTCATCATTTACTCAATATCAATCATACTACTCTAGTCTACACTTGTTCTTCAAATCTGGAGCAAATGCCTGTGGTTGTTATTGTGCCTATTAATACTATTAATGTTTAGGGTGCACTATTTCTAAATGTTTCCAACACACGTTCCTTTATGGAGGAAAGCCAGACCCTTCCCAGGGATAGTGTATACAATTGCCCTGAATATGTCCAAATCAAAGAAAAAAAATGAGTTGTCCTAATGTGCTCTTTATAATCATGAGTAATGCATGCCAAAAGCTCGCAACATATGGACAACTCTTGGTCCACTAATCATGTTATCTGTCGGTATTGTCAATTGAAATATAATCTTTTACGATGGTTTAATTCAATTCCTCTAGAGTTCACATATTAGTTGCATTCTAATGTCTAACTCGATGATAGATTGAAGTAATAGTTGAAGTCAATTATCAAACTCTGTTGGTACAATAACGTTTACTTGAATATTAATCAATGTTTTGTGTTATTAAGATAGATTAGTACATGTACGTATCAGAGCATGTTCACACTTAAGAAGGTAATTGGTTTATTTCATTAGATTAAGGCTGAATATCTATATACTAATCATATCCTGTTTTATTTCAACTCCACATTGCTTTTACAATGTTTGATTGGAAGTCACATTTCATTTTGAAATATGATTTAGGTCAGACTATTTACATTCAACTCATGGCCATTTTTACTTTCCACGATGTCTGTTTGGTAGTTAGATTATATTTTGAAATCTGATTCCAGACATACTTCTTGAAACAGCATAATCCACCAGTAAGCTTGCAAATGCACTCAGCGTTTGGTTGTACATATATTAATCACCTCCCAAAATGTCAACAGCAGTGAAACAGTTAAAAAAGCAAAAACAATTTTGCTGTATGAAAAACCAAGGTAAATAAAAGAATTGCACAGTTCACATCTGACGTACACTCACAGTCAGATGACGTTGAACATAAATGATTCATTTGAATGATATCAAACAAATTGATCCCTACTTGACCTCCTACTTATAATCACTGATTTTATCTAAACCATGCTTTATCAACAATATATTCACATATATATGCTTGCTCCAAATACGTCGTGTAAGTATTTAGTTAAGCAGCTGTCTAGCCTTGGTTGTCATTCAATTGCTTTGATTTGAAATAAAGAAGAGATAGTTAGATACTAAAAAGATCCAGCCTGTATTAGAGCATTTTGAAAACATTTGGCATCACCAAAATGTCCTAGGCTATGAAATGATAAGTGTCAATTGTGGACAAATTATATTTAGATTGTCTTATGTACAGAACTTGATTAACATAGATAGGGTATCAGTGGATTCCTCGGGAGGAATTCTGATGATATCAACTGCTTTGTCAGTCACATTCTAAGCTTCAATGATAGCAAACTGTAGAGTAATTCAATAGAGAGTATATGCAATCAAAGATGGAAGGAAGGAATGATTATATAGATTATAGGATAATTTTTATATCGCTTTCAACAGCTTATGTCATATCACAACCGGGAAGAAATTCCCTTCTCTTGTCGAATAGTTCCAAGGGGTCTCGCAGTTGCAAAAGGACCATAGACAATCCTCGACAACGCCGCACATTTATATAGCTAGCAGACCAAACAGCTCATGAGGATGATCCACATTTGATAAAAAGGAATCGTTCATTGAAATAAACACAAACAGTTTGTTGGCCATATTTTGAAGGTTTAATGTCAATGATTTTTCTTCCTGATATTTCAGTGAAACACCTTCCATCGATATTGCTGTTTAATGGTAGTACGTTCCATATATCTTACATGCATAGTTCAATTTAGAATTTTTGATATTCTTGTGTCATGTAAAGGTCATTACTGCAGCTCACAAAGCAACGCTTTTTCCTGCAAAGATGTATTGTGAATGCGTCCCTACATTCTAATAAACTGTGATGGCTGCAATATATGACTTGTTTTCATTATGTATCATCGAATCTTGAACCTATTCAGTTTAACTTCAAAATTCAATCTTGTGAAAGTCTGAACAACAAACCCTATTATTTTAGCAAACGCAGACAACGGGGCTTTGCTAAAGTTCTAGCGCGCAAGTTACATTGCTTCAAATCTGACCCCGCCAAAGAAAGTTGATTTCAACCTCAAAACATCAGTTGAGAGTTAACCTCCGAATTTGCCAGCAATATATATAATAATAAAAGAAAAATGCATTCCGGACAATTATCTGACAATTAACTTATCTGATCATATCACTGACCCTGGATACTCATAGTAAGTAATACAGAATATCTAGGTTCTAGTTAGTTGTGTTATAACTAAACGTCTAGTTCTATGTAATCAAATTTATAACTTTTTGAAACATGTTTTTCAGATTCGTTTTGAATCTCAAGCGTTTATGGAATGAACGAAAATTCATCTATCATGGTGTATAGGAACAGACCTTGCCAGTGGTCATATAATAATATACATATATGGCCTTAACTTGATAGTAAGTTATGCATAAATTGATAGCTAAAGAAAGAAACAACATTACTGCATTACAGTTCAGTATATTTGCACCAACAATGCAGACATGATCAGACGAATTAAATGAAAAGTTTGTTGAAAATGCTAATGAGAAGACCCCAATGTAGCTTACTCTACAGACCAGGTAGTTTAAACCTCCCCATGTTGTTATAAAGATCGCAATAAACATGATCAAGCAGAATTTCATTTCGTGCAAAGAAAGATGCACTTGCGAATGTTGTGTTAAACCTGAAATGTTTGTGTTTTCTATGTCGAGGGTGGCAGCTTTCTCTCCAAAACTTAAATACATTTGGGAAAAGGTACCAAGTATAATGATTTCCAAATATAAATTATTACTAACAAAAATCCTACACACGCCAACTGCTGCTGCCACTATGCGAGAGCTACGCAAACTATAAGAAGAGCACATGTGTTGCCAATGGCCCTTATTTTGATAATCTAGTACACCTAGATTATTAACAGTAGGTGGTGTCCTTGGCTGGACCCTAAGAATGGATATAAAAAAAAATGATTACACATGAGTAGTGATCACTGGCCACGAATCTCGACCTAGGAACTTTCCATTGTGATACGGTCAAGAGAACAAAATGAGGGGCCCTTTGGGTCTTCTTTGTTAAATTGGTCCCAAACGACATGGCTGCCCTACTGTGACCATGCAGATTCCTTTCGAGCTAGACCATTTTGAATAATATTTTCATCTCATCTTTTGGCTGAAAGTGAATAACAATAGTCTTTGAAGCCAGTGTTTTAGAATATGACATATACGCCTAAAACTTTTAATTTCTGCACCAGTCAACCGGACGTCTGCCAGTGATTGGTTGTACAATCACCCATAGATAACATTTTAACATAATAAGACATGCGCATCAACGATCATCGTAGCTTGCGATTCAAAGGCTAATATGTTATACTAAGTCATTAGTCTTTTAAAAGTTCAATGGTAGTTTATGGCAAAAGATTGGTTAGATTCAAAATCAGCAAATGCTAATTTTAGGGAACTCGGCGGAAGGTTTAGCATGTTGGCATAGTTTGAGGTTATTGAAAAAAGCTATCCCACGACTGTTGAAATTTCAAAACGATATGTCTTATTTTAAGTCATTAGTCTTTAAGAAGTTCAATAATATTTTATGGCAAAAATTTGGTTATATTGAAAATCGAGAAGTTTTACTTTTATGGAACTAAGTGGGAGGTTCAGCCCATTGACAGAAGTTTAAATGTTGACAAACTTCGCCTAGCATTGACAATATTATATAAATAGTATTAATGTTAGGAGTCCTATATTTCGAACAGTGTCCATTGAAAATATAGTTTAATACTTTTTTCATAAAGGTTGGAATGAATCTGGTCTTCAATCTATTTGTACCCGGAGTTCACACATAGGACGAGATTTTTATACATAAGTCGATAATTAACTCGAGTTAAGCCAGATTGTTAAACCCAATTGGTACGATAAACGATAGCGCAATATTTATCAAAGTCTTTTTCATTCTAATTGTATAACAGTACTTGTCAGATCAGTGTTCACTCCAGAGGTAAATCGGATTATATGATTATACCAATGTTGGTTCTTAATTTACTAATAATTTCCTAACCCGTGTGTTTAGTTGAAGCACAACATTGTTTTTCACAATGTCTGGTGGGTAGTTTTGTGAAATCTGATACCAAACATATGGCAAAATACTTGAAACTATATGAGGAACCAGTAAGCTCGGAGATGCACAGGGAATTTATCTAAGAAGTGTCTTTCTGGCTGTCAACAACGTGGCAACAATGCACCAATTACTATTTTTCAGTAGATGGCAGGATATCCAACATGTATTATGTATTTAAGCTTCCTGAAGGTCTTTGGCACCAGGAAATTGCCTTCGAATATGAAATCGTAGGTTAGAATCTTTGATGAACAATATTATGATTTGCAGTTTATAAGTTCAAAGCCTATTTCGTGTTTAGATGGTTGCTATGTACTTTAATGGATTACAAAGGAAAGGTTTTCAGCAGTATTTAATGCTTGACTACTCACAATCTGAAAAGATTTATTATGCCTCTTCAGTAGGTCAGTAAATATAGGGAGAAAATGCCAGCAGTGGAGGAGGTAGGGAATGGGTTTTTACGTCGCTTTCAACAGCTTAGGTCATATCGCGACGAGAAACCTAGAACCAAGAAGAAATTGTGTTATCTTCAAGTAGAGTTCCAAGGAGTCTTTCAGTTGCAAAAGGACCGGTATGTGTGTGTATATATATAAATATATATATATATATATATATATATATATATATATATATATATATATATATATATATATATATATATATACATATATATATATATATATATATATATATATATATATATATATATATATATATATATATATATATATATATATATATGTATGTATGTATATATATATATATATATATATATATATATATATATATATATATATATATATATATATATATACATATACATATATATATATATATATATATATATATATATATATATATATGTGTAAATATATATATATATATATGTAAATATATATATATATATATATATATATATATATATATATATATATATATATATATATATATATATATATATATATATATATATATATATATATACTTGTATTTGATAAGCTCAAAGCACCTGTTGAGAGTAAACCTCCGAATTTACCAACAATGCACAAAAAACATGCATTCCGGATCATCATCTGACAATCATCGAACAAATCCAATCATAAAACTGACCCTGGTTTCACAGTGTAAGAAATACAGAATATCCAAGCTAAAATAAGCTATATCATAACTAAACGTTCAGTTATCTATTACCAAATATCTTTTGTCAGATAGTTTTTCAGCCAAACCCAGACAAACCAAATGAAAAGCGTGTTTTGAATGCTTATGCGAAGATCCCCATTTTGTTTATCCTACAGACCAGGAAGTTCAAACCAACTCATGCGGTTATGTAGATCGCAGTAACCATGATCGAGCAGTTTTTCATTTCGTGCAAAGAAAGATGCACGTTTGAATGTGTTTTATTAGACCAAAGATGTGTGTGTTTCTGTTGCCGAGGGTGGTAGCTTTTTCTCTGATTTGAAACGCATTATGGAATAGGAACCAAATAAAATGAATTCCAAATATAATTTTTATAAGTAACAAAAATCCTACACACACCAACTGCTGCTGCCATCATATTCGAGAGCTACACAAACTACGAAAAGACCACACGTGTGGCCAATGGCACTAAACTTCACGGCCATTAAAAGTGCAACACACATGAACTGCTTCTGCCACTATACGAGCGCTATGGGCATACACCAGAAGCCAAACACACATGAGTGATCTTGGACACTGACCTTGCTACCAAAACAAAGTACTACAAATACTATCTGCCACCATGCGAGAGCTTATAGAAAAAGCCCTTTTCTACAGGAATGGCATTCCATGTATCGGCATGGTGGGCACTTGGACAGGCTTAGCAAAACTTGATAGAATAAGATATTTCTTCACTGTAACAGTTATAATTGATCAAATTTAGTGATTTATTTTCCAAGTATATGATGTACTTTCCGTGATATTTGCAATTGATTTCATCCATTATAATGTGAGTAAGGCAGGTTTTGAATGAAATTAGGGGGGCTAGGGGCCATTGTAATAAAGGCCGAGTAATGGGCTGGCAGTCTCAGCTTGGTCATAGATTGTACCAAGTGCGCTGCTGTTCTTCCTCTGTTGAAGGCGAATGATCTGTTGTGTAAATATGCTCAAGACCTGCTTGGCAAAGGTGCTTTTTCACTATGGTAATGGAACATTTTTGTGAATGTTTTTGACAATTCAATTTCAGCCCTTTTTATAGTTTTTTTGAAAATACTTTGTGTTTGCTTGGCTTTCGCATCATATTTGTGTTTAGTCGTCCTTGTTCCTTTCACGTTCTCCTTGCACTATGTTGTGAGCAATACTTGAGGAGCTTGCATCACGTGATCAAAAATGTGGGAAACTTTAAACACGTAACAATACTTTTAGACGCAGTAAAGTCTTTTTGTAATTCGTTTAGTCAGTATCCATTTATATTGACATCATGTCGTTATCGTGTTACAGTCGTAGCACATATTCCCACGGGTATATGTTTAAGCTTTAAAAGACAGCCTTTAGACTGCATCACGACTAAAATAACTATAACACGACAACAAATACAGTAACAAGATTGAAACACGACAACAAATACAGTCAAGTTCAAAAATCGTGTATGTGGGAGCCCCGCTTAAGCTAAGCACATATAGAGGCCGAAATGAATATGTTTTTTCGCAAAGTTGGAAAATCTCACTTCGTGTTCATTTCGCAGAAAAAAAATACTTTTTGGAAGCCAATGAACCATACCTAACGTATGGGTAGTGCACAAGAATATTTTTAGGTCAACTTCGCGGTGAATTTTTGGAATTTTCAAAATTTCCACAATGGCCCCAAAGTGACCAGGTGTAAAGCTAGTCTCACACAGAGGACGAAGTGAATATGATTTTACGCGAGGTGGCCAAATTCCAGTACTTGTTAACTTCGCGAAGCTTCTTGTTGGCTTCCCGATAAACCGAAATCACTTCGTGGCCACTTCTGGTCATTTCGGGGCCGCCGTGGAAATTTTTGGAAATTCCAAAAATTTCACCGCGAAGATTTACCTACACGACATTCTTGTCCACTATCAGTCATCACCTTCTCACTTCGCGCTACTACTGGTTCACCTCACACACCTTCATGTTGACTTCTTCAACAAATTTTGAACAAGATTGAGCATGAACTGACCGTGAAGATCACCTGTAGTAGCGCCAAGACAACACATAGTTAACCAGTATACATTTTGAATGTTCATAATCACGTGATTACGTACACATCACGTTACATTCAGGCTAAAACACAGCAGCAACGACAAGAGATTTTCAAAAATGTAATTAAAAAAAAAATTTCATACATAAAGTATGACATGGCATTGATGCAAAAATAATTGGAATCAACCCAACCTTTAATGAATTATGCCACTTTGAAATTTCAATATGCAGATTCGCCATCTGTCAAAGTGCAAAAATGAGGAATATGTAACAAAAAGCAACACTCTAGAAGCTAAAATATATCTTATGTTACAACTGACAGGGAGTTGTACAGTACAGACATCTAATTCCTGCACCAGTCGACCCGACGTCTGGCAGTGCCTGGTTGTATAAAACCCCATGGATAGCATGTCAAAAAATAACCCAAGCATATCAATTATCTTAATGTAGCTTTCTAATAACATCTACGTTCAATTTTGAGGTAGTCCATGCATCCATGTCCATGAAACTGGGTGCCAATCGGGCGTGTGGTTGTGTAGTATGCCCAGGTAGTAGGAAGTATCAAATGTCAGAATTTGTTTTGTTTTAGAAGTGTGCATCAGACCTGTACATGCCCAGCAGTCAAGATTACAAAATGAAACTTAAATCCCTAATCATCAGATCCTGTGCTTAGCTAAGTTTGTAAACAATCAAAGGGCAAATTTTGTATCAACACTACTATATTAGGCCCTTTGGATAAATACTAGCAGTAGCACATGATGTTCATTTTGTCAATTCCCCCACTTTAAGTAGCGTCCATATACATGTTGTTATCCGAAACAATTAAAGCCCCTCCCCTCCCCCCCCCCCCCCCCAACACCTAATTAAATTGTCACCAAAAAAGTATTCAAATGTGTATTTTCCATTTCGATGTAAACCAAATAAATTTTAAGTACCAATATTATATAATAAAACATAGGAAAATAGGTAAATATAAAGAATATGGATTGTTATCTCCGGTAAATATGGTGGGTGATAATTGGTGAAATTGGAATGTCAACATGGCTTCCATACAGTCCAAATCTTCTAAGTGTTAAAGGCAATAAAGGGCAGTGAGCTACCAGGCTGATATATACCCTGCCTGAGAGATGATACGTCATGTTAATCAATGGTAGTAGGCCATTTTAGGCCAAACTTGCAAGAATATGTATACTTTGTAACTCAAATAATGCTTAAAACTAAACTCAATTTTTAATGCCAAAAAGTCATCAAAAATCAAAAAATATTTTTGTTTTACTAATATAATATGACGCTGGCTCGGCAAGGAAGCGAGCGAAGCTTTGGGTGATTTCATTTTTATTTTACTTTTGACCAAAATTCCTTATTCATTTATGAATATTCAATATTAATTATGAATATTAAAAAAATGTCTTTTTGTCCACTTTTACATGCCATATTGGTCACCACATACCATTAAATTCAAATAATGAGTGCTCCCTTGAAAGTGCTAAAGGAAGACAGATAACCAGTTTGCACAAAAAGAGGCGACAAAATATTCAAAAAATAAATTCTGTTTTTGAAAAAGGTGGAAAAAAAATGTAAATTTTTTTTCTGCTGTTTTTGGAAAAACGGTTGAGAAAAAAAATTGAATTTTTTTTCTGCCGTTCACACTTGCACCATCGTACATGTACAGCATTGATTGACCGTAAATTAATGGCATACAAATTATTACGATTTCAAACTGTCGCAAAACTTACATTTCGAATGAATTCTGGCGGTTCTAACGATTTAAACCGCATTATAATTGACCCACGGACAGGCGAGAAATTAAGTTTTAACGTGGGTATGGCAGAATGGCCAGGAAGCTTCTGACCAAAATACAGCATTGATTGACCGTAAATTAATGGCATACAAAACATTACGATTTTAAACTGTCTTAAAATTTATATTTCGCAGCTGATTTTGACGAGAATGCAATGGCCAGTAGAATGAATTCTGGCGGTTCTATCGATCTAAACCGCATTAAAATTGACCCACGGACAGGCGAGAAATTCAGTTTTAACTTGGATATAGTAGCGGCCACGGCGTGTTATGGCCAGGAAGCGAGCCGAGAATTGAGCCACGGACGGGCGAGAAATTCAGTTTTAACGTGGATATACATGTAGTAGCGTCCACTTTCATTCATATTTCGCAACTGATTTTGACGAGAATTCAATGGCCAGTACAATGAATTCTGGCGGTTCTATCGATCTAAACCGCAATGGTCAGTAGAATGAATTCAGGCGGTTCTAAACTGCAATAGAATTGAGCCACGGACGGGCGAGAAATTAAGTTTTAACGTGGATATACATGTAGAAGCGGCCACTTTCATTCACACACGTGCATTCATGCATTTCATCCAATGGGATGAAATGTAAGTGTTTGGTATTGTTGTACTGCACATTACGTCATTGTCGACCAATGAAATCGGTCGTTACTTAACCTACTAAAGATTCCTCCAGAACGGAAGTCGTCCGCACGTTGCCTCGCACGTTGGACGGTGACAACTTTCTGGGTCCGTGTATGTATTTCATATTTCCATTTCATATAGTGACGTCATATACACTCATATACACACACGCTCAATTGACGGATTGCGAGGCTTCGCGAAAGGCCTACGGCCTTTCGAGCTTCGCTCGCTATGATATGTGAACTTAATATTGTTTAGAAAAATAATGGTTCACCTGCACCATATGAAACAAAATTTTAAAACTTAAGAGTGGCATGTCACTTTCACTTTCAAAATGGCCGACTGACTGTATGAATTCCATTCCAGTTGGTTGGCCAACAAGAAAATTATTTCATCCTAATACCAGATGGAAGTTACTAACTAGCAATCAGGTATATGATTGTTGAGATAGTGCTTGACAGAATAGTACATCAAAGTCAGTCATCGGACACAAAACGGCTTTGTCAGCAGTGTTAATGAATAGCATGTTTTGCATGGTGGCAGATACAACAAGGTGTTATGGCCGATCTCTTGTTGTTGCTAAACATAGGCACTCTATTTCAACTTCATGTTATGTTTATTTTGATTAATGTTCTTTTCATATCAACTTGTGGTTAAGTTCATATTACCATCACATTGTTTTCTTGTTTAGTCGTGTTTGCTGTTTTTGCATACTTGTTACCTTCAGCAGAAGTCATGTACACTTCACATAGACGTTGTTTAATATACCTAGTTCGTTCGTATATCTGCGTGTTTAGTTTGTGTTGTGTACCTGTTGGATTCGTTTAGTATGGTTGATTGCCTTCAAAAAATTTTCGGCGAACTTAACACGAAGTGGAATTTAGCCACTTCGCATAAAATCATATTCACTTCGTCCTCTGTGTGAGACTAGCTTTATGCGGTAGTGGCCACGAACTGATACCGGTTGATTGGGAAGCCAGGAAGAAGCTCCGAGATGTTAACAAATACTGGACTTTGGCCACTTCGCGTGTTTCTCAGCCGGTTAAATGGACCTCCTACATTTTCAAACATGGAGAGGGTCGACGATATGGACATCCTGAGGTTGAAGGTGGAAACTTGTTTGTCATTTCAAATTAGTTGATGTGTAAGTATATATATATATATATATATATATATATATATATATATATATATATATATATATCATATATATATATATATATATATATATATATATATATATATGTATATATATATATATATATATATATATATATATATATATATATATATATATATATATGTATATATATATATATATATATATATATATATATATATATATATATATATATATATATATATATATATATATATATATATATATAGGGCGTCCTATAAAAGATCTTCAAACGACCTTAAGTAACATCAGAAATGACTTCATGGTTAAAAGTAATGATATCTTAGAGATAAAGTGTTATAGTTTCAACCAGCTTCAATCATCCAAGTCAAAGTTGTGAGGCAAAGTTTGATACCTATATCATTTCACTCCAATGCAATGTAAAACCTATGGTGAAGACTGGTTTTGAGTGTCCAGCCAGAGCCGCATGCAAAAAATAGCAGCCTCACGAGCGTAGACTATGTACACGCACACACACCCACGCAAAAACACACACACACATACATACATACATACAAACATACATACATATATATACATATATATATATATATATATATATATATATATATATATATATATATATATATATATGTATATATATATATATATATATATATATATATATATATATATATATATATATATATATATATATATATATATATATATATGTATATATATATACATATATATATATATATATATATATATATATATGTATATATATATATATATATATATATATATATATATATATATATATATATATATATATATATATATATATATATATGTATATATATATATATATATGTATATACATATATACGTATATATGTATATATATATATATATATATATATATATATATATATATATATATATATATATATATATGCAGCGGTGGGATACAATTGTAATTTAAACCCAAGCCTCGGTGGGGACCTGTGTAAGCTAAATTTAACCCAGGCCAGCTAATAATTAATTGCAATTTTGTCATCCTTTGTCTTGAGGAAAAATGAGGTCACTTGTCTTTAGTTTGCTATGAGATTTTGAGCGGTACAGTTGATAACCTAGGTAGAGATGCCACCTAAAAGAACGTTTCTTACCTTGGTAGAAAAAGTTAAGGTAATAGAGCTCAACAATAAGAACAGGGGTGCTCGTAAGATAGCCGAGGACTTTGCAGTTGGAAAAACCCAGGTTCCCAAGTACATGTACGTGTATATCTTTCTCATTCTGAATGAGTATAACTTTCTTATTTTGAATGCTCATATTATAACTGCCAAAACATGTACTGCTTTTCCTAGATTTACCTTTATTTTTGCCTATATTTTATTATTTTAATCAGATACATTTAGTTTTCTTTACATTTTACCCACCAATTTGTGATCTATATTTAAACAGATAAAACAGTGAAAAAATAGTTTGCAGTCCACGCACCCTTATGAAAATAGTATCCATAACAGGAAATGCGCACACAGCCTACCGTCCCTGCCACTCCACTTGTGTAGTGGCAGGGACTGTACACTGTGCCGGCACAACGTTGATCCGCTGTGCTTCCTGTCGTTTACTCTCCCTAGAGAACGCTATCCATCTGACAGGTACTGGCCGTGCAAGTCCTTATCTATATGGGTCAAGTGCAGGCAGCTGTGGCAGTATAGTAGGGGTGTTGACGCAAGAATAGACAGTCTTAAAGATTTCCACTTGCAGTGGAAAAGATTTAGTATAAAAGCGGTGTTAATGGAAATAACTACAAAAACGTGTGTCACTGAGGCAAGGAAGTATATGATACACCGGCTTGCAGCTTAGTATAGGGGTTTAAGCGTGCTCTTGAGGGTGAAAGTTGTAACTAGTGACAATTGATCACACCCGAGACAATTGATCATGCATATATTGAATGTCAGAAAACACATGCATTATGGCGACAGGTTGAGTTATGGTTGAGTTTGGTGCTAAAAGATAAGATCAAAATTTCAGATTTTGTAAAAAAGTTGGTGCTGCCTTTAGTTAAAGAACTCTATTATTGATAAGGTGGTTTTATTGATAAGAAGAGAATATACAAAAACAGAGAGAAAGGTAAGATAACTAATATCGCAAAAATCAAATATTAACTACATGTATCTGTGCAGTTATCATGTTGCACAGTATTATGTTGAGATTGAGTGGAAACTTCCAATGTTTGAACGAAAATGCTCATACCTACATTTTAGGGTAATATTGGAAAACTTGTCTCCTGTTGACGAAATATAGGGTGTGTCAGTTAAGATGTTTGTCTCATAATCCATAATCCTCTAATTTTGTAGACAAAGGTTGTTTTGTGCTTAATGTACCAGTATGTGTTTGCTTTTATGTTCGTGTGTTGTTAAGAAATTAAAAAAAACATGCGTTATGCAGAAATTCAAAAAAGGAATACCTAAGGATAACACTGAATTACAACAAGTCACCAGAAATT
>OZ012695.1:17698292-17765547 GCA_963942565.1 Maea johnstoni | reverse complement strand
CGGGGTTTTGTTAATCTTCTAGCACGCAAATTACAATGCTTCAAATCTGACCCAGCCAAAGAAATTTGATATTAACCTCAAAACATCAGTTAAGAGTTAACTTTAGAATTTGCCAGCAATAGATAAAATAACAAAAGAAAAATGCAATACGGACTATTATTACCTGCCAATTAATTTATATGATCATATCAGCAACCCTGGATTCTCATAGTAAGGAATCCAGACTATCTCGGCTGTATTTTAACTAAACGTTTAGTTATATGTTTTTCAGATTCGTTTTAAATCTAAACAGTTAATATGCTTGTGACCCAGCTGTGTTGATGAAATGAACGAAAATCCATGTAACATGGTGTATAGTAAGTATTTAGGACAGGTCATTATACTAATCAGAACAGACCTCGCCAGTGGTCATAAATTATATACATATATGGCATTAACTAAAAAGAAACAGCCCATGTCTAATTCATGTGTGACAAAATTAAATAGCAGTCAAGGTATTATGTCAAGAATAGAAAATAAAAACCATTATTACAAATATTAATTTTAGATAATACAGCAACTGATAGCTAAACATAGAAGTAATATTACTACACTTCATTCAGTAATTTTGCACCAACAAAGCAGCCAAGATCAGACAAACCAAATGAAAAGCGTGTTTTGAATGGTTATGCGGAGACCCCTATTAAGTTTATCCTGCAGACCAGGAAGTTTAAACCTCGATCCTCATGCGGTTATATAGGTCGCCGCGGCGCAGTGTTTTGAATGGTTATACGAAGACCCCTACTTATTAGTTCATCCTACTTACCAGGAAGTTTAAACCTCGATCCTCATGAATGCGGTTATTTAGGTCGCAGTAACCATGATAAAGCAGTTTTTCAGTTCGTACAAAGAAAGCCCGGGGGGGGGGGGGGGGCACTTGGGTATTTAGGGGGGCGCATACGCTCGTTATCAAAATTAAAAAATACCCCTAAAGCACTGATTTCTGGCCAAAAAAGCACCCTTATTTTAATTGAACGCTGATTTTTTCCACTAAATAAACACACCTTCTTTTATTAAAACACTGACATTGGATAAACGGGAACACGTATGTTAACTTAAGATGTTATAAACCTCTGCGTGTTTAGCGGCAGCAAGTGGCGGAAGCAAACTCGGAAGCCCAGTCACTTCGGGAGTCACTCGGCGTCAGAGCCGCATATATTTCGTGGATTGTAAGGGGATTTTAACCCCCATACCTCGTACCTGGGTACAAAAAAGTACCTTCTTTTACGAAATCACGGACATGTGGAGGTCTTAAAAAAAGACCCCTTCCTCCGCGAAATACGTAACGCGGGTGCGGCTTGCCTCTGTACCTGCATGAGTGCCCCCCCCCCCCCCCCCCCCCACACACCCCCCCCCCCCCCCCCCGGGAAGGAAAGATGCACTTTTGAATGTGTTGCTTTAAACCTGAGATGTGTGTGTTTCTGTTGCCGAGGTTGGTAGCTTTTTCTCTGATCTGAAATGCATTATGAAATAGGTACAAAATATAATGAGTTCCAAATATAAATTATAAGAAACAAAAAATCCTACACACACCAACTGCTGCAGCCACTATATGCGAACTACGCAAACTATATAAAGAAGAGCAAACTTGTCTTGTGGCCAATGGCACTTTACTTCACCGTCACTAATAATTGCAACACACAAGAACTGCTGCTGCCACTGTACGTAGCTACTACATGTATGTCCTATAAGCCGAACGCACATGAGTGACCTCGGGTTACTTTTCTCGCTGCCAACAAAAATTGCGTCAAATACTAACTGCTGCTGCCACCATACGAGAGCCACATACATTATCACCAGGCCACACATGTGACCATGACACTACGCGTATATGTTTGTTTTGGATCCGTAACTGCATGTCCCACGGGGTCAACTCCCAAGGTAGGACCTACGGAGAGCTCCGCTACCATCCAGAAGGACTCAATTCTAGAGGGAAAGTGTGCATTGAGCATGAAATATTTTGATGGAAAACGCGAAGTTGTGCGGAGAAAGGCGCCCGCGACCGCATGTCAATGGCTGTTATAGTTGTATCTCACTACACTCTATTGATAACTTGAACAAACAAGCTTTTGTTGTAGTTAGATATGATCCCATGATATGATGTGTGCTTCATGCACGAGTCCACCCAGCTAAACGGCACCAGCCTACCCCGCCCCCCTCCCCCTAATTGTTGGCGCGCAACAGTTCAAAGGAACTGACACCAGTCTATCCAATGCAACGCACGCGACTGGAAGGACTGGCTCTATAGTCTATATACACGCGGTCGCGAGAGACGCCGAACAACAACGAACAGGTAATCTCCATTTTTTTTATGATTAAGACACAAGCGACGCCAAACATTCAACATTTTATCTACAGCATTTTATTGACAGACAATCATGATAAAATCTTTTTTAGCGTGATAAAACACATTGTACATTTAAAAAAAAAAGTACCAGACGATGCCGTCACTATATCACTTCGCATCGCTACTCGCCGCAATCACCGAACAACATAGGTGTATCCCAACACTTCGTCAAGAAAAATTCCGTAAAAGATCACGCCTATAACCAACATATAGGGCGCCTAAACACTAACGACGGCACGGATTCAACATTCCACTGACAGACGATAATAACAGAATGCTTAGAAGTGTGTAATAAACGCACTGTCGGGTTATTTGTGTGGTCACGTGATCACTCGTTGTCCACTTAATCCGCTAAGAGATATTACTGGAGATGTGTGAGCGCTGCTAAAATTATTGGTATAGCTGTCAAGACAGCCACAATCAGAGAATTGGCGCACGAACGTCCAGGTCACTCGTCACCCCGGGCCTCGTCTCTCTTCATGTTACCTGTCGCCCGTACTTTTGCCATGCATCATGCATCAGGTCTGTACCCTCCCCTGTCCTCCTGTTGGGTATTTTTCTCTAAAGAAAAATATTTTTGCTTCAAAAAGATGGGTTTTTTTTCTTTGAAGAAAAATCCATTTCTTCCTCCATTGAAAGAGTTCCAAAAAAATTGTTGCAGTCACATGTCTACGGAAGCCTATTGGGACCACTGAAAAATATTTTTAGTCTTTTTTTCCATAGAAATCCGATAATCTTAAGAATAATCTCACTCCAGGCCCAATTAAAAAAAAAAAACATTCTAAGACCGCTTACGAGGACTAAGGGAGAAAATTAAATCTAATTTTGCTTGAGAATATATATATGTTCGTCCAGTATAAAGTAAACATTATACGTATATTTTAAAATTCCCGTATTCCTTACTTTTTCTTAGTGTCTTTTTTCATCAGTACGCTTGCTATTCACTTGCACCATGAGCAAATCTCACTATAGTCTTAGTACTAGATGTGTGCTAGTGGGCGAATGCTGGAAAATGTGTAAGAATATACCTACAAATAAATATAATCATTCTATTTTAAAAAAGAAAAAAACATTTTCATTGTGGAAATATCAGCAGATTTGTGTTTAAAGAAAAAAATCCTTGAAGAAAAATAGCCCTTTTCTGCAGGAATGGCTTACCTTATCTAGGTATGGCGGGCACTTAATTGGACGGACTTTAGCGAAACTTCATCAAATAAAACATTTCTTCACTGTTACAATTGATCAAATTTGGCGATTTATTTTCCAAGTATATGATGTACCTTCTGAGAAATTTGCAATTTATTTCATAGATTATGATTGGAGTAACGTAGGTTAGGATTGAAATATAGGGGCTAGGGGGCAGTAGAATATATGCTGTGTAATAGACTGGCAGCCTCAGCCTGACCTCAGTTTGTACTAACCCTGCTGTTCCTTTTAAAGAGGAGAATGAATGGAATACCCCTGCCCTAACAATTCTGCATATTTATGTTTGGTGGAGAATTTAGATCTCTTTACGATAGTTCCAACAGCTGGGATCGAGGAAGTTGTCATTTACAACCTTACTGCTAATGACTTAGTTGCACCAACAGCCTGCTTAGAGGCTATTAACATGCACAAATGGCCGCCCCCAGTGCCTCTATTGTGTGTCTATTAGGAGGTGTTTAAACAGCAATATACTTCTTGTATGGAGGTTGGCACTGGTGGGAACTTGGGTTTAAGTAGCGAATACCATAAGGAACTACAGTACAGACATTTAATTCCTGCACCAGTTGACCGGACGTCTACCAGTGCCTGGTTGTACAAAGACCCGTGGATAACATATCAAAAAAATAAGCTAAACAAACCAATGACACACGTAGATTGCAAATCAAAGTATGTTCAGTTGTGAGCTCATCCATGCATCCATGCCCAGAAATCTGGGTGGCAATCGGGCATACGGTTGTGTTTTTTGCCCGGGCTGCCCACGTATTTAGTCCAGGAATTAAATGTCGGCATGGTGGAATTGTCCTTTAATACAATCAGAGACATTTGTACTCCGAGACTTGCTACACCCCTCAAACTGTGGGTGCAATTCTCATCCAGCAGTAGGAGACCTCGATGGGACTTGGGGAGGCCATGTTGTCTGTTGTTTCATCAGTTGAATAGACCTTTTGAACTTTTAAATATGTAAAGAATGGATTTTACCTTTTAGAAAAGCTCAACAATATGGACATCCATTTGAAATAGGGTGCAACTATTAGAAATATATCATGCAACACAGCGCGCAAGGTTGTATATTTTGGGAACTTGTAAAATGACCGCAGCAATGTCATGTCGGCCCCAGGTTAAGTGCTCTTTTAGTGGAGAAGTCACCGGTAAATGAGAAAACCTAGAGTCATTTCGTGAACACTGATTCATTAAGTTAAACTGCCCCTCACTGGGCCTCCATTGAGGACCATGTGTAAGGTTAGCACATACTGCATTAGACAGGTCACTATTATATTTTCTTTTATATGTATTTTTCAAATGTAATTTGGCTAACATCAGTCAAACATAGTCAACAAATAAGGCATTAGTTATGCGTTGGTTTTCGCCAGGTACTCCTGTTTCCTCCACCAGTTACAACTGGCTATAGTCAAAACTTAGCCGCCAAATGGCAGGAAAAATGACGGATAACAAAAACATTCAAAAAAAGACATCACCTCTTCATAAATTTTGGGGAAAATGAAAAAGTTCATACACTTATCAGCAGAAGTTGGGCCTACTTTCTTGTTAACCTCAATAAACTGAGTGCTCCAACAAGGTTGGGATTAGTGCAATGTGGTATGACTTGAATGCAAATTAAAACTGTACTTAATAAAAAAAAAATTAATAAAAAAAAAATGGGTTTAAAACCTTACATGACTACCTAAGGTAGGGACGCAGCACCCAAACTTGTACATTAGTGGGATATGATTGGCCACTATTAGGGCTCCCCTGAAAGATTCGGGTGAGATGGCGGTGATTATGTCTTCTCTTGGATGATTCAACCCTATGGCTGCCCTCGGGAAGAACGCCATATGATGATACTACTTGGATGATCCTGCAATTAATGTGATATGCTTGGGAGTTTTCAACTCGGGTGGTGCTATGGGTCTTTGGAGTTAGGGAAGGCTACATATTTACTACAAGCAGACCGTTATGAAACTTGTAAACATAGCCAGACTGGTACCCCTAGAGCACTGAGTTTTGACCAAAAAGGCACCCTTATTTATAAAAAATGCTGCCTTCGGAGGAAGCCACCACTAGACCAGAAGAAATGTTTATGGACATGTTTTTGTTCTTTGGTTACCCCCCCCCCCCCCCCCCCCCCGAGTATTGATGTGCCAAATGATAGAGCAGGCTATAAAGTATGTTTCTATCTATCGCTTACAAGATCTACTCCCCAGATTTCTGTGGTTATTTCTTAGGAGATTTCTTGTATTTTTTTGCCTCCCCCCCTCCCCCATACTTCATACCTGGTTATGAAAAGTACCATTCTTTTAGACATCGCGGATGTGCAGAGATCTTAAAAAAGAACCCTTCTTCAGGCCTGCCCAGATGGCCGTGTGGTCTAAGGCGTTGCCACTGACTGCTTGGGTTTGAATCCCACCTGGGGCATGTGAGAAAGTTGCCAATGACTTGGGGTTAGGCAGGGTTTTTGTGGGGCAATCCAGTTTCCTCCAGCAGCTACAAGTTGTACCTGGCTAGTCACGGCAGAAAAGTGACGAAAATTCGCAAAATCCATAACGCAGGTGTGGAGTTGGACCCCACTGTACCACTGTGCTGTAGTGCGCCTGCGGGCTGCCTCTCTGTTTTGTGCTCCTGGCCTTATCACCTATTGTAGGTGATAAAGGACAGGCTTTCCACTAGGAATCACCTAGGATTAAGGCAACATTACAGGGATCAGCCAGAAGAAATCTGTGGATCAAACAACAAGTAAAAAGTCTGGAATTAAGGATTTTCAAGGATTTGAAATCAACATTTTCAGGCTTTTCTCAGCCACAGGGGACATTAGAGCAAGAACCGTTAGTCGTCAAGTCGTAAAAGGGCAATAAAAGTCCTTGACATCGATACTTGACACTGATACCACCGAGATGTCCAGTGCTTCTAACACAGTATGACCCCAGTGAGGGTTTATTCCAGGACGTTCCTCCTCAATGTGGGTCAAGTTGTCACTCAAGATAGGCCCAGCCTGCCATTAGAGGCAATCAGGGCCCTGAGAATAAACAACATCTACTCAGGACCCAAGACCCATAAAGGTGTGTCATCTGGAGTAAACAAGAGGAGGAAAAATGAATCACTAGGCCCAGGACTTACTGTTGGGAGCCTAAATATCCAGTCTGTCAGGAACAAAACTGACATCATCAGGGATATTGTCATCAATCAAAACATCGATATCCTTTCCCTGACTGAGACCTGGATTACCAACAAGGAAAAAGCTGACTTTTACGTGAAAGGACTGACATTCCCAGGCTATGAATTTAGCCACATACTGAGGCGAGGAAATCGTGGTTATGGTGGGGTGGTACTACTACATAAGGCTTCCATTAAAGTAACCAGTCAAAAAGTACAAGTCAGACAGTTTTGAGAATATGCTGATTCAGTTCAATACTAGGTCACGTTGCCTCAATTTGGTTACCTTATATAGGCCCCCACCCAATCAGAAGAATAAATTTACCAACACACAATTCTTCGAGGAGTTCTCCACTTTTCTTCAAGACAGGGTGACAAGCTCTGGTGATCTACTAATTGTAGGAGATCTGAACTTTCACCTTGATAAAAAGAATGACACTGCTACTCGGAAACTCACAGAGTTGCTGGAGTCATTCAACATCCTGCAGTGTGTGAATACATCCACTCATATGTCTGGGCACACACTTGATGTTATTATGTGTCGAGCTACAGACGACTTGATCCAAGAGGTCAAGGTGGGTGATATGATAACAGATCACAACCTACTGTTATGCACTGTCCACCATCCCAAGCCACACCTGCAGGAAAAGAAAATAGTGACTAGAAAACTCCGATCCATCGACCTGCCCAGTTTTAGGGAAGATATTGTGCAAGGGCTGACGGTTAATGATCATAGTGAATCTGTTTCAGATCTTCTGAACAGATACAATGTTCATCTTACCAGCGTCCTTGACAAGCACGCACCAAAGAAAGAGAAGTCTGTTGTAGTTCGACCCCTACAACCATGGTTCACGGATAAACTACATCAGGCAAAAAATGAAAGGAGGAAAGCTGAGAGACTGTGGCGAAGGACCGGCCTTACCGTTCACAAAGAAATCTACAGGGCTGAGAAGTGCAAGTATAATACTTTACTACTAGACAGTAAAGCAACCTACTTCAATGAAAGAATCACAGAATGCGGTAATGACTCAAAAGCTATTTCAAAAATTATAGACGACCTTCTTTTTCGACACAAAACGACAAAATTGCCAGCGTATAGTTCTGCTCAGGACCTCGCAAATAGATTTGCAACATTTTTCAAAGAAAAAATTGACAAAATCAGAGATGAGCTACCTGATTGCTCTGACATCGACCTGAACATACCCCAGGATAAGCCTCCCTCAACCTTAAGCTTTCTTCAAACCACAACACAGGAGGAGGTATGGAAGATCATATGTAAATCTCCTTCGAAAAGTTGTACATTGGACCCGATACCCACTTGGATCATCAGGGATGCCAAAAATGAACTGCTTCCAACAATCACAGACATCATTAACGCTTCACTGAGGTCAAGTGAAGTACCTACATCTATGCAATCAGCTGTGGTCACCCCTCTGCTTAAAAAAGCTACCTTAGACCCTGAGATACTAAAAAACTACCGCCCTGTTAGCAACCTCTCGTTTGTATCAAAGGTCTTAGAGAGGGTGGTTGCTCAGCGACTGACAAGTTACATGACAGATAACAATCTACATGAATACCTTCAATCGGCATATAAACCCGGTCACAGCACAGAGACAGCACTGGTGAAGGTACAGAATGACATTCTTACAAGCATTGACCAGCATGGAATTGTTATACTGATCCTTCTTGACCTAAGTGCAGCATTTGATACCATCGACCATGATGTGCTGTTTTCTAGAATGGAAAGCACTCTGGGTATAACAGGGCCAGCCCTTGAATGGTTCCGTTCATATCTTGGAGACCGTAAGCTTCGATTTCAGATAGATGATTCATTCTCCGCATCACAGGAAATCCTATGGTCTGTACCACAAGGATCAGTGTTGGGCCCTCTGCTCTTCCTGATTTACCTCCTACCCTTAGGAATACTGATACGAAAGCATGGTCTAGAACTCCATGCTTATGCGGATGATACGCAACTCTACATCTCTATCAAACCTATCAATCAGCGTGTAGTGGACGAAGGTGTAGCTAAGTTGGAAAACTGCCTCACTGACATCTACACATGGATGTCTCAAAATAAACTGAAATTGAATGCAGACAAGACAGAGGTGCTGGTCATGGGTACACCACAGATGCGGGCGAAAATCTCCATTCCTAGTATTACCGTAAATGGTGTAATAGTACCAGTTCTTAATGAACCCGTCGGTAATCTGGGCGCTGTTTTTGATCCGAACATGAATATGTCTGCACATGTATCAAAAGGTATCAAGTCTGCAAATTACCACCTTAGGAACATTGGGAAAATAAGGAAATTTCTCAATACTGATACAACCAAGAGTGCCATCGTCTCACTGGTGACATCATGCCTTGACTATTGTAATGGACTTCTCTGTGGAATTACTGATAAGCTGCTATGCAGGCTCCAGAAAGTCCAAAACAATGCTGCTAGAGTGGTTAGTGGCTCCAAAAAGTATGATCACATTACACCAGTTCTAAAAGATCTTCACTGGCTGCCCATCAGGAAAAGGATTGAGTTCAAGATTCTGCTTTTGACTTTCAAATGCATGCAAGGATGTGCCCCCCCTTACCCCAGGGAGGTGTACACCTCCTGTGAGGTGCGTTCCAAATATTTAAATTAGCACCTCAGAACACCTCGTGGAGATGCACCTCAAAAATATCAATTGTTGCAGTGGCAGTGACTCTACAACAGCAGTAGAGATCATAACATAACCAATAAACGTCCATAAATAGATAAATAAGCATAGAAAATAATCTACATGGCTGTTGGAGAGTCAGATATTTCGGTCTAGCACTTGAGGTGCAAATAAACATAAATGTAAACATCTTTATATCATGTTGCCATAGCAATACCCAGGCATTGTTTTCCCACACAGTGCATACCAAAGTGTACTCGGTTTTCTACCCTCGTTCGTTGCCCTCGTTCGGTGTCATGGCAACCATGTGTAAACAACTTCTGAAAGAGCCCTGGTTTCCACAAGTAAAAGGCTTTTCCCAAAAATTAAACAGCAAAATATATTTTTTCATGATATAATAGCCATTAAGACCTCGCCAGGCAGCTGTGTTGGAAAACCCAAGGCCTCGGGAGGTCTGATGCATCTCACAGCCTCTGGCCTGGCAGCCCTCGGCTGTGAGATGCATCAGACCCCCTCGGCCTTGGGTTTTCCAACACAGCTGCCTGGCTAGATCTTAATCCCTATAATTGAAGTAATTGGAGGTGTACACCTTAAAGACACCTTCTGTCAAAACAAGTCATCAGTGGTTCTTCGGAGGTGCGCTTAAGGTGCTAATTTAAATAATTGGAACGCACCTCAAATACACTGCAACAACACCTCAATAGTACCTCAGTGGCACCTCAAAGCCACCTCAGAGGTGGAGGTGTCATTGAGGTGTACACCTCAACAAAGGTGAGGTATAACTGAGGTGTACACCTCAATTGCACCTCAACTACACCTAAAGTACACCTCCCTGGGGTAAGGTAGAGGCCTCTATACTTGAGGGAACTGTTAGTCAAACAAGCTAATACAAGGACTCTAAGATCAAACACTAAGAACTTATTACAGATACCACTCACTAATCTGAAAAGGTTTGGTGACAGAGCATTCTGTGCCTATGCACCACGCCTTTGGAATGAGCTCCCTGACAACATCAAGGCTGCTGATAGTGTGCAAAACTTCAAGAAACAGCTGAAAATATTGCTATTTCGAAAGGAGTTTAATTGACTATATGGACCATGACAACTGTCCAATGACTCTAAAGCGATTTTGAACATTATAGGTGGAAAGGGCGCTATAGATATATCAAATATCAATTATTATTATTATTATTATTACCTGACATATTTATGTTGCCTGTGTCCTCGTTAGTTGCGTTGATACCAAACATTAGCAAATGCTGTCACTTTGCTTAGTGCCACAGCAAATATATAGATGTCGTTCGTGCATGTGGCAGTTAGTTATAATACTAGACGAGTACACTACGTCTACGGATCATGACACACTAAAACTCGCATGCGTATACCCAAAATCTCAGTGTTCAGCGGTTTCGTGGTGAGTGTGTGATAGTATATTGTAGCGACTTGTGGCGTTTATGATATTTGGCAGGTTTGGCTGAAAGTGGGGGTGGGCGAACTGAAGATATTATTCGGACCCACAATAAGCGGCAATATGATAGGCAAGTTATAACCTAGTAGGCTAGTTCAGACATAAACGCTACCTATTTTCCCGATTCTGATATCATTATGACTTACATGCATGAAAAAAGACGTCGGCAGTAAAAACATCTCATGCATACGTAAGGTTCAATATTATTGAACTAGTTATAACCATCCACCAATCCGGGAATACAGTGCTGTCACTGTCACTGTTTCAATTCTTCTGAACAATTCATAGATGGTTACTAGAAGTTATCAAAATTGTCATTTATTGGTATCATTGAATCAATTCGTATGGAAGGCCAAAGTGGACAAAAAGAGCATTTTCTAATATTAATAAATCATTTATTAATATTAATAAATCATTTATTAATATTAATAAATCATTTATTAATATTGATAAATATTTATTAATATTAATAAATATTTATTAATATTAAGAAGTATATATTAATATTAAGAAATGATTTATCAATATTAATAAATCATTTATTAATACTAATAAATCATTATTAATATTAATAAATCATTTATTAATATTAGAAAATAATTTCCCTTTATTAAAATTAATAAATCATTTATTGATATTAATAAATCATTTCTAAATATTAATAAATCATGGCATTTCTTAATATTAATAATTGATTTATTAATATTAGAAAATGATTTAATATTAAGAAATCATTTCTTAATATTAATAAATGATTTTCTAATATTAATAAATCATTTATTAATATTAATAAATCATTTATTAATATTAATAAATCATTTATTAATATTAATAAATAAGTGACATCTATTGGAGAAACCTTAAACTATTCAATTCTTTATGAAATAATGAATGCTCCCTAGCACATGGCATTTGCATGAAAATGGCAGAGGGAGTTGTACGCTGTCTTTTTAAAGACCTCCGTATGTCCGTGATTTTGTAAAGGAAGGGTACTTTTTTGCACCCTGGTACGAAGTATGGGGTTGAAAATCCCCTTACAATCCACGAAATATACGCGGCTTTGACGCCGAGTGACTCCCGAAGTCACGGTGACTGGGCTTCCGTCAGTTTGCTGGCAGTGATGCCGCTAAACACTAAAACAGGCAGAGAATTATAACTTCAAAAGTTAAAATGCGTGTTCCCGTTCATCCTATGTCAGTGTTCTGAGAAAAGAAGGGGTGTTTTTTATTGGAAAAACAAGGACAACAAGGTCAAATGTTCACGCTTTTCCCAAGCACGTGTATGGGGTATTCATTATTTCACATGTAAAGACTCCCTCTGCAAACAAAAGGTGGCGCTCATTTATTAATATTAGAAAATCATTTATTGATATTAGAAAATTATTTATTAATATTAATAAATGCTCAACATTTATTAATATTAATAAATGATTTATTAATATTAATAAATGATTTTCTAATATTAATAAATCATTTATTAATATTAGAAAATCATGCCATTTATTAATATTAATAAATGATTTATTAATATTAATAAATGATTTATTAATATTAGAAAATGATTTATTAATATTAGAAAATCTCATTTATTAATATTAATAAATGATTTATTAATATTAATAAATGCTGAGGATTTATTAATATTAATAAATGATTTTATAATATTAATAAATGATTTATTAATATTAATAAATCATGCCATTTATTAATATTAATAAATGATTTATCAATATTAATAAATGATTTATCAATATTAATAAATGATATATTAATATTAATAAATGATTTATTAATATTGATAAATGCCCTTTTTGTCCACTTTGGCCTTCCATAAATTAGGCTATTGATATCAATAAATACCTGCATAAAATACTGATAATGTGATATCATCAGTAAATTATGTCTTAACTGTTATAATTATTGCAGGGCTCGAAATTAAGATTTTATCTAGGGTGCCCAATTGCATCTTCTAAAGCTACCTAGAGATGTTGTGTATAGAAACCAGTACATCTTTGGGCTACCTGCAGAAATTTTAGGGAGCTGCAGGATAATTCAAGGGAGCCCTCTGCTCCCGGCACCCCCTAATTTCGAGCCCTGTATTGATATCAATGATTTATTGATATCAGTAATTGCTCCATTTATTGATATCAAGTTATTCAAGTTCAATTTTTGCAAGTAAGTTAATTGGTTCTTCTAGAAAGTGCACATGGAGTATGTATGTGTTTTGCACTCCTAAAAGTATATTTTATTGCAGTAATGTTACAATTAAAATTGTTCTCCAGCATAGAGGTTTTGAAAAGTCCCAAATTGATTTCTAAAGGTTACTAAAATCTGCGCATTTCATGGGGATACTATAAGTAGAGATGCCTGTCTGACATTTGAAAATTTTTCATTAGGCCTAGAATTTTTTTTATTTGTTTCCTGTAACGGTCTGAAAAGAAAAGAGGGAAGGTAGGTCAGGAAAATAAAATTGGGATTATTTTTTTGTTCAAAAATGTGTTTTATGCATGATTTATGTTGATTTTTTTAGGCCTTAAACGATTTTATGATAGGTTAGAGAGACAAGTCTGGATGCTGACACAGACACCAACATATTATAAATTAAATCTTTAAGTCTAGGTGCATTTTTACACCGAAACCCACAAAAATCGCACTTCAGGACACCCGAATCTTTTTTGAGTAATTTCTAAAATTGTCATTATTTAAACATATAAATGGTATTTTTCACCACAATATAAATCCCATGACACTATAAAAGCATATTATGCCTTATTTCGATGACTAAATACTTTTTCAGTATGTGTCAATGGTTGTAATCTGAATGTAAATTGGGGTCTACCTTGAGAAGTTGGCCAGCGTGCAACATAACCACTTGCCCCATTGCAAGTTGCAAGTGAATTCAATGAATTCGGCAAAAAAAACAGCCATCGGGCAAGCAGAACAAGACCCTAACTAACTTGCTTGGCAAGTAATGTTTTGGGCAGAGTCATCGCAATGTAACTCACCTTTGTTTAACAGTCAGAGTGGTGGGGCAAGTGGAAGTGCCTGCGGGGCAAGTAAACTTTAGGGGCAGCTTGCCCTGCTTGGCAAGTAATGTTTTGGAACCTATGTTGCACCCTGTTGGCACCCCAAAAATTCACAGTAGCCAATTTCTGGCATCCTGCTTCCAAATCCTGGCCAAAACCTTGTAATAACACCAACGTAGATGTGGACTGTGCCAAAAACAATGTCTCCTATATTATTAACGGGAGACATAACATAAACTACATGTGGCAGTCCCATTTACATGCCTAAAAAAGAATTGGGTTGGTGAAGATGAATTTGGAGGGGAGGGGGGGGGGGGGGGGGATTTGTTTGCAATTTTTTTTCTAGGAAATATCCACCTCTTCTTGAAAATCTCCCCCTTATTGCTATAAAAATATACCTCCTAGGGGATACTTGCTGCGAACTTTGAAAACTTTGGAGGTAATATTTTTCTAGGAAAAAATTTTCAAGATGATTTTGCACATGAATTTTTAGAATATTGTTGATCTAACCAAAATAGATCTGAGAGAAGCGTAGAACTACAATATTTGTTAAACATGTTTGTTTTTTAAGAGGTCATGGTAAACGCCTGAACAATTTTATTATTTACAAAAATCTTTAGGGGGGGGGGGTAGATTTTCTGGGCAGGGGGAGGTTTTCCTTAGAAATCCCTTGAAATGTATTCCCTAGACCCCTTGGAAGGGGGGGGGGGGGGTGAAAGATTACTGTTACAAACATGTGATGCTAGCCATTTCTTGGAGGATGAACGATAGAGGATGGCATTGGGATACACTTGACCCTCATGCTGCTGGTGGCCACTTTGGCCAATAAAAAATGATGCAAAAAAAACTTGAGATATATCTGAAACCCTTGCACATGGGTACTCATCTGAGAGGACTCAGCGAGAACTATCCAATGAATACCAACATGATAGGGTTTAGATGATTTTCAAAAGTCTTTGCATCCTTGTGCTTTGGACAAAAGTAGCCCCAGCATTGGAATGGTTAACCCTTATGATGCTGGTGGCTAATTTCTCCTATACAAAATGATGCATAAAACCTGAAAAATCACCGAAACCCAGGCATATGGGTACTCATTTGAGAGTACTCAGTGATAGCTATCTAATGAATACCTACATGACAGGGTTTCAATGGTTTTTGGAGAGGATATCTTCAGGATATCCCCTCCTATCAAATCATACATGCTGTCTTTATCTCCATGTTTGTTTTTCCTTTTTTTAAGTCTATCATGAGTGTTTGTTTTGTCTATTGTTCCTGACGAAGTTCTTTAACAGCATAGTGTGTGCTTATTAAGACTTTCTCTATCATTTTCTTTGCCTTACCTTGTTAACCAATGTTCCACCCCCATGAACTCACTTTTCATTTTGTTCTGAAGTCCCTCAAAATGTTGCTTTTTGGCGTTTTGTGATTGACATTTGACTGGAGTTCTGTCATCTAGCACAGAGAGGGAGGGTTTTAAGTACTTCACATTCCTCTCATAGGGTCATCAAATGGTCATTAAGGACCACTGGAGGACTTCCTGCCTCAATTATGAGTACATTCAAGTCTAGACTTGCCACATGTCTGTGTTAACCAATTAGGTTTGTTTATTTTCCTTTTTAAATGCCTAATCACAACTCAGTCAGTTAAACTGGACATTTGTTACACATACTTAGGGGCCACATGATCCCATCTAGCCCAGAGAGTGAGGGATACGAGCATTCACGCACTTATCAAATGATCATTAGTGACCACTTGAGATCTTATGTAATGCTTCTCTGATTCCAGGAAAGCAACATGCATGCCCTCTGTGGCCAAGCTGGTTTTAATGGGTGGAAGGGTTAATTAGCATACTAACAACAATAGCAATTTGCTGCACCCATCCCATATATCACCAGCCACAGGAACTAACGCATAGACATAAAGCATAAGATAGAGACCAGAACAGAGAAAAGCATTATCTAACAAAATCATAGACTTGGAGTTTGTGCTAAGTGTGTCACTTGCAGATGTATGCCTTTAAACCTCTTCCATTATGTAGCCATTAGATGTTCTTTATCTCAGGACTGGTGTGTGGGGTGGTTACAATGAAGGATAATGTGATCACTCCTAGAAATAAATGGTTGAATAATGAGAGAATAGCTAAAATACTAGAAATCTATGTGCAGGAATTCTGGTTAGAACTGACCACTACAGGAGTCCTATCTATCAATGCTGTATAGGGAACATCCCAACCAGTAATTGAACCATTTATGTAACAGAAAAAATACAATTCTTATAAGTACTCAACCCACACACATACTGAAACTTAAGTTCAGCCGCAGTTTCAGACCAAACTGCTCTTAACATGCCACCTAGCTGCTCTTAAACGTCAGTGCTGACTATCATGATAAGCTGATCAAAAATGCCCACATTATAGAAAAGGAACAGTTCAAGATTTGCCAATTCCTCTGCATTAAATGCGTTTCCACTTTCCACACATAAGGTACTGTGTTTGAAGACTAGTTTCTTATGAATGAACATGGTGGACCTCTTCTTTCTTTTCTCTAGAATTTTGATATTCTGTTTCCCTTACACTGGTAGTAATCATTGCTTGTCCAGTCCATCAGGAATGGTTCATCGGAGTTGCCCAGGTTGAGGCTCTCCTCCGAGCGCCACTTCAAGAAATGATCCTGTTCCCGTCTCTCACTCTGCTCAGTGATTCCCAAGACATGCACAATGGATCTGATTATGGGGGAAAAGATGTTGACATATGTTGACAAATTATCCCCACTAGCCACCTTAAAATATCCAAATGACACTGACACACACATGCAAAAAAATAGTGTCATCCTATGTATTTTCTAGGATTTGACTTGGGCATCATTGTGAATATTATCTCTCTCTCCCACAGGTCAGCCATGGGTGGAACATTGATCGCTTGCCAAATTCTAACTTAATACACCTACCGTAAATTCTCGGAAATCTCGGCCGCCCTAGGAAACTCGGCCACTATAATTAATTTACCAAATATTTACTGGGGAAATTCGCCCACCCCCGATTCATCCAAGGACACATTTCACCAAAAGTCGGCCACCAAGTAAATTTCATTGATATAAGAAAAAAACATTTAGATTTCCAAAGTTTGCGATTAATTTTAGATTATTAACGATCGTTTCTAGTGCCCATATCCGCCAAAAGACGATCGGTGCGAAACCGGAAGTAGGTATCGCATTTCTGCGTGTAGAGTGGAATACAGCTTGGGCGACGCCATTTCGAGATAAGACTTGTCAACAATTTGAACAAGTATATAATTCAATGCGTAATTGACGTGCGGCAGCAAGAATAAACAAGTAAACAACATACAAGGGAGGCAAGTTACTTTACAAGTATATATAGCAGAGGAATGACAGGTCAGGTAGGTGGACAATACGGCTTTTGTGGGGGAAAATTATATTCTTGTTCACGAAGTTAACGATCGATTTTCAGTTCCATCTACATGTAGCTAAATTCGTTTCAATTGATAATATCGACGAATCTCGGCCACGGTGTCTGACATTTGATCGCTATTTTCAGTAAATTTCGGCCACCATCAGCCAACGAAAATCGTAATTAATAAAAAGCGTCCGAGATTTGCGAGAATTTACGGTACCCATCTCTCTCTCTCTCTCTCTCTCTCTCTCTCTCTCTCTCTCCTTAGACAAGAGGATTTTTTTTCTTTTTGCTCGGCCAGAAACATTTAGTGATGTCTGTATATGTTCCCACTATCCTTATCTTTGAATGGTGGCATGTTAAACACACTGATATTGACCACATAGAGTAGAACAGCTCTGCTATAGTGAGTCATTACTCAAACCAAAGGATAGTCTGTATAACCATGCCAACCCATTATTCAAAATCGCCCCAATTAAAGTCTGTCCCACCCAAGCTTGGCTGAACGCTTTCTCTTCTTTTCTGATGCAAAAACTTTGTATTTGCCATCCAAACTTGGCAAAACTCTTCAGAGTGTGTGTGTGGATATTCAGTGTGTGTCTGTGTTTGACAGGTAAAGCTTTGCTTATAAAAGTTCAAAGTTATATTTCTTAATTTTGATATGCCAAATGAGCGAATGGTAGAACATTAGTCCTTTTGTTGAACCGGCCGTCAACCCCCCCCCGCTAAAACTAAATGTACTGGTCCGACAACCTCGTGCTTCAATATGATGTGAGCGATCTCGGGTGTAATTTTACTATTGGGGCCTTTTGGGCAAAATCAACATTTGAAGGTGAGGTGAATTAAGCGGTCAGCCAAACTTGGGTCAGACAGACTATAGTACTAATCATTAACTCATTCCCCAAGAGATATCCTCTCAAAAGGCACGACCGTGACTCTCTTGTTAAAACATTTCGCATAATTGTGCATTGGATGAAAGTAGCCTCAGCATTGGAAGGGTTAAAAGGGTGAGACACACTAACACTTTTATATATATATATCTTTTTTTTTATTTCTGCAGTGCCTAGGGGTGTTTGTGTTGTGTATGCCAGTGTTGGTCAGTCTCGGGGGTCATTTCATACGTAGGATGGCCTCGTCGACAGCAGCTGCGGCAGCGGGGCACACCTACAGCCCAGGGACGCACTCCATCGCATACGTAACCGCACCCAATGAGGAGGAGGCAAAGAAACTCGCCCAGTAAGTGTGCACATCCAGGCAAAGTAAGAAAGGAATTGGTAATCATGTTGTCTGCAATATTTAGCTGTGGCCCCCACCCAAGAAATTATGTTTCCTGTAACAGTCCAAAAAAAAGGGGTAGATAGGAAGGTACATATTTTTTTTTCAGATTTTCAAATTTTTTTTCAAAAATGTGTGTTTCATGCATGTTTAATGTTGATGTGTTGGAAAGGTTTAGATGTTTTTCAAAAGTCTTTGCATCCTTGTGCACTTCGAGGAAAGTAGCCTCAGCATTGGAAGGGTCAACTCAAACGTTCCCGTCAAGTGTCAACCCATGATTATAAGCAATAGCAGGTCAGATAGGACTTCTGAATACATTGTCAATGTGATCAAGTGTATTAAGACTTTTTTTTCTTAATTCTATAATTTCTTGATATATAAGAAAATTTGCACTATGAATTATGTATTTGAACTAGATATATATTTATAAAAAGGTATATGAATATTTAAGTGGTATTTTCTTTTTCAGTAAATTGGTGAAGTCACACTTGGCGGCTTGTGTAAATGTGATTCCAAAGATTACTTCTATGTAAGTATTGATCAGTGAACAAATTAAGTGTTCATTACTGCACTTAACCCTTATGCTGCTGGTGGCTAATTTGAAAAATACAAAAATGATGCAAAAACCCTGAAAAATAACTGAAACCCTGGCATATGGATACTCATCTGAGAGTACTCGGTGAGAGCTTTCCAATGAATACCAACATGGCAGGGTTTTGATGGTTTTCAAAGTACTTGCATCCTTGCGCTTTGGGCAAAAGTTACCTCAGCATTGGAAGGGTTAAGGTAGCCTATCAGGTTAATTTCTTTGACTCAGCAGGCCTCACCGCTATTAAAACAAAATGTAACTGGCCCCGTTGGACCATTTACACATAGGATCTACTAGTCTGGACTGCAAATCTTTTACTGGTCCTAAAAAAATTTCTTTAACATAACAAGGAACAACATTCCATAAAATTCACTGACAGGCTGGCAGCATTTATTTTAATTTTATTTTTATTTATCTTATCTTCATTTATTTCAAAACATTTGGGGACATTCGTTAGGGGAATGTATATGTATGAATATATATATATATATATATATATATATATATATATATATATATATATATATATATATATATATATATATATATATATATATATATATATATATATATATACATATACACACACACATATATATAAATGTATATATATATATATATATATATATATATATATATATATATAGATATATAGATATATATATATATCTATATATATATATATATATATATATATTCATACATGTACACAATATGTACATCTCATTGAACTGTCATTTGACGATAATTTGAAATATTGCCACCAGGTTATATGATTGCTCATTTTTCAAAAGCCGTTGAATTTTTATACTTTAATTTTTGTGTCTGGTTTCAGCTACGAATGGCAGGATAAGGTGGAGGAGGACTCAGAGGTGCTAATGATGATCAAGACAAGGTCTTCCAGAATTGAGGAACTCTCTACGTTTGTACGGTGAGTGTTTTTTGGCAATTTCATTGGCGGCCTCTGGATTTCGATGAAATCTTACGGCCAAGAGAATACATCGAAAAATATTTGAAGGAGAAATGTTAAACTGGACATTACAAACAACTCCCCTTCAAAAATTGGGTAAAATCATTCTCAATTCCAAAGTTATTGTAAAAAGTAACTTAGATACAGACAACAATTGCTGGAGGAACTCTTTAGTATTAATGGGTTAATGTGTAAAAGTTCCTACAGAATTGGTAGTCTGGATCTAAGATACTTTTGACATTAACTGTGGAATTCAGTATGATTTTACAAAAAATTTGAAGAACAGTTGATTTAATGTTCCGATTAACAGTTTGCTTTCAAATATTTTCCTAACTTTGCATTTGCCTTCAAGATTACATCAAAATTGTCAGGCTGCTTTTGGTCTCTGTGAGCATTAATGGGTTTCATTCGATAGATATTTTGATCAATTGGGTTGAAAATTGCTTGTGCACTTAGTCATTGATGATGCAACATTAAACTCTGTTTGATTTAATCGATTAATCGGAGATCTCAATATTTTTACTCCCAATTTTGATGATCAGTCCCAACTTTTGAAGACCAATATTTTTTACGATTGTTTGCTGAATTGCATATGATTAAAAGGCGTACTTTCTGTTTTTCCTATATATGTTTAATTAAAAGATATACTTTCTGGGTTTCCATGATTTGGTCCCATTCCCAACACCTGGGAGTATGAAGACAGGGAGTGGGCACTGTGCATGCATCATCAAATTTCGCTGCCTCCCATCTCCTTGGCAACCTATCTGACCTAGATAGGATGTTGCATGCTTACTGCACAGATCAGATCACGTGACCAATACTTCCCCAGGCTACACCGCATAACCTGAGGCGCTCATACCCTAGGTACTAGCATGCTGTGCCTATGGCGTTGCGGATCAAGGGAATGTATTTCTCTGCCAACACTAACCACTAGTACTGGTGATCTTGACCTACTTTAAAGGACGTCTTGTGACCTACTTCTGACAAACATTTCATACAAAAAATACAGCAAGTTCTCAATCTCAACATCAACTAAAAAACACACAAATATTTCATATATTTATGAAAATTCACCTTGATCTACTTTTAACCCGGTCATGCCAGGATATCCATCTGACAAAAGCAATATTCAGAAAATGAAGCTGTTTTTGCCACTGAGAGCGTTAGTGGGTTAATATTAATTTATTCATGTGAACTTGGATATGACGTAATCAATGGGACCAGGAAAATTGGTCCGTCATATGCAAAATCCGTCTTATACATATAACGAATACTTGATATGCATCTGACTGGGACCAAGCATATCGTCCGTCATATTCAAAAATCCATCGTAAAGTGGTCCGTCACATCCAAGTTCACCTGTATTCCTTACCATGTTATTCTTTACCTTATCCCATTCATGCCTTTAGCCACCAAAACTGTCTTATTATGTTGGTGATACCTCTCAAACAAAAGTATTTTTCTGAAAATATTTGAAGGAGAAATATAATTCAGAAACTAATCAACAACTCCCCATCAAATAATTTTCCATTATATGCTTAATTTCAAGGTTATTTTCAAAAGTATCACATGTCCAAACGACATAGGTCAAGGAAATCTCCAAGCATAATTAAGTAATCATAGTAATTCCAGTGCACGACTTTAACTTTTGCGACGACTTGCCTAGTAGGGCAAGTGAGATTCAATTTTCACTTGCCCTACTCCAACTTTCACATGCCTTTGAAAAATTGTATGTTTTATAATATTTCATTTAAAACCAAGTAGAACATGGTGCTGGTAGCATGTGAAAGCATGTTTTCTAGGACATGCTTGGATGCCAGAGTAAACGCGAAATATATACAGTGTACTTGCCCAGTGGGGCAAGCAAGATACAGTTTTTACCTGCCCTCCAGTTATTTAGTACAAATTCTACTCGCCCGGGGCAACGGGGCAAGTACCAATGTCGAGCCCTGAATTTATCTTTTCATTTTCTTGTTGTTGCAGGGAAAATCATCCGTATGATGTGTGTGAAGTCATCACCACACCGGTAAGTTTAACTTGTACCCTTTATATCACTATTTATAATGCCATGAAAAAAGAACAAAGGCCAAATTTTTTGAATGTCAAAAATTACATCAAAAACCTTTATTTTCAAGAGAAATACACACACTACATCAGAGGTAAAGGGAGAATATTTGATAAACAAAACAAGCTACTGTCTAATATATTTTGGTCCCTAAATATTCCAGATTGGTCCAGACTTTCTCTTGAAATGACCTAGAAATGTCTCAGAATCCTTTTTAAAAATTATTTCTCCCCTAAAAATATTTCCAGAATAAAATATGTATTCTAGGAGAATTTGATTAGCTGCTTAATGGAATATTTAAAGACAAAATGCCTTAAATCATGAAATTGGGGTTAGTTTGACCTTGAATGACCTCTAGTATCACAACAATAGACCCTACCCTAGGATGGTTGCATGGAATGGAAAGACTGTCTTACAACAAACATTTTGATACCAAACAATGCCTAATAATGTTTGGTGCTCACAACTTTTATGACCTAAACAGTGGTCCCATACTAGCACTTTCTCATAACCCGTCCGTAAACACTTATCATAAGCATTGAATAGCCAAATGCCACATTCTACACCTCCATATTGACTTAAAACTACTTCATTTTCACTGGTAAATGGTAAAAAATGATTTGTTGGACCATAGTTGAGATTATTTATCTGTCAATTATTGTGGTAACTTGGTTTGGAAATTATATAATGACAAAACACAAGTACTTCATCAAAATGTCTTGATCAAAATTTGAATTTTTTAGGGAAAAAATGATATTTTGACCTTTATTTGACCTTCAACGACCCCTTAATTTCAATATTATTTTTCCATTATCTTCCAGATTGAGGAGAAAATTAAACCTGATATTTTGGTGCATCATCTGCTCCCTTCCCACTTAGAAAACTTAAGATACAATCATTTTAGTTTTCAGATTTTTACCATTTTAAGCACTTTTAGGGGTCTCCAGGTGGGCTTGGTACCCTACTTTGTACCTTACAGCTCAAAATTGGACTTAAAACTCTAGTCAATGAACTTTCTAAAATGTTCAACAATTCCATTAAAAGACATTCCTTTAGAAAAAGTGGCTACAAAAAAGAAATAGATACCTTCAAAAAAACTGAGAAGTTTATAAACGGAAACTGTAGAATATGGGAAAATCCCAGATTCTTGATTTGGCAGCCATTTTGACCTTGAATGACCTTTATTACATCATGGGATTGAGTTAGTTATATGTTTACTATTTCAAAAGATACTTCTCTTTCATACCAACATTTTGATACCAAACACTCATCCCTATGTTTGGTTTAAGCTGAGTTATGAGTGTTTTAGGGTGCCTTTCCTACCCCTATACCTATTATTTTGACCATTTTGGGGCCTTTTTACATATATTGGGGTAGCTCAGACATGACCCCATAAAAAAGATGTGCACCACTTCTGAAGTCTACATCCACCCTGGCGGTATGCCCCAAGTGTGGGCCTGAAACATGATACCAACAGAAAATTTTCTACCTCTCGGGTTAACCTGAATCCCAAAAATGGGTGGCTGGCTACTGTACTATATATGTTAAAACATAGTATCCATATTCTTTTATTCCGCAATATATGCATTGTCCTATATTGAATATTGGCAGACATATTTTTGGACCCTGTGTTGACATGTTGGAGGACGAAATAAAAAATGATTTAAAAATTTTAAAAAGTTTTATTAGTAATCAGGGATAGAGAGAAAGTACATATACAGAAAACCTTGCTTACCTTGGACGAATGGGGACCAGGTAAAAGTGTCCAAGCTAACAGAAATCTTAGTTACACTATCAACATTTAAGTCGATAGAAGTGATATGGGACCATATAATGCTTTAGTCTGGTGTTAGGGTTGCATACCATTAATACGAAACGATACAATGCTGATACCGATACTGACCAAACGATACCAGTGGTATCCGTATCGTTAACAGTGGTTCTTTTTTTCATGGCTTTGTTACGAGTTTCAATCGCTAAAATGTGTGGTTCTATTCCTCAATTCTTTACGATTCAAAACTTTAGAATCAACATAGTAGTTACAGATAATTGAGGAACAGAACCAACAAACATCGACAAAGTTAACTGAATCAAATTAGCGCCACCAATTACGATGCTCTCTGAAACTCTTTTGGTGGGATTCAGGACTTGATGCGTCATCGGACCCCCTAGCAGTGCGTGGTGGTGCTATTAAGTTACAACTTGTATATACAGAAATAAAGGCTTGTTACCACAAACGAAACGGTGCCTTTTAGCACTGGTCCTCAACGAAACGGTTAGATACGGGTCTTTTTCCAAACGAATCTCGATACATTTCGGTACCTGAGTACCGGTATGGAACCCTATCTGGGATACTTGAAAATTCAAGGTAGGCGAGTTCGAGGTTAGCAAGGTTTTCTGAACTCTGTATGCCACTCTGGTGAAACATCTATCCATTTTGACATATTTCTTTTGAATTTCGTTCTTCGTCACATGTTTTGCTTTGTCTAAGTCTTGACTAGTCCGTTGAAATTGATCGGGGAAACCTGAGTATCTGTCTAAAATTACCAATTAACTCCAAGTCATTGGCAACTTTCTCACATGCACTGCCCAATATTCAAAGCTGGGCAGTGTTCATGTCCTTTGAAAAATAGGATGACCAAAAAGTTTTACGATAGGTATTCTGGGGCACCCAGTTTCTAAATCATGGCTAAGGCCCTGTTTGTAGTCCTTTATTGGTATGTCATTCTCTTTTTAAGATGTATGCCACTTTTAAAGATGAATAAAGATTCATCTAGAAATAAAAATGTCTTTCTCTTTTCAGATCTCTGGAGGAAACCCCCCATATCTGGAATGGCTTGGAAAGATTGTACCTGAAAAATAGATCTACAGTTTAGTTGCTCCTTAACACAAGCTTAGATGACCAAACACAAGTGGATTCGAAACCAGCCGGTCAACCTGAACATGCTAGCCTCAACCAGTGTTAACGAATAGCCGCTAATAGGCCATTATTAGTGCTCTGGGCACCCCCAGCTGGTGGTGGAGATAAGGTTTCTCTGTAATATAATCCATGCTAGAGCCCTGATTGGTCCTTGTTCCCACGTGACCTCGCGCTGATGCCTTATCTGGTACTCCTGACATGTGTCCAGCATGTAACTATAGGGCATATATAGTAATTGGTCTCTCGCTACATATCCATTCTTTTCTTCGTCCAGGACACAAGGGCTTGTGTATGGTGTTCATATTAGCCCTTCCAATGCTGAGACTACTTTCGTCCTAAGCACAAGGACACAAAGATTTTTGAAAACCACCCAAACCCTGTCATGTTGGTACTCATTGGATAGCTTTTGCTGAGTACTCTCAGATGAGTACCCATATGCCAGGGTTTCAGTCATTTTTCAGCATTTTTTGCATTATTTTTTATTGGCAAAATTCGCTACCAGCAGCTTAAAGGTTAACCCTTTCATACCTGTACTGCCCGGAAACCGCCTGACTATTTTTCTTGAAGAAGACAAATTTTCAGAAAATATTTGAAGGAGATTTTTTTTCAATTTTTTATTCATTTTTGCATCATGTCAATGTACAAGGATACAAAGAAAATTCTGTAGAAGAATAGCATGATCCCCACAGCTGATGAGATATTACCCCTAAACAGTACAAGTAGTGAAATGTGTACACCATAAATACTCAGTAATTTGGGACATTTTTTGATAATTACTATTTTTATGGGTTTTCCCTTAGATTTCTCTTAATGGCAACCAGCAATAGATTGAGGGTGGCCCAGATTTCCCAACAATTATTTTGTAATTATAGTGGCTCAAATTCTTAGGGTGGTCCATATTTCCGAGAATTAACGGTAGCAATATATCAAACGTGGTCGCTGGTTTATTTCTCAAAGGTTTCTTTTACGAATGAGTACATCTTTTCAAATTGTGTTTTCCTTCCTCAATGGAGAATCTTTTATGAAGGACCCTAAACTGAATATATTTTAGATAAGTATCCTGCTATTTGGAGTGGTGAAGGATGAAAGGTTTGCAAAAGGCTGAGTAAATCAATTCTAATGTCTAGTTTTTCCTTCAATCTATTGCAAATGTTATATGGAAAATGGTCATAAGAATTTATAAATTTCTTATATAAGTTTGAAGATCCCTTTTTGTCAATATTTGATATTAGATAAATAGCATTATTTCTGGTAAGAGGTTCATTATAAACTGATTTCTCCCTCCATTTTAGTAATTCCTAATCTACTGACTGATACTCATGTATTCTATAAAGTTTAACTTGATGTTGCAGATAAGTCCAATCACAGTTGAAATACCCTTTTCTACACAATCTCTCTTAAGGGGTAGTAAGAGTCTGTTGGTATACCCAGAAAAATACATCCCCTTGATCCGCAACCCCATAGGCACAGCATGTTGATACCTAGGGTATGTGCAACTCGGGTTATGCGGTGTAGCCTGGGGAAGTATTGGTCACTTGATTTCTTTCAGAAAGAGGCTGGCTGACTGACTGACTGGCTGGCCGGGTACACAGAATGTCATCCTATCTAGGTCAGATAGGTTGCCAAGGATATGGGGTCAGCAGGCAGGGTACACAGGTTATCTATGACTCATAGTGCGAGGCAGCGAAATTTGATGATGCATGCAAAGTGCCCACTCCCTGTCTACTACTCTCAGGTATACCATAGAGAGGTATCTATAAATGGTTTCTACAGAGCGTTAAGATCATGATTAGTGCAGCTGTTTGTCAAGGGTAAAATAAAATGTCTATTTGGAAAGTGTAGGGTAAACCCCAAATAAGGCAAGGGTGATTTATAAATTGTTTCTACAGCGTGTTGTATTATGATTAGCTGATTGTTAGGGGTAAAATAAAATGTCTATTTGGAAAATGTATCGTAAACTCCATATAGGTGCAAGGGTGATTTATGAATTGTTTCTACGGCATGTTCTATTATGATTAGCTGATTGTCAGGGGTAAAATAAAATGTCTATTTGGAAAATGTATCGTAAACTCCATATAGGTGCACGGGTGATTTATAAGTAGTTTCTACAGTGTGTTGTATTTTGATTAAAGCTGTTTGTCAAGGGTAATGCTAGTATACACATTGGATATTGCACATACAGGTGCAAGGGTGATTCATAAACTGCGTTGCTACAGGGTGTTACGATTATAATCGTTTTTTTTAGTACAGCTGATTGCTAAGGGTAATATTAGTATACACACCACATGGGATATCGCACCTGTAGGTGTGAGAATGACTTATAAAATGTGTTGCTACAGGGTGTTATAATTAGTATTTTTTAGTACAGCTGATTTCCAAGGGTAATATTAGTATACACACCACATGGGATATCGCACTTGTACGTGCCAGAATGACTTATAAAATGTGTTTCTACAGTGTTATGATTTCAGTATTATTAGTACAGCTGATTGCCAAGGGTAATATTAGTATACACACCACATGGGACATCGCACTTGTACGTGCCAGAATGACTTATAAAATGTGTTTCTACAGTGTTATGATTTCAGTATTACAGGTGAACTTGGATATGACAGACTCAATGGGACCAGGAAAATTGGTCCGTCATAAGCAAAATCTGTCGTATACATATGACGAAGACTTGATATGTATCGGACTGGGACCAAGCACATCGTCCGTCATATGCAAAAATCCATCATACAGTGGTCCGTCATATCCAAGTTCACCTGTATTAGTACAGCAGATTGTCAAGGGTAATATTAGTATACACACCACATGGGATATCGCAATTGTAGGTGCAAAAATGACTTATAAAATGTGTTGCTAAAAGGTGCTATGATTATTGTATTATTAGTACAGCAGATTGTCAAGGGTAATATTAGTATACACATCACATGGGATATCACACTTGTAGGTGCAAGAATGATTTATGAAAAGTGTTGTGCAAGGGTAATATTAGTTTACACATCACATGGTATCGTAAGTGCTAAGGGTAATATTAGTATACAACTATACACATCATATCACACTTGCAGCTGCAAGAATGATTTATAAAATCATAATGGTTTCTATTGGGTGATTCTGTTATGTTTAGTAAAGCTGATCGTGAAGAGTAATATAGTACCATTCTCACGTGTGGTAATATTTGACTACCTACGTATGTCACTTTTCCTGCAACAAGTGTCACAGAGTGTCAAACATCAAGCTTTCTTTGCTGACGTGCTTCATTATACGCTGAATAGTTTGTGATAATCCAATGCACATTACAGAATGAAAGAAAATAAACAGGTTGATTATTTCTCATGTTTTGTTATCCTTTTGTGGAATGCCAAAGTGTTAGAAGCTAACTGGAGCCTTAGCCAGGTTTTTGATATTAGATGTACACATCGGGCAATTAATATATTAAAATAGCTTTAATGACTGTTCAGCAGGGCACAATGTATATTTAATGTACAGTTGAAGGCATCCTGGCCAGCCGGAAGGTCCAAGGTCCAGCCTGAATGCTTGAAGGTGTATATGGAATACACATAACGCCCTGCTAAATAGTCATTACGGCTTTTATTATTGCCTCACAAAATCAATGCTATACAAATATGGTACAGCGCAATGTCAATTTTTATTGCACTCTGAAGAATGATATTGCACGAGGCGCTTTGAGTGCAATATCATTTTTCAGAGTGCATTAATATTAGTTATGCCCTGATGGAAAGTGCAGTCTGGCCTGATATCCAACCGAAGTCATCCAGATCCCACGAGGCAGAGTCGAGTGTCATCTGGATGACCGAGGGCGGATAGCAGGCCGGATTGCACTTTCCAACAGGGCGTTACAAATTTTTCCCCTGCTCTTTCATGCTAAGGAAAAATAACAATTACATCTCACATTTTTTTTAATAACTCTGCAGGTCAGAACGACGCTGGTGACCTCTAGGGCTCAGATTGCTGGCCAAGTGGTAATATTGACTTCTGCCGTTCGATATTGAATCTACAAAGTGTAAACGGCTCCAGATCTAACACCTATTGACCAATCAGCAAAGAGAATTACAGCAGAGCAGGTGATAAAAATTGATATTGCACGAAACCAAAGTGCCATATTTGTTTTAATATATGCCCACTGCTCATTCTAATAAGTTAATGATTTAAAGAATTATAAAGATGCACCTGCACCCCAATATCAATTTTGTAAGGTGGTCATGTGACCATGATCTGACCAATCACAGCAGAGAACGAGCAGTAGGCATATAATTATAGCATGTGTAATATTGATCTTAACTCAAAAAAGTAAGAGCTATGTAAACATATTTACAAAAAAAATTTCACAGAGAATTAACTTTCTAACTGCCGGAGGTAATTGTATAACTGAAAGTATAAAATTCATACTCTGATAAAATGTAAGATTTTCTTCAAATATTGACCATTTATATCATTGACTGGCAAAAATGTCTTTTTGTAAAGTGATGTGTCACTGTCAAGGCATCACAGTGTCTGTTTTATAATATTGATGGAGGGCATTGTGAGGTTTAATGCCCTGCGGTGGAGGGCATTTTTGGGATTTAATGACCGGTCACATGGTACCAATCCTGAATGCTGATTGGATACGCCTGAGGAAGCAAAAGTGAGGTGTCCTATTGTTAAAGAGAGACCAGCATGTATTCTAATAACAACCATTAATTCAAATGTATTTGCTTATTGAAAAATGCATAGCATCTTACAGTATTGTCCTAGGATTTTTGCTGAAGTGAATTATTTCTTTTATTTGATAAAAGTGGGTAATTTTTGGAAATTCCTTTCCAAACCATTTATTTGTGTGGTCTGATATGGTTTTGGGTGTACAGCAGACTTATGGCTCCTAGTCACTGAAAAGTCCCCATTCCCTTTTGAGTTGACTTACCAGAGTGTGCTGTAATACCGGATGTCACAGATAGATGGCACCATATGGTCCTCTTATCTCTAGCAAACAGATTCCTCCACTCCCCGGTGAAATAAATGTAAACGAAATTGGCCTCTGAAGCCACCTTCACTATTTGGTGCCTGCATGGTAACAGAAAACTCAGGCACCAACATAAGTTTCAGAACTAACTTTCCTTGCCGGGCAAGTAGTTAATGATTTCTACTTGCCCGACATGATATGTGGCATATTCTATAATGGCATGTATTGGATTTAATGATTTAAAAAACATTTTCTTTTTCATTTTGTTGCTTTGTTTGCATATTTCAGTGTATTTGTGCTGAATTTTCTTTATAAAATTTGTGGACTGCTCAGAAAATGGAAACAAAAATGTACTTGCCCAAAGGCCATTTTCTCAAAATTTCACTTGCCGGGGCAAGTACTTATGTCGGACCATGAAACTTGTCAGAAAAATACATATGATAATCTGAAAATCTAGGCAAGGTATTAGGTGCAGTACAATGTCTCGACACACTGATGACTTAATCCTTGACTCTGGCTACTTAAAACATAGTACATGTACATCATTAATGTTGGGTCCACTTAATAAATTAAGTGTTTAAGCAAGCAACTGGATCTTATATGGATGATGAACGTAAGTGTGGTGAAGGGATAAGGGTTGAGGGGGAGGGGGCCCAGCGGGCACTGTACGTACAATGTACGTACATTGTACGTACAGTTGGTACAATGTACGTACAATGTACGTACATTGTACGTACAGTGCCCGCTGGGGGGGGGGGGGGGGGGGGGGGGGGCTGGTGAAGTTCACATACTGTAAAGTTCGAAATATTAGCTTGCTTAAATTTAGCGAATTGATCCATTTTTCCATGTTAGCAAATCGTAATATTAGCATCTGAACCATCTCGAAAAGCGCCATCTGCCGACAGATATTCAAACTAGACCTGGTTTGATATATATACAGTCAAATATAATAACCCTCACTTCAGAATACCATTTTCATTCTCAAAACTCGTTATTTATTGACATAAATCAATCGATGTTGAGTGGGTCAAAAACGACACACACGTGGCGCCATCTGCCGGCTTTGTCAAAATCTATTTTTTTGGAAAAAAATGTGCACATCGAGCTGTGCACTCCTAAGTCGTCAAAACTACGTTTTTATTCAGTTTCTGGCCACATATACATTTAAATATGATAACCCTTACTTCAGAATATCATTTTCATTCTCGGAATCAGTTATTGACTGAGAAAAAACGATGTTGAATGGGTCAAAATCGTCACACGCGTGACGCCATATATTGACAAAAAATCTTTGTAAATGGAACAAATATTAACGGATCGTAATATTAGCGAATCTGACCCACTCGCTAAAGTCGCCAATAATAGTTCCACGCTAATATTTCGAACTTTACAGTATTTCACTCTGTGGTATGATGTACCAATTATTTTGATCAATCTTCACATTGATTACAATCAGACATGTTGAAAGAAAGTGATAACTTTATATAAAGTAGAATGAAAGGCCTGCCAGGCATGGAGCTGAAAATAACATTCTCTAAAGATAGATAGATGGCGCTGCTCAGTGCTGTATGATAGTGCTCAGCTGTCAATCTCAAAAATCTCCCTCTATGGGTCACAGCAGGAACTAAACATGTACGCCACATGGAGGTAGTCATTAACCCACTCATGCCTGCCTGTAGCCCCTCAAACATGTCCCAACTATTCTGGTTATACCTTTGAGACCGGAGCATCCCTTTGAAAAATACTTGGAAGGGCAGCTGTTGATCAGTGCTCAGCCAATAATTACCCCTTCAAATATGTTGTGAATTTTAAATTTTTCTTTCTTAATTTGTACGATGGCGCAGGTGTGAACGCAGAAAAAATTAATTTGAATACATTTTTTCCGGTGTTTTTTTCTGGAAAATTTCGATGTTGCAGGTGTGAACGGCAGAAAAAAAAAGTTACGACAGCTTTTTTTTTTCTGCCGTTCGCATCTGCACCATCGTGATTTCACGTTATCTTTTAAAAAGATCTTTGTCCATGAATGGGTTACACATGCTAACTGTTACACGCACATTTAATGTCTGTTGCTAGTCTGGGAGATAATATACAAATATGACATCCCTGTGGGGATTCCACCAGGAATAACTTCCCCGAGATTTTGGATAAATACTCCTCGTCTGCCTTGTTGAACTATAGTTTCACCGGTAGGTCACTCGGTAAACTCCGTAGGTGTTCGGGCTAGCGGTCATTATTCTTCGGGCTAGCGGTAATTATTCAACTATTTCATGGCTGTTGCCGTGAATTATTCAACTATTTCATAAGCTGTTAAGGACAACGGCCTGTCACTAAGGAGTGAGGAAATCATGGGTATTTAGGGGGGCGCATACGTACGTTATCAAAATTAAAAAATAACCCTAAAGCACTGATTTCTGGCCCAAAAAGCACCCTTATTTTAATAAAACGCTGATTTCTTCCACTAAATAAACACCCCTTCTTATATCAAAACACTGACATTGGATGAACGGGAACATATTTTAATTAACTTAAGATTTTATAATCCTCTGCGTGTTTAGCGGCAGCAAGTTGCGGCAGCTGGATTCGCACAAGCGGGTTTCCCTGATGATCGCTATACAAAATGTGCGGCGTTGTGGAGGGCTTTCAATAGTGTTCTTCTGCAACTAAGAGACCCCTTGGAACTATCCGTGAGGAAATTCGCGGTTCCGGGTTTCTATCTTGTTGCTTTATGACCTAGGCTATGGCAAGCCAAAGTGGTTTAAAATAGGCATTTATAAATATTTATAATTCATTTTTAAATATTTGAAAATATTTTCAAATATTTGAAATTCATTTTAAATATTTAAAATTCATTTATAAATATTAATAATTTAGAATTGTAAATATTTATAAATCATGCTGAATTATAAATATTTAAAAATGATTTATAAATATTTGAAAATGAATTTCAAATATTTAAAAATGAATTTCAAATATTTAAAAATGAATTATAAATATTTGAAAATGATGATTATTTTTAAATATTTGAAAATCATTTTCAAATATTTAAAATTCATTTTCAAATATTTATAATTCATTTTCAAATATTTAAAATTCAGTGATTTTTAAATATTTATAAATGAATTATAAATATTTAAAAATGAATTTTAAATATTTAAAAATGAATTATAAATATTTGAAAATGATGATCATTTCTAAATATTTGAAATTCATTTTCAAATATTTAAAATTCATTTTTAAATATTTATAATTCATTTTCAAATATTTATAATTCATTTCTAAATATTTAAAAATCAGTGATTTTTAAATATTTAAAAATGAATTATAAATATTTAAAAATGAATTATGAATATTTGAAAATGAATTTCAAATATTTAAAAATGAATTTCAAATATCTATAATTCATTTATTAATAATTCTTATTTATAAATATTTATAAATGAATTTCAAATATTTGAAATTCATTTTTAAATATTTATAATTCATTTTTAAATATTTATAAATGAGATTATTTCAAATATTTGAAAATGAATTATAAATATTTGAAAATCATTTTTAAATATTTGAAATTCATTTTTAAATATTTATAAATGAGATAATTTCAAATATTTGAAAATGAATTATAAATATTTGAAAATCATTTTTAAATATTTGAAATTCATTTATAAATATTTATAAATAAGACCGAATTTCAAATATTTATAAATGAATTATAAATATTTGAAATTCATTTTTAAATATTTATAATTCAATTTCAAATATTTATAAATCACTGATTTATGAATATTTGAAATTGAATTATAAATATTTAAAAATGAATTTCAAATATTTAAAAATGAATTTCAAATATTTAAAAATGATTTCTAAATATTTATAAATATTTATTAATATTTAAAAATGGTCATTAAAAACCACTTTGGCTTGCCATACTAGGCTGTTGAGCGCGACGTATACCTTCCCTTCTTCCTATCTCACTTCATCAAGTCATCGTTAAAGCCAACCTTTGCTCTAGATCCAAATCTAGGTCAAATTTCACGCTGGTTGAATGGTCACTGCTAACACTGTACAGCATCATATACATAGTACACATGTATCACCCCAACTCCACAGTTTATAGTTGATATCATCATAGATACAGTACAATAACTTTCTGTCCCTAGTTATAGTTGAGTAGGCCTACAAGGTCTACTTCTCCCAATTCCTGGTATTTTTTGTACACTAATACTGTTAGATATTTCCTTTAACATGGATGTGGAGAAGGTGAAAGAAATGCTTGGCTTGGAGCCTGTAGCAGATATCGGCTACATGAAACAAACATGGACCTCCAAGGTTTTCACCGACATAGATTCTAAAAGGTAACATATGCTTAGATGAAGCTTGGTTTTATTTTTCGAAGATATATGGTACTTTTTCACCAGAGATTGGAAAGCCAAGATCTAAAAAGTATTGTTGATTTAGATTGAGATCAGACATTTGTATAGCCAGTTGTCAAGCGAAGTACATTTATAGCACTGTCCAACGGTATATTTAAGCAAATCCCGTAGACAAAAATCGCATGGGCTCATAGCCTGCGTAACCTAGTTGGGTTACTGATCACATACTTAACCAAAGTGTGATGTAGTACCAGCAGTGGCAGATAGATGGCGCCATACTGTCCTCTCTCTACTGGTTTCAGGCAGAGTTCTCTATCCACCTGGTGACATAAGTGTACACTAATTTGAGTGCTAACCTGCAGTATTAAAATGAAGCCCATTAGTGCTTGAGAGATCCTCCATAAATTGACATCTAACTTAAGAATAAAGTATATAATTTTGCAAAAAATTTGAAGGAGAGTTGTTGGTAGCATTCAGATTAACATTTCTCCTTCAAATATGTTCACAAACATGCTTTTGATAATTGTCTGAAAGATTTCACCAAAATTATCAAGCTGATTTTTTGTCTTAAGATTATATCATAAGTGTTATTTTTGGCTGCTGTAAGGATTCAGTAATGAGTTAAGCGATTTGTTTTTAATTACTGCCATATTTTGAATTTCTTTGTAGACGAGATATCGGTTCTGCTATTTACTTTCTCCTAGTGAAGGAAGGGTTCCACTCCTGGCACAGGATAGCAGGAAATGAGCTCCTGTTTCACCATAAAGGAAGCTCAATGAAGGTAAACGGAATTTTAACCCTAAATTATGCTGCTGGTGGCTAATTTGGTCAATACAAAATAATTAATGCAAAAAAACTAAAAGTTTACTGTAACCCTGGCAAATGAGTACTCATCTAAGAGAGTACTGAGTGAGTGAGTGAGAGCTATCCAATGAATACCAACATGACTAGGTTGAGATGATTATCAAAAATCTTTGCATCCTTGTGCATAATTGGACAAAAGAAGCCTCATCATTGGAAGGATTAAGGTATAGTTTGAGAAGTCTATAACTCAAGTATGACTGTAGATGTCACGGAGGTTCCTAGTCCCTGGAAAGTTAACATTCCCTTCTAAGTTGGCCAACCAGGGTGGTGTAATTTCAGCAATGGCTTACAGATGGCACCACAAGTTCCTCCTATCTCTAGTGGTTTCGGGATGTTTAAGTACTCAAACAGTCACCCTGGTGATATAAATGTAAACTAAATTGGCTACCTTGACCACTCATTGCCTGCTAGAATTATTTAAAGACATAAAATAAATTCACATGACAGCCTGGAGTTCAGGCCAATTAACCCATTCACACTTGGTCAGATGCATATTTAGATATCATATAAACAGATCAATATTTTGAGAAATATGCAACTGAAGGTTGTTGTTTCTGTTGGTTAATTGAACTATTCATCAATTATTATTCTAATATTACCAATGTCCATATTTGATGACTTATGTAAACTATTCTCAGATGGTGTGTGCACTCAAGATTGAAATAGATTAACCCTTATGCTGCTGGTGGCTAATTTTGCCAATACAAAATGATGCAAAAAAAAATAACTCGGCAAGAGCTATCCCGTGAATAGCAACATGACAGGGTTTCAATGTTTTCAAAAACCTTTGCGTTCTTGTGCTTTGGAAGAAAGTAGCCTCAGCACGCACATCTTTTATGGCCCTTTTGTCATGTCTTTGATTTTGGTCTCCACTCATTTTGCAGATTCATCAATTCCATCCCAATGGAGAGTACACATGTAAGTTGCTAGGCAACAAGTTTGAGGACCCGGCAGCAGATTTCCAAGTCTGCATTGAATGGGGTAGCTGGTTCGCCATAGAGCTGACCGACAAAACTAGTGCTGCCCTCTACAGTGAAGTCATAGTACCAGGTAAGGAGTAGCCTAGCCATGCATAACCTGTCCCTTATGTCTGTAAGTGTGTGTGCAAGTGTATGTGTGTTTGAGAGAGAGAGAGAGAGAGAGAGAGAGAGAGAGAGAGAGAAAGAGAGAGAGAGAGAGAGAGAGAGAGAGAGAGAGAGAGAGAGAGAGAGAGAGAGAGAGAGAGAGAGAGAGAGAGAGAGAGAGAGAGAGAGAGAGAGAGAGAGAGAGAGAGAGGTTACCTTAATTCATACCACTTGCCTAAAGCTCATAAGATGATTTCATCTTTCTGCGCTATACCATGTTGGGTTACACAACCCATAACCTATATTCCAGTATTCATCAGAAAAAAGTAGAATTCACTTTCCATGGACTAGGAGTGCATACCATTATAATTAACATTACTTTGCATGCAGGTGATAACATACGTAGTTAAAAACTTGAAAAATATCAGACATTCTTGATGTATATTCAAAGTTTAGGAGGTCATTTTTTTCCTAAACGTGGCACATATACTCTATCCATACTACTTTAAACTGGGAGTAGGTCTTTCACAGGTTTAATAGATTATCTCCTAAAATGCTTTCTGATACTCTACTCAGAGCCCTTGTTTTCATTTCAAAGAGAAAACACTTAGTGGGGTACTTGACTTTTTAAAAACTGTACTGAATAGAGTGCTTTTCTTTATATTCAGATGGACCTTTAGTTTTTTGCAATAGAGTGGTGAATTAATTTATATCATATTGACCGAGTATTTCCAAATCTACATTGAAAAATTTATATGATCTGGCAAAAAAAACGTTTCTAGCACATGCTTTCTGTTTCACGTTACAGGGTTTGAGTTTTCTGTGTATGAAGAGTGCATTGTAGAGGACCTAATTCAGAAACATCCAGACCACAGGGAACTGATTCACAGACTCGCATCAAAACAGTAGTTCTTCAGTCAAGACAATTGTTCATTAACCCTTGTCATGCTAGACCCCCAAATGGGAGAACCTATCCCCTGGGACCAGGGATAGTGTAGGTCTACCCACCAAACAGAAGGATTTCATAGATTTCTATTACTGTTTCAGTAATGTGCTTCACAAACTGAAATAGAAACAAAGTTAAAGGTAAAACCTTGATAACTAGTAAAATTCAATACCCTATAATCGACCTATGTAGTTTTTATTTTGATTAGTGCAAGGGTACCCAAAGACCGGATATATCCGGTGTTGGTCACACAGGCAAGATTTGTAGCACAGGATATATCCGGTGTTAGCAAGAGCAGGGTTAACATGTAAAAGGACATGCAAATAAATAACTTTTCTAAAATATGGTCTTGTTTGTTGTTTACTATATGTTTTTTTGTTGTTTACTATATATGTTTTTTGTTGTTTACTATATATGTTTACTATATATGCTCCATACAATGAACCCATAAAAAATTATGACAAAATAAAAGCTCCCATGATGCACAGTATCTGATTTAAAGCAGACAACTCAACAAGATGGCTGCCAAGCTCCTTACTGGTACTTCATTGAAATCATGAGTTATCGAAGAGTATTATTAAACTTCATATATTTTGGCATGCTATAATAGTCCTTTTAGAGATCGGGCAGATGGCCTTGTGTTGATCTGTAGCTTGTCCAGAATGGCCTTAGTGGCCTCAGTCAACCAAAGGACATTCAGGCCTCAGCTATAAATCATCACAACACCTATATTATTTCACTCCCTCGGAAAAAAGGCCTCAGCTATAAATCATCACAACGCCTATATTATTTCACTCCCTCAGAAAAATTATATTGAGAAATTTATATTTCACCCATCTATGCCTATAGTGCCTTTAGCACTGGACTTTTTTGTGATAAATTCTATCTAAAGGAAACGTTAACAGTTTCAGAAAAAAACTTGAAAGAGAAATCTTTATCAGAAATTAACTAACAACTCTCCTAACAAATTTCTTACTTTTTATTATTTCCAAATTTATTTTCAAAACATATCATTGGTCCAGACAGAGAAATACATCCCCTTGATCCGCAACCCCGTAGGCACAGCATGCTAGTACCTACGGTATGTGCGCCTCGGGTTATGCGATGTAGCCTGGGGAAGTATTGGTCACGTGATTGCTTTCGCGGCAATTTCACTCTGACCCAGGGCCTGTGAAACCAGCAGGCAGCCAATCCTGGGGTACACATGTTATCTATGACTCATAGTGGTGTGAGGCAGCGAAATTTGATGACGCATGCACAGTGCCCACTCCATGTCTACTACTCCCAGGTCCAGGCGATACTTGTCAAGGATATCTCCACACAGGTCGGGACACAGGTATGGGTTAAATATTTTTTCAATGGACGCTAGCACACTTAAACTATTCATTAGAATCTGTTCAAGGGCAAATGCACCATCAGAATTATTTAGGTTCAAAATGAGCTTATACATGATGACGTCACCTTTCAAATAAGACGTCCCCAAAACCTGTCCTCTTTAGCACTCCTTAGTTATGGCTTACAGAAGTGTGCAAGTAACAGGCCTGAGACAGCCACTCCCAATGATCTATACTGTTTGAATGCTTTCTGTCATACAGAGCCAGAGGTTCAATAAAGTTTTTAAATTCTTACAAGCCCTGCGGGGAGTCTGCTGGCAGTTAAATTGCACTCAGAGAATGGAGTTATATTCAAAGGAAAATATGAAATATTAATATCACTGATTCTTCAGTGGCAGGACAACCCTAGAAAAACGATGCGAAACCAATTATCTTAATCACTGGTTAATGCAGGTGGTTAATGTGGGTTAACAATCAAACATGATGCCCTGGACATGTCAAAGCTTTCACAGTAGTCACAAAAAGGACCTACCATCCAGGTGCATGTAATATCTGCCTAATAAAGGCATACTTTGGGCGAATTTCAAATGGTGCAAATGCAAAAATAAAAACAAAACAACAACTTTTGATTTATAAATTTGTACTTAACTGGAAAGTACCCGTCCTGCAGATAGTTACCATGAAATATTTCAAATTGACCAAAAAGATCAGAGCACCTAGATATCTGATTGCAACATCACTCATGATTAATTCTAGTTCTATCTTGGGCGTCTTCGCATTGGTTGAGTTTAGATCCCAGTCAGATTTGAGCGTTCCCGGCATGCTTTGCAGTCTAGTGACGTCACTGTCATTATGGGTGCTCCTCATGTCCTCGATGTAGTTCTACCTAGTCCTTTCAGATAAATTTCGCGATTAAACTCAAATATTATTTTTGGCAGCGATATATACGCATATATTGTTCACAGAAGTTTGGAAAATATTCCTTTCGTTTTAATTGAGATATTTCACCACAAACGTGCTCGACAATGAACGTCGTAGCAGTCGCAGAAGACCAAGCCGGTGTAACGCAGATGCGAAAACTATGTGACTTGTTTTTCAAAAATTGAATTAAAAAGACTTCATTTCAAAATGAATAATATGGCCAAACATATATAGAAAATTTGTTTGTTTGTCAATATTGTCTTTTATATGCCATTATGAAACTAAGTGTAGCTTTATATGAGCTTTGACCTTCCCGCGGATATCTAACACCGCAAAGCATGCCGGGAACGCTCAAATCTGACTGGGATCTAAACTCAACCCTATTTTGTCGTAATTTCATAACGCTACGAGTATTCTCGAGGGTAGGGTAATGAAGGTCTCGCATTCTACACGAACTGCGATCTTGCAGTTGGTAGACCCTGCCTGTGCTGCCGCTCAGGAACACGTTGAGACCAGAATTTGGAATTTTCATTTTTTGTCAGTTTTTTCTGCCAAATTGCGGCTAGGGCGTATTTCGGCAGTTGTAACAGGAAGAGGAATTAGAGAAATCCTTTTTTTTTTCGTTTGGCAATTCTTTTAATGAAACTACGAGTATTATCGAGGGTAGAATAGTGTAGGTCTCGCATTCTACACGAACTGCGATCTTGCAGTTGGTAGACCCTGCCTGTGCTGCCGCTCAGGAACACGTTGAGACCAGAATTTGGAATTTTCATTTTTTGTCAGTTTTTTCTGCCAAATTGCGGCTAGGGCGTATTTCGGCAGTTGTAACAGGTAGAGGAATTAGAGAAATCCTTTTTTTTCGTTTGGCAATTCGTTTAATGAAATAAATATTAGAGCACACAGATATCCCTGCGACCACACACGTAGGGCTACCTAACTTATGTACCAAAAGTTCAAAAAGCTCAGCTAACAGATATGAAATTGATAAATGAGATGCTAAACCGGGTGAAGCTCATGTCATTGGCAGTCGTCTTAGTTATCCTCCACGAACTTTGGTCATTCAGTTAAATTTACATATTTGTTCGTAATTTCTTAATGCTACGAGTATTCTCGGGGTTAGGGTAGTGAAGGTATCGCAAGCTAATGCGATCTTGCAGTTGGTAGACCCTGCTTACGCTGCCGCGCAGGAACACACTAAAACTTAAATTTTGAATTTTCATTTTTGGTCAGTTTTTCTGCCAAGTTGCTGCTAGGGCGCATGTAATTAGGTGTGGATGATAGGGATACTAATCCGCCGCTTGGTTTTATGTCAAAGGCATCAATCTTTCATGCTCCAGCAGAGAGTCAAACTTCGGACAGGGCCGTGGTCCAAACGGCAGGCCACGGTCAAGGTCAGTGGAGGGTATCGGGGCGAACCACCGACACACCCTCACTCATAATTAGCAATCCCCTCGCGCTCCCGATCTGATGACAAATCGGAAGGGAACCCAGGGAAGCGCAACAACCATCGGTTGTGCTTGCCTTAACAATGTCAATGATGCTACTTATATAGGTAGATTGGAGTACAGTAATGTGCTTAGAGTAGTTGACCTAATTAACTTTTGCAAGTTATTTGATTAAATAAAACTGTTCAACTTTAACTTTATCGAAATTGTAAATAGTTTAGAATATTTCTATTGAAAGAAATATTCATAATTTTGTCACATTACCGAATTAGGTACCTTTTACACCTCTGTGGGTGTATTTGCATCTTTTATCGCCGCTCATGGCTATTAATAGAGCACAGTCCCGCATTTGTCATTCGTCGACCGTGATTGGGTCACATTTTCGAAAATTATTTACTTTGCGTATGCCACGATATAAAAACACATTTGAAGTTAGTTAGTGGTATACTATTTTTATCTATCTATTAAAGGGTTGATAACTGTTGTAATGTAATACTTTTGTTGGGAAATGTTAAGAGCTGGTTCTTCATCTCATTTCAAGCATAACTAAAATGACTGGAGAAGAGTCAGCAGGAACCAGTGACTTCTCCTGAAAATGTGTTTTTAATATAGAGGGTAATATAGAGGGTAATGATAATAACAACATACGGCAGAGAATGTCAGGTGGCGACCTCTGGCTATCTGAAACTTAACTAAAGTGATTTCATATTTAGTCTGGTTTCATATTTATCGTTAGAACTATCATCCAGGTACATGTTATATTTGCCTAATAAAGGCATACTTTGGGCTAATTTCAAATGGTGGAAATGCAAAAATAAAAACAAAACAACAACTATTGATTTATAAATTTGTAATTAACTGGAAAGTACCCGCCCTGTTATTCTCCACAAACTCTGGTCATTCAGTAAAATTAACATATTTGTTCGTAATTTCATAACGCTAGGAGTATTCTCGAGGGTAGGGTAGTAAAGGTATCGCAGGTCCTCAGCTTAATTCGCCACCCGGCTCTCCACCGCTAACTTAATCCCTATAGTAAAGGTATCGCATTCTACACGAACTACGATCTTGCAGTTGGTAGACCCTGCCTGTGCACGTTGAGACCAGAATTTGGAATTTTCATTTTTTGTCAGTTTTTTCTGCCAAATTGCGGCTAGGGCGTATTTCGGCAGTTGTAACAGGTGGAGGAATTAGAGAAATCCTTTTTCTTTCGTTTGCCAATTCTTTTAATGAAACTACGAGTATTCTCGAGGGTAGGGTAATGAAGGTACCGCATTCTACACGAACTACGATCTTGCAGTTGGTAGACCCTGCCTGTGCTGCCGCTCAGGAACACGTTGAGAACAGAATTTGGAATTTTCTTTTTTTGTCAGTTTTTCTGCCAAATTACGGCTAGGGCGTATTTCGGCAGTTGTAACAGGTGGAGGAATTAGAGAAATCCTTTTTCTTTCGTTTGCCAATTCTTTTAATGAAACTACGAGTATTCTCGAGGGTAGGGTAATGAAGGTACCGCATTCTACACGAACTACGATCTTGCAGTTGGTAGACCCTGCCTGTGCTGCCGCTCAGGAACACGTTGAGAACAGAATTTGGAATTTTCTTTTTTTGTCAGTTTTTCTGCCAAATTACGGCTAGGGCGTATTTCGGCAGTTGTAACAGGTGGAGGAATTAGAGAAATCCTTTTTCTTTCGTTTGCCAATTCTTTTAATGAAACTACGAGTATTCTCGAGGGTAGGGTAATGAAGGTACCGCATTCTACACGAACTACGATCTTGCAGTTGGTAGACCCTGCCTGTGCTGCCGCTCAGGAACACGTTGAGAACAGAATTTGGAATTTCATTTTTTGTCAGTTTTTCTGCCAAATTGCGGCTAGGGCGTATTTCGGCAGTTGTAACAGGTGGGGGAATTAGAGAAATCCTTTTTTTATTCGTTTGGCAATTCTTTTAATGAAACTACGAGTATTCTCGAGGGTAGAATAGTGAAGGTATCGCATTCTACACGAACTGCGAACTTGCAGTTGGTAGACCCTGCCTGTGCTGCCGCTCAGGAACACGTTGAGACCAGAATTTGGAATTTTCATTTTTTGTCAGTTTTTTCTGCCAAATTGCAGCTAGGGCGTCTTTCGGCAGTTGTAACAGGTAGAGGAATTAGAGAAATCCTTTTTTTTTTGTTTGGCAATTCGTTTAATGAAATAAATATTAGAGCACACAGATATCCCTGCGACCACACACGTAGGGCTACCTAACTTATGTACCAAAAGTTCAAAAAGCTCAGCTAACAGATATGAAATTGATAAATGAGATGCTAAACCGGCTGAAGCTCATGTCATTGGCAGTCGTCTTAGTTATCCTCCACGAACTTTGGTCATTCAGTTAAATTTACATATTTGTTCGTAATTTCTTAATGCTACGAGTATTCTCGGGGTTAGGGTAGTGAAGGTATCGCAAGCTAATGCGATCTTGCAGTTGGTAGACCCTGCTTACGCTGCCGCGCAGGAACACACTAAAACTTAAATTTTGAATTTTCATTTTTGTCAGTTTTTCTGCCAAGTTGCTGCTAGGGCGCATGTAATTAGGTGTGGATGATAGGGATACTAATCCGCCGCTTGGTTTTTTGTCAAAGGCATCAATCTATCATGCTCCAGCAGGGAGTCAAACTTCGGACAGGGCCGTGGTCCAAACGGCAGGCCATGGTCAAGGTCAGTGGAGGGTATCGGGGCGAACCACCGACACACCCTCACTCATAATTAGCAATCCCCTCGCGCTCCCGATCTGATGACAAATCGGAAGGGAACCCAGGGAAGCGCAACAACCATCGGTTGTGCTTGCCTTAACAATGTTAAAGATGCTACTCATATAGGTAGATTGGAGTACAGTAATGTGCTTAGAGTAGTTGACCTAATTAACTTTTGCAAGTTATTTGATTGAATAAAACTGTTCAACTTTAACTTTATCGAAATTGTAAATAGTTTAGAATATTTCTATTGAAAGAAATATTCATAATTTTGTCACATTACCGAATTAGGTACCTTTTACACCTCTGTGGGTGTATTTGCATCTTTTATCGCCGCTCATGGCTATTAATAGAGCACAGTCCCGCATTTGTCATTCGTCGACCGTGATTGGGTCACATTTTCGAAAATTATTTACTTTGCGTATGCCACGATATAAAAACACATTTGAAGTTAGTTAGTGGTATACTATTTTTATCTATCTATTAAAGGGTTGATAACTGTTGTAATGTAATACTTTTGTTGGGAAATGTTAAGAGCTGGTTCTTCATCTCATTTCAAGCATAACTAAAATGACTGGAGAAGAGTCAGCAGGAACCAGTGACTTCTCCTGAAAATGTGTTTTTAATATAGAGGGTAATAATAACAACATACGGCAGAGAATGTCAGGTGGCGACCTCTGGCTATCTGAAACTTAACTAAAGTGATTTCATATTTAGTCTGGTTTCATATTTATCGTTAGAACTACCATCCAGGTACATGTTATATTTGCCTAATAAAGGCATACTTTGGGCTAATTTCAAATGGTGGAAATGCAAAAATAAAAACAAAACAACAACTATTGATTTATAAATGTGTAATTAACTGGAAAGTACCCGCCCTGTTATTCTCCACAAACTCTGGTCATTCAGTAAAATTAACATATTTGTTCGTAATTTCATAACGCTAGGAGTATTCTCGAGGGTAGGGTAGTAAAGGTATCGCAGGTCCTCAGCTTAATTCGCCACCCGGCTCTCCACCGCTAACTTAATCCCTATAGTAAAGGTATCGCATTCTACACGAACTACGATCTTGCAGTTGGTAGACCCTGCCTGTGCACGTTGAGACCAGAATTTGGAATTTTCATTTTTTGTCAGTTTTTTCTGCCAAATTGCGGCTAGGGCGTATTTCGGCAGTTGTAACAGGTGGAGGAATTAGAGAAATCCTTTTTCTTTCGTTTGCCAATTCTTTTAATGAAACTACGAGTATTCTCGAGGGTAGGGTAATGAAGGTACTGCATTCTACACGAACTACGATCTTGCAGTTGGTAGACCCTGCCTGTGCTGCCGCTCAGCAACACGTTGAGACCAGAATTTGGAATTTTCTTTTTTTGTCAGTTTTTCTGCCAAATTACGGCTAGGGCGTATTTCGGCAGTTGTAACAGGTGGAGGAATTAGAGAAATCCTTTTTCTTTCGTTTGCCAATTCTTTTAATGAAACTACGAGTATTCTCGAGGGTAGGGTAATGAAGGTACCGCATTCTACACGAACTACGATCTTGCAGTTGGTAGACCCTGCCTGTGCTGCCGCTCAGGAACACGTTGAGAACAGAATTTGGAATTTCATTTTTTGTCAGTTTTTCTGCAAAATTGCGGCTAGGGCGTATTTCGGCAGTTGTAACAGGTGGAGGAATTAGAGAAATCCTTTTTTTATTCGTTTGGCAATTCTTTTAATGAAACTACGAGTATTCTCGAGGGTAGAATAGTGAAGGTATCGCATTCTACACAAACTGCGAACTTGCAGTTGGTAGACCCTGCCTGTGCTGCCGCTCAGGAACACGTTGAGACCAGAATTTGGAATTTTCATTTTTTGTCAGTTTTTTCTGCCAAATTGCGGCTAGGGCGTATTTCGGCAGTTGTAACAGGTAGAGGAATTAGAGAAATCCTTTTTTTCGTTTGGCAATTCGTTTAATGAAATAAATATTAGAGCACACAGATATCCCTGCGACCACACACGTAGGGCTACCTAACTTATGTACCAAAAGTTCAAAAAGCTCAGCAAACAGATATGAAATTGATAAATGAGATGCTAAACCGGCTGAAGCTCATGTCATTGGCAGTCGTCTTAGTTATCCTCCACGAACTTTGGTCATTCAGTTAAATTTACATATTTGTTCGTAATTTCTTAATGCTACGAGTATTCTCGGGGTTAGGGTAGTGAAGGTATCGCAAGCTAATGCGATCTTGCAGTTGGTAGACCCTGCTTACGCTGCCGCGCAGGAACACACTAAAACTTAAATTTTGAATTTTCATTTTTGTCAGTTTTTCTGCCAAGTTGCTGCTAGGGCGCATGTAATTAGGTGTGGATGATAGGGATACTAATCCGCCGCTTGGTTTTTTGTCAAAGGCATCAATCTATCATGCTCCAGCAGGGAGTCAAACTTCGGACAGGGCCGTGGTCCAAACGGCAGGCCACGGTCAAGGTCAGTGGAGGGTATCGGGGCGAACCACCGACACACCCTCACTCATAATTAGCAATCCCCTCGCGCTCCCGATCTGATGACAAATCGGAAGGGAACCCAGGGAAGCGCAACAACCATCGGTTGTGCTTGCCTTAACAATGTTAAAGATGCTACTCATATAGGTAGATTGGAGTACAGTAATGTGCTTAGAGTAGTTGACCTAATTAACTTTTGCAAGTTATTTGATTGAATAAAACTGTTCAACTTTAACTTTATCGAAATTGTAAATAGTTTAGAATATTTCTATTGAAAGAAATATTCATAATTTTGTCACATTACCGAATTAGGTACCTTTTACACCTCTGTGGGTGTATTTGCATCTTTTATCGCCGCTCATGGCTATTAATAGAGCACAGTCCCGCATTTGTCATTCGTCGACCGTGATTGGGTCACATTTTCGAAAATTATTTACTTTGCGTATGCCACGATATAAAAACACATTTGAAGTTAGTTAGTGGTATACTATTTTTATCTATCTATTAAAGGGTTGATAACTGTTGTAATGTAATACTTTTGTTGGGAAATGTTAAGAGCTGGTTCTTCATCTCATTTCAAGCATAACTAAAATGACTGGAGAAGAGTCAGCAGGAACCAGTGACTTCTCCTGAAAATGTGTTTTTAATATAGAGGGTAAACATGTTGTTTAATATTTATTCTATATTTGTTCATAATCATATTCACAAACTAATGAATAAATGATAAATTGTGGATACTATAAATACAAATTCATTCCATTTTCAACAAAAGGGATTACATAATCAGTCAAGAGTTATGTACCTGACACAAGGCATCTGCTCAAAATTCACAAATTAATATTGAAGCTTGTATATAGATGGCGCTGTGAAAACGAAGGTCAAGGTCTGTTTTCAAAACGAGAGAAGGCGGCCATCTTTGAGTTGTCCTACACGCGAAGTACAACAAAACGCGGACGCTGCTATTATTGAGCGCTATTTACACACTCAAATTACCCTAAATCACGAGAGGAAACATATTTACAACTGCTTTTAGGTAAGTTGACTCTTAAAGATTTCAAGGAGGACAGCGAGGGAGAGCCAAAGTGAACACCCTCATTTCGGCGACAGGTGCTTGCTTGGAGACGACCCAAGCTTTACCTGGGATACCAGTCACTCATCACATTGACAACTGGGTCAACGTTATTGACTTCTGAATGTTCAACTTGGGCCAAAGCTCGATCTTGTCATAACAGCTTGTCACGAACATTGCCATTGGCTATGTATGATTCTTAATTGTATGTTTTGTTATTTTGAAGTACTGGTTGAAGTACGGCATGCTGTTCTATCTTGAAAATCTTCATTTTCAATTCAAATCTTGATAGACCAGTTATAATCTGCAAGTAGATCTAGTGATTGTAAATTTAGAATCATAATTTTCTTTGTGAGAACATGCATGTCATGGAAAGCTGTCAGATTCTGCGTTACTCCTGTTTTGTATTTAGTTTTTGATTGGTCCTTTTGACTAAATAGTTTTCAAAATTATCTTGTGGACATCCTATCATGATGTTATCTTGAGAAAGTAATACTTTGTTGACAGAATTTTCTTGCTCTGCAAATAGTGTCAGAACAGTTTCCTACCCTCATTTGTTGACAATGTTTTCACCCTTGCTCGATACCATAGAAACCATGTGAGAGGAACTTGTTAAAAAGACCTTGGACTCTTAGATAAAAACCCTTCCAAAAAATGAACTAAAAACATGTATTTCTGCATGCAACCATAAAATTTGATCCACCAGGTACGCAACGTGCAGGTATCTCAAAACAACCTGGCTGTGGCGAATAGCCCAATTGATGCATTCTGTACATGTTGGTGCACAACTTCCTCTGTAATGCAAACCAGGGTCTTAGCCGATATTTGGAAACAGGGTGTCCAAATAGAGGTTTCATAGACTTTTGCGTGTCCAAAGCGTGGTACAAAATACATACTACTAATAAGATAGAGCCTATACCTTTACAGATTTTGCTTTTTTAGGCCAGATACTGCTTTGTGTGTCTTATAAAAGTGACACTACAGCTTCTACATCTTCTATCTTCTAAGAAAAGTCATCTTCAGCAAATTCTGACATAAACTTTTGGGTGTCCAAACTGTCAAAAAACAGTGTTCTGCGTGTCCAAATGACATGCTGGACGCATTACGGCTAAGCCCCTGATGCAAACAATATGAGAGCCCTCATTGGTTTTTGCCTCATAATGACGTCACACTTGAGTCAAGGTTCTACAAGATACAAGGTTACCACCACTGTAGCGTACATGGTAATTGGTCTCTCGCTACCCATTGTTTTATTCATCTAAGTTGTACATACATACATATGAAAGCCATAATATCTTACAATCAAGGAACTAGTCTAGATTCTGACCAGTTTGTTTAAATATCCTTGGTGCCACCTATTCCCAGCCACAGGAACTAACAAATAGACTGTAAGAAAAAGATAGATATACAAAGAGAAAAATCCATTATTCAACATTAATTAATGAAATCATAGACTAGGGGGATCGTTTATGTGATGCTGCCAGAATGCACACACGCCATTGTTGGACTTTGTAGGGTTCGCTACCATGGTCTTAGCCAGCAGGGCGTCTGGGTGCCTTTATGGACACCCAAACCCTTAAAAAGAACCCCTGTGGACACCCATTTCTTTTGTGTGGAAATTTCTAAAAATCTCAATCTCAAGCTTATAATTGAATTTATTCATCTCCTCATAGTTCCCATGACATTGTTTAATGATAGCATGACATATTTTGATGAATTTATATAAGTTTATGGTTGAAATATGAGTATATTGTGATCCCCCCTTAAAAATTTGGACACCCAAAATTTTTACAACTGCCAATTTTAGGCACCCAGTTTCTAAATCCTGGCTAAGACACTCTTCGCTACATTAGCATATACATATAATTTATGTAGTAATGTGGCACATCCTTGTTTTCATCTCTCAAAGCTACAAAGGCTTGACCACTGGGTCTATGGCAGATGGTATGTAGCAAAAAGCAGCCTGATAATTTTGGAGAAATCTTTCAGGCAAAAGCATATATGGTCAAGAAGAAATATTTGAGGAGGAAATTTTCCTCAACATTCCAAATAATTCCCTTTCAAATATTCAGTTAACTAGAATCATTCTTAATTCCCAAGTGATTGTCAAAAATACCATGTGTCCAGACAACATTTTCTGGAGGAACTATTATTAAACATATATGGGTTAACCCTTATGCTCCTGGTGACTAATTTGGGCTATTCTAAATGATGTGCAATAAAATGGAGAAAACAACTGAAAACCTGGCGTATGGGTACTCATCTAACAAAAGTTAGCGAGAGCAATACAATGAATACCAACACAACAGGGTTTAGATGATTTTCACAAATCTTTGCATGTACTTGTCCTCTGAGGCAGGATTTGAAAAGAGCCTGTCCAAAACAACAATTCCAAAATTTCTGCCTGTCCAGATTTAGCTACTCGGATCAAGGCTAGAAATTCAGATTTTTTCCAGGGATCCCAATTGCATCTTCATAAGCTTAATAAAAGTGTTCTATATTTCAAACAATTGATATACATATTTTGACTCCCTGCAGATATTTGAGGGAGCCGCAGGAGCATTCAAGGGAGCCCTCGGCTCCCGGCACCCCCTAATTTAGAGCCCTGCAGATACTTCAAATCGTTAAGTACCATCTATATTGAATAGCATATTGTGTTCATAGGGCCATTTATACTTCAGCTAAGCCCTAAAAGATAGTTTGTTAGAAAATATTTGGTTATAACCCTATGAAAATCAAAATTGAAAAATTCTTCGTAGAAAGTTCTGCCTGTCCAAAAAGGAGGTTTTTAGGTAACTGCATGTCCAAAAGACCGGCTGGACTGGTCCTGGCTAAGTCACTGCTTTTCCTAAGAAAGGTCAAAGTAGCTTCAGAATTGGAAGAATTAAACATGCAACCTTCACATTCTCATGTTATTGGTTCTTGTCTGTATTGATCAATCAGAGCTGCTTAAATAATGCTCAGCTCGGAAAAAACTCCATCAGCAAGAGAATTGATGTATTGATTATTGAAAAACACCTCACCATGCAATTACGGCTGTCGACTATTGTGCTTCAGATAAAGCCTTGCTCGTATGTTTTCATGTCATAACTGATTTCCCTGGAGTTCTGTTCTCGGGAAGAAATAATCATTGCCTGTTCCTTCTAAGACGAATAAAAAAATAAGTGGATATGAAACCAGCCAGTCAACCTGACTTGTAAGCTGGCTGCAGCGAAGAGCTGTAAAGGTGTGTTCGGCGCATATTGGTGTGCAAGTTTCTCTGTGATGTGAATGATACGAGAACCCTCATCGGTTTTTGTCTCTTAGTGATAATGTCATCAGGGGATATCAGCCGGGGTCAGGCTTCGGTTAAAAACTCTTAAAAAATGTTAATGTTATAGCCCAACACAATTTTTGCAGCCTTTGGCTATGTGGTTAGGGACCAGCTGGACCCTATAGCTTTAACTTTAAGGTACTAAGCTTTACTGTGTTTTATTTATTTATATATCAATGTATGCCTGCACCTATACCACATACTATTTTAGGGACTTGTGGCCTACTGTTGGCCATTTAGTCTGGACACACAATTGCTCTACGAGGCCAAGGGGTTGTAAATCTTGTAATAAATGTAGTATTTCCAACTACCCTCCTAGAATTCTGCAGTGCCATCTATCCACAAGGGATGACATTTCAATATGGCATCAATGCAGGGTTCGACTTTCCCAGGGGCCCAGGGGCATATGCCCCTAGATTTTGTTATTGGCGCCTAGATATTTCTGACTAGGGGCCCAGAAAGTATACACAATAACCAGAATATCTGTTTTTGACCACTTATTTTCAGCAAAAGATCTTTTCGGGCCCCTAGCCTGAAATTTAAGTGTCAGACCCTGCAATGGGAGGTAGGCTAGCTGGAACCCAGCATGTAATGGGATGTAAGCTGGAAGTGGTCAAAGGAGAGGCAGTGTAAAGCTTGACAGTTTGCCCACTGCACCTGGTCCTGGCACACCTGACCACAACATTACAAAGCCAGCGCGCCCATCATGTGATAACATCTCCTTACGTAAGCTATTCTCTCTGTTCTGGACGGCACAATGAGTGAGTGGGTCGGTCGGTAGCTCTGCAATCCTCTCACACACTGTTCGCCCAACACTAATTCAGTCTTTATCTGAGCTGAGCCCAGACCAGGGTCTTAGCCTAGATTTAGAGACTGGATGCCCAGAATTGGTAATTGTAAACTTTTGGGGCGTCCCGTGTTTCAAGGGAGACCACAATATACTGAGATAACCATGCATAAACGTTTATACTAATTAGACATAGTGTCATTGCACACTATCATGGGAATTATATTGAGGTGGAAAAAACTTCCATTATATGAAACCAGCCAGTCAACCTGACTTGTAAGCTGGCTGCAGCGAAGAGCTGTAAAGGTGTGTTCTGCGCATATTGGTGTGCAAGTTTCTCTGTGATGTGAATGATACGAGAACCCTCATCGGTTTTTGTCTCTTAGTGATAATGTCATCAGGGGATATCAGCCGGGGTCAGGCTTCGGTTAAAAACTCTTAAAAATGTTAATGTTATAGCCCAACATTAAAGCCTTAATGACTGTTCACGCGGGCAGTATGTGTATTTAATGTGCGCCTGAAGGCATCCTGGCCAGACCTCGGGCCTTCGGCCCTCGGTCTGGCCAGGATGCCTGAAGGTGCACATTTAATACACATACTGCCATCGTGAACAGTTATTAAGGTTTTTATTATTGCTTCCCTGAATGGGACATTTCTTGTGATCTGATTTATACTATCTTATGATATATGGTATGCACACCCACGATAAGAACTAAAAAGGGCAATGTTTTCTTCTACTTTCTTTCTTTTAATTTCTGCTATTTATTTTTATGAGAACATGTGTAGATAATGCTATATGGCATTACCTCATTTAACAATTTTGAATCTAAAATATCCATGAATCCTATAAAGCTTTTTGCTTCTCCCATGATAGACTGGTCCCTTGCTCTATGAGTGATATTGGTACTCTGTCTCACACTTACCACACTGCAACATATACAGTAGGATGTGGAGTGAGAGAAAGGGAACCAGCTGAAAAAGAGCCATCTAGTGGGCACACCAAGAACTATTTATTGTAAGTTTGACCACATAAGCTCGCATATTTTTTATTTCAAAACTTTTTCCTTCTTAAATAAGCCTTTGAAAATGTTTCAAAAAATGTGGTACATATTTTAGATTCCACTGTTGTGATCATTTGAGTTTGATGTGCTTATTGTAAGCATTTTTGTTTTACAAATTTACTGACTAAGCATGAGAGTGAGATGCAAGAAGAAAGTACCTATATAAGTTGTCCGCTTTCTTTAAACATCGAATGAGCAATGGTCGAATCGTGTCAGTGACTGACCTAGATAGCCATGCAGGGCATTATGGAGTGGGATTTAATGCCCTGCGGTGGAGGGCATTATGGGGATTTAATGACCGGTCACATGGTACAAATCCTGAGTGCTGATTGGGTGAGCCAGAGGAAGCAATAATAAAATTTTTTGCAGCCTTTGGCTATGTGGTAAAGTGACCAGCTGGACCCTATAGCTTTAACTTTAAGGTACTAAGCTTTACTGTGTTTTATTTTTTTTTATATATCAATGTATGCCTGCACCTATATCACATACTATTGTAGGGACTTGTGGCCTACTGTTGGCCATTTAGTCTGGACACACAATTGCTCTACGAGGCCAAGGGGTTGTAAATCTTGTAATGAATGTAGTATTTCGAAACTACCCTCCTAGAGTTCTGCAGTGCCATCTATCCACAAGGGATGACATTTCAATATGGCATCAATGGGAGGTAGGCTAGCTGGAACCCAGCATGTAATGGGATGTAAGCTGGAAATGGTCAAAGGAGAGGCAGTGTAAAGCTTGACAGTTTGTCCACTGCACCTGGTCCTCAGGCACACCTGACCACAACATTACAAAGCCAGCGCGCCCATCATGTGATAACATCTCCTTACGTAAGCTATTCTCTCTGTTCTGGACGGCACAATGAGTGAGTGGGTCGGTCGGTAGCTCTGCTATCCTCTCACACACTGTTCGTCCAACACTAATTCAGTCTTTATATTAGCTGAGCCCAGACCAGGGTCTTAGCCTGGATTTAGAGACTGGATGCCCAGAATTGGTAATTGTAAACTTTTGGGGCGTCCCGTGTTTCAAGGGAGACCACAATATACTGAGATAACCATGCATAAACGTATATACTAATTAGACATAGTGTCATTGCACACTATCATGGGAATTATATTGAGGTGGAAAAAAACTTCCATTATATGCTTTAAATTGACATCTTAATAATTTTATACTCCCCAAAAGAATAGGGTGTCCTGAGAGGTGATTTTGGGGAAATTGGGTGTCCAAAAGACATCCATACCGCCTGGTAGCTAAGACTATGGCCCAGACAGTTCCCTGTTTATTGGTAAAATGTCCAAGGACATTTCATTAAATTGCTCCCAACATATGACGTAGAAATTTTCAACTCCCTGGGGAGAGTACAACCTGAGATCTGAATTGCACTGCTCATTTAGTCAGACTAATGGATGACTAGGTAAGGCGCGTCCTGTTTTAGGTTTAGTAGCGTGTACTGAGTAAAACACTGATTCATAGATTTTCTTGCGGTATACCTTGGTTTTGTAACATTACTTTTTCTTTCCCACTAAGACTTATAGTCTTCAACTGACGTATCTATTGCCAATTATGTCATTGGCTTTACCTGGGAAATACCTGTACTGATTGAGGAGTGATATTGAAAAAAGATTTAAGATTCACATATTTTCAAAATCCTCTAGTTATTAACAAAGTTACCAGGCAAATTCTTTCTGGGAAAACTCAGCATAAGATGGATAAAATCAGAAAAATGTATCTTAACCCTTTCAATGCTGAGACTACTTTTGTCTAATGCACAAGAACTCAAAACTCTTTGAAAATCATCTAAACCCTATCATCTTGGTATTCATTGGAAAGCTCTCATCGAGTACTTTCAGATGAGTACCCATTTGCCAGGGTTTCGGTCATTTTTCAGCTTTTTTCACATTATATTGTATTGATCAAATTAGCCACCAGCATGATAAGGGTTAATAAAGCTAATCAGGCATCATTGAAGTGCACTCCTCTCTTGTCAAACAAGGACTTGGAGTGTTTATCCAAGGATTAATTATTCAGATAGATCAATGATTGCTATTAAGAGAGCAGGCAAATTGCCAAGAGCAGTAATCTACTACTAGCATTGCCTAGGACTCAATCTGTGGCGTAGAACATGAAGTGTCATGTATATCTGATTTATGATATTGAAACTTCTCACCCCGGCATTCATTTCATTGGCTGAAAAAAGCTGTAATTTTAAACATTCCTTGAAGAAATTCAAATTTGAGATTTGCATCTGCACCATTTACTATATAAGTTGCTGAGCGTGGCAACATGGTCCCAGGGCTCAATAATTTCAAATGATTCAAGAAGCCAATGTAGGAATAAGAGTACCTACGAGTACCCACAATATATTTAGTCCTACCACCTGTTTCCAATAGAATAAGTAGTCCACATATGGGCTTAACTTGTATTTTTACAAAATGTTCATCCAAAATCAGTAGCTCAGTCAATGGGGCTACTTTTCCCTCAGTTTTAGTACCGGTAGTCCTAGCAGCTAATTTTCTAAGTTTTTAGTATCTGATTTATAATTAGCCTATAACATTGATTTACAGCGTGCAACATTACCACTTGCCCCGTTGCAAATTGCAAGTTAATTTGGCAAAAAACAGCAATCGGGCAAGCAGAAGAAGCAGAGTCCATGCAATGTAAATCACCTTCGTTTAACAGAGTGGCGGTGCAAGCGGCGGTGCCGGCAGGACAAGTAAACTTTAGGGACAGCTTGCCCCGCTCGGCAAGTAATATGTGTTGGAACCTATGTTGTACCCTGATTTATTATCTGCGAGCCCAGAATCCTAAAGGTTCAAATATCTGAAACTGCAACCTTTTCAATTCAATTCAGGGCTTGAAATTAGGGGGTGCCAGGAGCCCAGGGCTCTCTTGAATCCTCCTGCGGCTCCCTCAAATTTGAGTAGCTTTTGAAGATGCATTTGGGCTCCCAGAAAAAAAGCTTAATTTTGAGCCCTGCAATTTAAATTAGGTTTCACAAAATATTTTGCACACTATCAGCCGCCTCAGTGTCATTTGAGAGTTCGTTCCAAACTTGGGTGCTCAAACAAAATTAAGGATCTGCTCTCAGATTAATTAATGACAAGTATCTGTTAGTGCTGTCAGAGTGACTAAAGACTGGATCGATGGAACAACATATTTCAGGTGCCGATAATCGGATCTGTAAAAATCCTGAAATATCAATCTGGTTTTTAGACTTCCCATCTCCTAATAAACAGCGTACTTTTGCACCACAGAACTTCCCTTGTGTTGTTCGCTGGCTTATTTGAGAAGCTTCCAGAAAAACTTTGCCAGGTACTATGCTCAATGTATTTTTGAAGTTTCTCCAGACTGATATGACAGTCCCTTCTTCATGTTGGGTGTTATTGTGCTTTACAGATAAGTGCTACAATGCTATATATAGGTTATATTCCAGTGTTTCCTATCCTAAACGATTCAAATATTTTTTCCAACAAAGCATCTTCTAAAACATGGCTGGAGTGTGAATAACCCTTTCTGACACAATAGGCCATTGTTATATGATATAATATATGTGTTTGAAGAAGCTGCGTTGCTCCATCTTGGCGGGCAATATTTTGTGGTTTCCGTTTCAGAGAGGCTATTTTGGAATCTTGGCTAAGATCCTGCCAGCTTGCTGTACATACTGTACTGTAGCTGTTCAGTCAGCATGAGATCACAGTGTACTTACCCAGCATTGTGAGATGGTTCTATTGTGGAAAATCAATGGCTGGTCAATAGCATGAGATCCTCTGTTAGGGACAATCCTATAATTGTGGTTTATCTGTTTGTACAGTGGACTGCAGTAGTTCCGGACTGAGCCAAATGTTCATGAATAATGATTGCCTGCAATGTCTTAGCCAGGATTTAGAAATTGGGTGCCCTAAAAACCATAATGATAATAGAAATGAGTCCGGCAGGACCCTGGATGACCATGTAGGATATAAGGTCTATAGCCTAGCTATTATAAAAAGCATACAATTAGTGATGTCATTGATATGAAATTTTATCGATTCGATTAATTGATATATTTTTCGATACGATTCGATTTGATTCGATACGCCGTAACGTGCTAGTAGGGCACAATTATTTTTTAGGGATGTCATTGATATCCCTTTATTTTGGTTGGATACCCTGTGTCTTGGCAATATGTCCGAGTAAAGCACACCATTCCTTCCAATTTCTCTTACAAAAATGTCTGGGAAAAGTGTATCTTTTATTAATAATCATACGCCATTATTGGGGTACAGAATATCGATTATTTTGATTCGATACCCAACCATTCGATTCGATTTAATTGACATTTAGTGAAAATGTCGATTTATCGATTTGTCGACTATCGATGGCATCCCTATGTACATACAATTCATATATTCAATGCCCTTGACCCATATGCTGCTGCAGGCTAATTTAGCCAATTGATACAAAATGATGCAAAAACCTAACAATTGACTGAAACCCTGGCATATAGGTACTCGTCTGAGAGTACTCAACGAGAGCTATCCAATGAATACCAACATGACAGGGTTTAAATGGATTTCAAAAATCTTTACATATTTGTGCTTTGGACAAAAGTTATACCTCGGCACTGGAAGGGTTTGAATACATTTGGCGCATATATCACATTTCTGAACAGGAGCCTCAACAGGACCAGGTGGGTTAAAATATCTTGCCCACAACAGACTTGGTTGCTAAAACACGCACAAAATGGCAAAAGGGCAAGCAGAACAAGACCTTAACCTGCCATGCTCGGCAAGCAATGTTTTGGGCAGAGTCCTCGCAACGTAACTCACACAGAGTGGCGGGGCAAGTGGAAGTGCCAGCAGGGCAAGTTAACTGTAGGGTCAGCTTGCCCGCTTGGCAAGTAATATTTTGGAACCTTATAATGTCGCACCCTGAAATCATCATATGCCTGGTTGTTAATTACACAGTGCCAGGGACTTAGCCAGGACCCTTCCTGCCTGTCTTTTGGTCAGGTAGTTTCCTAAAAACCTCCTGTTACGACAGGCAAACATTTCTATGAAGATTTTTCAATTTTGACTTTTGGGGGGTAATAACCAAATATCTTCCTAACAAACCACCTTCTAGGACATAGCTGAAGTGTAAATTGCTCTTTTTAACACACTAGGCTATTAAATATAGCAGGTATGAGGATTTGAAGTAGATAAGTAGCTAAATCTGGATGGGCAGAAATTTTGAAATTGCTGTTTTGGACAGACATTTTTGAAATCCTGGCTAAGACCCTGCACAGTGCACATGGATAGCGTGCATCATTGCTCTAGGAGCAGTCTGATGAACCATATCGTGACAACTAAATACGCACAACTAGGGGTAGTGCTCAGCTACAGGGGATCCTCTACGCTGGCCAGCAGATACACATCTAATATTGATCACACTGAACGGCCCATCAGCATGGTAGCCTTTTATTGGGTATTAGCAATATTAAGATTTTCAGAATGCAATTCCATATTGATAATTCCTTCATGATTCAAGATACCACCTTGTCTTAACGATATTTTTAACGATAATGTCTGCCTCACAACTCGCAAGGACCTAATTTTATCAAATCTAGTACTCAGTCAGCCTCAGAGATTTTAGGCTATCGGCCAAACCCCAAATGTGTTTTGCTAAATGGCCAACTGCCTTCATGTGCAGAAGTCCATGTAGCAATTAAGGCAATTTCATATATATTTTAAATCTTAAACAATATGATACGATACAATACTTGAAATACTATTTCTCATTTAATATCTCAATTTGGTATATCCAGTATTGATTCTTATATAGACTTAGGCTATCAGCCTATGAGATTAACAATTGCATGTCTCGGATTAACTCTGATTTAATGGTATTCCCAAAATAGAAATTTAACCTTACTGAATTTTGATAGTGAGAGAATGGGAAGAGTTGTAGTTCCTTGGTCAATGGCCAAGCAAAGAAAGCATCAAATGCTGATATGATCAGCCACAACAGAGTTTTTCATCTGTATACATGTATATACCCAGATGGTGTTTGATTTCAGCACTTGTGGTGGATATGAATAGAGCTTTCAAGGTTGTGTTTGCTGGGACAGGTGAATAGTGCCTGAACGCACCACTTCTATGCCCATTGAGGACCAGCCAAGCTGAACTGCTGAAATGTTAAACTACACCTTTATTAAAGCCCTCTGTAGCCTTTATCTGGTAGGGGTTGGCGAAGGATTCTTTAAAATCATCGATGCATGCATGAAGACACCCTTGGTAGTTAAGGGTATACAGCATGACTTCTCAAACACTCTTGCACACAGGGGTATGGTACTGGAAGGCATTTCCTGCCAAAATCATAACAAATTGTAAAACATTAGAAAGGAAGAATGAAATGTTAATGCCCGAAGTCATGGATGTTTTATCTCCCTGTGTAGATAAAGCAACAATTAAACCTAATAATTAGCCCTTTTATTTAAGTGTCAAGAGCATGAATGGGCTTTATTGCTAGAACCCGGATAAGTGCCTATGTCAAGAGGAAATCCTACAATTCATATGGTACTTCCTGCACCATGGTCTTAGCCAGCAGGGCGTCTGGGTGCTTTTTTGGACACCCAAACCCTTAAAAAGTAACCCTCAGGACACCCAAAAAATTTTGTGTGGAATTTCCAAGAATCTCAATCTCAAGCTTATAATTGAATTTTCTCCTCTCCTTATACTTCCTATGACATTTTTTAATGATATCATGCCCTATTTTGCTGGAGTTATGCATGTTTATGATTGAAATATGAGTATATTGTGATCCCCCTTAAATATTTGGACGCCCAAAAATTTTACAACTGCTAATTTTAGGCACCCACTTTCTAAATCCTGGCTAAGACACTGTCCTGCACACTATGTGCTGTAAACTTCATTCAAGTGCCCTGCAAACTCCTGTAAAAGCCCTTTTCAATTATCTGTGAGAGCAAGATCAAGTCCCGAAAGATTTATTGTCCCAAGAATGGTCACTCAGGCTACAGCTTAGCTTAGATTTCTGGGCTGTCATATGTACTTTTCTGCTATGTGTTTTCTGTTATCAATTGACATCAAATATTCTAGGTGGCCATACCGGTCAATTTAGTTTACACTTATCTCACCAGGATTCAGTTTGGATAAGACCTCTAGAGATCAGAGGATCAGGTGGTGTCATCTATCTACCACACCTGGTACTACACCACACTGCTTGGTGAGGATGACAGGAGGGGTAGTCAACTTTTTAGGGCCTAGGAAGTAGGAACCTAGTCTAACTACAGCTTAGTTAGCCTGGTTATCAGGCTAAGTTAGGTTTAATGCTAAGCCACCACCACTACAGGATAGGTGTGATGTCTCTCTCAACCTATAGATGGCAGCACAGTATCCAGAGGTTGCAGTTTGAAATGTTACAGAGTACAGACTACAGCTTGAGCGTGTCCCCCCCTTGAGTATTTATTCAGAACTAAACCTGGATTGAAAATTTGAAATCATCTTAGGTTGGATCAATGAGACTTAAAGGAAAGAGCCAGATAACACAGACTTGTAGCAAGTCTACAGCTCAGTGATCTCCTAGGAAACCTTATGAGTACTATTAAGAACTGATGCTAATCAACACATCTGTCTCTAAGTGTTCTTGAAGGATAATGTACACTACAGTGTTATTGAATGAATCCTATGTACAGTTATTGAATCACTCATAACTTGTAGGTGACTTCGGGAAAGATGCAGGATTAGAGTATTTGGGATGTATGGAGGCATGGTCTTAGCCAACATTTGGAAACAGGGTGTCCAAATAGAGGTTTCATAGACTTTTGCATGTCCAAAGTGTGCTACAAAGTACATACTACTAATAAAATAAACCCTATATATATATTCACAGATTTTGCTTTTTTAGGCCAGTAACATAACTGCTTTGTGTGTCTTATAAAAGTGACACTACAGCTTCTACATCTTCTATCTTCTAAGGAAAGTCATCATCAGCAAATTCTGACATAAATTTATGGGTGTCCAAACTGTCAAAAAACAGTGAACTGTGTGTCCAAATGACACGCTGGACACATAGGCGGCTAAACCCCTGTATGGAGGAGTGTTTTATTAAGCCAACACTGTAGATATTTCAAAGGTCAGGTTAATATGGGTGGCCGCCCCTAGTGCCAAAAGACCAATAGCTCCAGGTATATACAGGTGAACTTGGATATCACGGACCCAATGGGACCAGGAAAATTGGTCCGTCATATGCAAAATCCGTCGTATACATATGACGAATACTTGATATGCATCAAACTGGGACCAAGCATATCGTCCGTCATATGCAAAGATCTGTCGTACAGTGGTACGTCATATCCAAGTTCACCTGTGCTAGGTGGTAATCACAACATAGACTAGCAGGACTAGGAGCTAGTCTAGTGCAGGGGTAGTGCTCTAAGGTTATTGACGTACATGGAGTACTTCTTGTTTGACTCTCTTTGCTTATTGCTTGTGTTCATAGCTACCAAATGTTTACAACTCAAACACTTGACTGGATCTGTGTATCATTACTGGAAAGATGTTTACCTTGCATTAGATAACTCTTGCTGAGTATTCTCAGATGAGCACCCATGTGCCAGGGTTTCTATCATTTTTTTAGGGTTTTTGCATCATTTTCTTTTTGGTCAAATTAGCCACCAGCAGCATAGTAGGGGTTAAAGAAGTTATGATATAGGAGAGATAGGAGGGAAGCGAACGGGTGACAGAAATCCCAGTAGAGAAGCGTACTGAATGATAATGCCGCTTCAAGCTGCCTACATTACACCAAAACCCCATAGTATTGCATTATACCAAAGGTGGATCATAGTAAGGTCCACCTTTGATTATACTGTACAGGGCGTCCCAAAAAAAATGCAATCCTCCCCTTTTCTCATTATTTCTTCAAAATAGCTTAATAAGTAACTTCAAAAATGACTTCATGGTTAAAGAGAATGATATCTTAGAGATAAACTGTTATAGTTTCAACTAAATCCAATTATTCATGTCAAAGTTGTGAGGCAAAGTTTGACACCTATATCATATCACTCCAACATGTAAAACCTATGGTGAAGACTGGTTTTGGAGTCAGCTTGCCTGAGCACCCAGAGCCTTATGCTAAAAATAGCAGCTACACCTGCTTATTTAGACTTGCTACAAGTCTGTGATATCTTGCTGTTTCACTGATCTGACCTGAGTTGGTGGGGGCACTATACCTAATACAGCCTGAGAACCAGGCTATACTGCTTGGTCAGTATGCAGGAAATTTACCTTGTGTTGGAGTGAAATGACAGAGGGGTCAAACTTTGCCTCACAGCTTTGTTATGGATGATCAGATTTGCTTGAAACTACAACAGGTTATCTCTAAGATATTATTCTCTTCAACCATGAAGTCATTGTTGATGTAACTAAAGCTGTTTTGAAGAAATATTTGGAAAAGGAGAGGATTGCATTTTTTTGGGGACGCCCTGTATGTTTGAAATTATCTGAGCCCTCAGCCAACACATTACAAGGAGATCTCTGAGCATGAATAGGTTAACCTCCTGCTTTGTTACTGCTCTTAAGAGCTTAACAAGTTGGCAATAACACGAAGCTTAATCCTTACCAAACATCTAGTACAAACAAGAAAGACATTAACTCTAGTATTAGCAGCCCTGTGTTGTAGTTGTAAAGACATAGAAGGATTACCTGGCTCCATTCTCACCTGTACAATTGAGATTATAGGATTAAGGGTATTTACAGGTGTAATATAGTATATGCCATGTCAAGTTCTGGCTGGATAGTAGGGCTGTCATTGACATCCACTTTTGATTTGATCATCAACATTTTTTTTTCGTGTCCAATTATTTCAATTTGATTTTGATGAACTGCACTAATAGAATATTTCTCATGATCCACACTATGTTTTTGTATATATACATCAATGAGTCAATGACAGCCCCACTGGATAGCCTGCCTCAGTGTGATTCCCATGGCATTGTATATGGACATTACGCTTTATTTCATTAAATAAGTACATGCTTATGTTTGCAATCTGGCTATTAACTGTGGTCTCCCTTTGAAAATAGGATGCCCTAAAATTTCAGATTTGCCAATTTTGGGCACCAATTTTAAAAAATCCTGGCTGCCATCAAGCCATGGTAGGGCTAAGATGATTATTTGCAAACTGAATTGATCGCTTGGTTTGGCTGGAAATTTGATTTGCTCGAGCCAAAAATGAGATACATTGATTATTTTCGATTATTGTCCACAATGCTAATTTTGCATCTAGAGTAATGCAAATGTCTGTGGTAAATTCCTGCCATTTTTCGCTCACCATCAGCCATTCCAGCCTATTCTATCGCTTTTGATTAAAACATTTGCGTACAATTGTCTGTTAATTTGTTTGCCTGTCTATTGATACCACTGGCCCTGGGCTGTGGTAAATGTTATCTATGTGTTTGATTTCGAAAGTGTAGTTTTCAATATGACTGCAGGCATCGTAGTGCACAATAAAAAAGTAAACTTCGGGACAGCAGAAAAACATGTATTGAGGGGTAATAATCATTTTGATAACCTTTAGCTTAAAGAATTGTTCATTCCTCAAAAGGTTTGTTGATTAATTGAGAGATACGCTATGGCCTAATGGTTACGAAATCCTGCTCGTTCCCAAGCATGAGTTTGCAGGTTTGAGTCTATGCTGGATCACTATTGGTGGGTTGACCTGGTCGCTATATAAATGTGTGGCATGGTGGAGGGCTGTATATGGACCTTCTGCAACTGAAAGAACCCATGGAACATATTGTGAAGAGAAGGGAATTTCTTCCTGGCTATGGGTTTCTATCTAACCGTGGTATGATCTAAGCTGTTGAAAGCGACATAAAAACCCATTACTGACTGCAGATTTATCAAGCTTATTTTTTGAACGATTCCTAGCCCTAATCATGAATATCTTCAAGTGTACTCAGGGCTCAACATTAAGAAAAAACTTCATAAGACCAGCAGGGTTAGTTGCCGAAACTTTTACCATCCCTGAAATATTTTTGCTAGCCCTGATATTAATGACAACTCTTTTCAAATAGTGACCTCTGTTGATATCATAGCCTCTGTTGATAACATGAAAAGAATACAGTGTATTGTGGTAAATTGAGTTGAATTATCATCCAGGTATGCAGAGCCAAGGGTGGGCTTCATAATTTTTTAAGCGCTGATATTCTAATTCTATCTAGCCCCTCAGGGCTACTCACAGGTAGAATTTACTAGCCCTGACTTTCAATAACTGGCCCGGGGCTACAGGGCTAGCCTTAAACGTCGAGCCCTGGTACTATACTATACTATATGTTTCTTACTATGTCTTGCAGGGAGGTTCATGGAGGGGAGTAAGAATGATACAAGCACCAGGGGCTAAAGATTAAAGCAATGCAAAAGGTAAGATGTATACTACTTTTATTACTAAATGCAGCCATAGTTTCTTACGAAATACTTAAGACATACATATTTAGGTTTGTGGAGAGCAAGCTCTTCAATCCACAATTTGGAATCAGCTGATAGAAATTGAGGATTTAGGAAATTTTGTGAGTCAAAAGTCTGTCATCTAATTCACAAAAATAATCATAAAAACTAACCAACCTATATTAACATAGGAAGACAAAGTTTGCTGTTTTGAATTAACAATAGAATACCTTAACAATATTTTTGCCGATACTGTCTGTCTCCCAGTGACCTAGAAAAAAGATGGGATAGTCAGCTTCAGAAACTTAACTAATATATAGTGATTAAGCCTTAAACGATACAATAAAAATCCCATTTTTTAGCCAGGTCCTGGCCTGCCTGTCTTTTTGGACAGGCAGTTTCCTAAAAACCTCCTTTTTGGACAGGTAAAAAATTCTATAAAGATTTTACAATTTGTCTTTTTAGGGGTAATAACCTAATTTTCACCTTAAGTAAACACCTGAAGTATTTATGTAGTGGGTATAAGGATTTAAAGTAGATTAGTGGCTAAATCTGGACACTCAGGCATATATTTTGGAATCGCTGATTTGGATAGGCATATTTGAAATCCTGGCTATGACCCTGATCGAGTACCAGTACCCATTCCTCGTAGAGACTGTATCAGCATGCTGAAGGCTACACGGCAACACTATCAGCTTGTCTTCCAGTGCTGAAAATAGACAGTATACATAGCCCACTGGTCCGTTTATACCAAAAATCTGAACGGTCTAGTAAAAGTCTTTGTTCACTTGCCCAGAATTGGCCAGAAAGTCTGTTAAATATTCTGCAGACCACATTAATTTAGTAAGCATCACATCCAGTATTACATTTCTTCTAAATTAAATAATTACTGTCACAATTCATAAATTTAGCACAATTAACCATGAATGTTCACTTATGAAATGACTGTTGGCTACCATTAAAAAATAGTTATTGAAGTGATATGGACCCCTAATTTTTCTGGTGGACCACTAAACTATTCATTTTTATTCAGTTTGACCACCAAGGCTAAGCAAAGTGTTTTCAGCACTCAGGCCTTCCATCACTCCTGAATAGAACCATTAGTAAAATAACCACTCACAATAAATTCTTAAACAATACAATATAAATCCCATTTGACAGCAGTATTTGGTTATTGTATCGAATACCAGTACCCATCCCTCATAGAGACCTGCTGTAGCCTGCTCGGCATCCCAAAGGCTACAGGGCAACACCAGCTAGTCTTCCACCACTCCTAAATAGAACTATTAGTTAAATTCCCACTCGTGATAAAACCTTAAATGATACAATGTAAATCTCATACAATAGTAGTATTTGGTATTGTATCCGGTACCAGTGCCCATCCCTCGTAGAAACCTGCTGTATCAGTATCCTAAAGCCTACAGGGCAACACCAGCTAGTCTTCCACCACTCCTAAATAGAACTATTAGTTAAATTCCCACTCACGATAAAACCTTGAACGATACAATATAAATCTCGTACAATAGTAGTATTTGGTATTGTATCCCGGGTACCAGTGCCCATCCCTGGTAGAGACCTGCTGTATATCAGCATCCTAAAGCCTTCAGGGCAACACCAGCTAGTCTTCCACCACTCCTAAATAGAACCATTAGTTAAATTCCCACTCATGATAAAACCTTAAATGATACAATGTAAATCTCATACAATAGTAGTATTTGGTTTTGTATCCGGTACCAGTGCCCATCCCTCGTAGAAACCTGCTGTATCAGTATCATAAAGCCTACAGGGCAACACCAGCTAGAGTCTTCCACCACTCCTAAATAGAACCATTAGTTAAATTCCCACTCGTGGCCGTTAGTGGTAACCCGATGTATAGGGGAGCTGTTGAGACAATAGCGTTACGCGTGGATGTGGTAATGACTCAGCTTGTAGAACTCATTTCTTATGCCATGCTTGCGTGCCGGCATTAGCCCAGGTACGCGGCCAGATGTATAGTTAATGAGGGAGCAGCATGAGAGTCCTATGCACAGGTGAGCAGTACAGGTAGATTACAGGTAACTCACGTAGGGGGGGATGGTCACTAGCTCAGGGAGGTGAGAAGGACACGAGGCTAGATGGAGTGATATCTAGGGTTGTATTATGACGGGTATCAGTATCGATACTGAGTTGGAAAAGGTTTTTTATAAAGAAATTTAGTCTTTGTCTGTATTGTATGGGGCCAGATGTACAGGTGAGCAGTACAGGTAGAGTAAAGGTAACTCAGGTAGGGGGGGGGGGGGGGATGGTACCAAAAATGGTATATATATATTTGTGTCATAATACCAAGATAGTCTTTAGCCATGATTTAAAAAATGCCTGTCCTAAACAGCAATTCCAAAGCCTGTCCAGACTTAGCCACTAATCTACTTTGAATCCTTATACCAACTACATTTAATAGGTTATTGTGGCGAAAAGCCAAGTTACACTTCAGTTATGACCTAGAAGATGGTCTGTTAGAAAAATATTTGGTTATTACCCCCAAAAAGTCAAAATTGAAAATTCTTTATAGAAACATTTTGTCTGTTTAAAAAAGTAGGTTTTCAGGAAACAGTCTGTCCAAAAGACAGACAGGACAGGTCCTGGCTAAGTCTCTGGGTACCAGTCCTTGATATGATATCAAATACCAATATTGAATTTGAAAATGTTTCATATCAAAAAAGTCTAGTATTGTATCGATAATGGAATATGACAATATAATGCCTTCTTCGATACATTAGATGCATTTCTGGTATTTACAGGATTAACAAATTGTAAATTTATGCTTTAAGCGAAGTTACCTAGTATATAGCCCGATGAGTACTTGTATTAACTCCATCAAAGAAACAAAGTTTACATAACGATGGCTATTTATATTAACTCCATTAAAAAACTGGTTACATAAATCAATATCATTGCCAGTTAAATTGAACATTTAAGCAAAATTGAGTATCTATAACATTTGAGGGACTTCAAATGCTATCAACTTCAGCCTTTTATTAGTATTGCGTATTCCATATAATTGAAGTGGACAAACACTGCTCAGGATTGACCTCCAACATGTTTTGTTTATAGTTGCTGTTATTCTTATCTCATGCCCCTGGGTTAAGTGCTTGTAAAACGCTCAAATTCAGCATGCCAAGCCAGCTAATGTTCACCTCAACTAATCGCATGTACATTACAGTGCCTTATCTCTCTCAATGCGAGTGCTGCCATCTATTGGCGGCTTTGAAAATTAAAAACAAGTAACTGCACGTTGTTTGGTTAGATTCTGTTGGTGGTAAAGCACTGACTGTGTACTTCTATTGGCTTATTGAACTTGTGTCATTAGGCAAAAGAAAAATGTCATGTTTGTGGTTACAT
>OZ012695.1:17630123-17698092 GCA_963942565.1 Maea johnstoni | reverse complement strand
TCATTTATTATAAGTGTCAGGGTCTTAGCCAGGATTTAGAAACTGCTTGCCCAAAATTGGCAGTTGTGAAATCTTTGGGCGTCCAAATTTTTAAGAGGGACCACAATATACTCAGATTTCATCCATAAACATGATTGTATAAATTCATCAAGATAAGTCATTATATCATGATAATTATATTGAGATGAAAAAAATCAATGATATGCCTGAGATTGACATTTCAAAAAAATCCTCACAAATTATTTTGGGTGTCCTGAGTGGTCCTTTTTAAGGGTTTGGGTGTCCAAAAAGACACCCGGACGCACTGCTGGCTAAGACTATGACAAGTGTCTTACATTTGGAACCAAGGTCAACTTTGATCCATACACACTTGGAGATTTGGCTGACAGCATGCAACATAACCACTGGCCCGGTTGCAAGTTGAAGTGCATTTGTCAAAAAACAGCAATGAGGCAAGCTGAACAATTAAGACCCTTACATGCCCCGCTCGGCAAGTAATGTTTTGGGCAAAGTGCAATCTCACCTTTGTTTAAATAACAGAGCGGCGGGGCAAGTGGAAGTGCCTGCAGGGCAAGTCAACTTTAGGGGCAGCTCGCCCCTCTCAGAAAATAATGTTGTGCATCCTATGTTGCACCCTGGCTGACTTTTATCATCTGGACAAATGATCCCTATGAAAATAATTTTGAAATTAAGCATAAATTGGAAAAAATATCTGAAGGGGAGGTGTTAGTTAGTTACTGATTTACATTTCTCCTTCAGATATTTCCTGAAGATTACTTTTGTTTAAAAGATATTACCAAAATAATCAGGCGCTTAAGGTGCTACAGGTATGAACGGTCAAAGAGAGATAGCGAGAGTTAGAAGGTGTGTGAAAGAAAGGAAGATAATACACAAACTTGTGCAACAGGCACCAACATAATTTTCAGAACTTAAACTTGCCACGCCGGGCAAGTACTTAATGACTTTAACTTGCCCAACATAATTTTTGACTTGCCCGAAATAAGTTGTAACATATGCTAGAAAGGCTTTGTTTTTCATGGATTCAAAGATTTGAAAACCATTTTCTTTTCAATTTTGTTGCATTGTTTGCACATTTCTGGGTATTTGGGCCATGCATTTACGAGAGAAAAAAATGTGGTGAATGTTCAGAAAATCAGCTTGACCATTTTGGCAAGTGAAAACTAAAGCATACTTGCCCGAAAGCCGTTTTTTCATGAATTCACTTGCCGGGGCAAGCGGGCTAGTACTTATGTCGGTGCCTGTGCAATTTCTTTTTATGGTTTACTGTTCCTGTTCAACCGGTTGACAATACAAAAGTGCCATAAATAGAAAGATAAATGAACAAAATTTTCCCAAAATTAAATTACGATAACTTTATTTCATGCTTTAGTATTTTAAGAAAGTCTACCAATTTTACACTGTTTTTAGGTTTCAGTTTTTTATTTTAAACTTTTGATCTTTTGTTTTGCCCCATACTATCCATACATTCAACCTAGGAAAGTGTAGTTTTCTTTATTTTTCCACAGAAGTCTAAATCAAATTAGCCATTTTGAAGACCTACATACCCCGAAGAAAGTTTTTAACAATCTTAACTTTTTTCTCAGTGTATTGCATGATACAACAGCGTTGGTTAGCACATCTTGTTTTGTTTGGCCCAATCATCGCAGACAGGCAAACTTAACCCTTACAATCGCCAAATGCACAAGAACGCAGAGATTTTTGGAAACCATCTAAACCCTGTCATGTTGGTATTCATTGGAAAGCTCTCACTGATTACTCTCAGATGAGTACCCATATGCCATGGTTTTAGTGATTTTTCAGGATGTTTGCATTGTTTTGTATTGGCCAACTTAGCCACCAGCAGCATTAAGGGTTAAAAGAGACTCTTTTTCGAGGAGATTGGTGCAATTGTTCTATATTACACAGCGATTAGCTGGCCTCGGAGAAGAACTACCAATCTACCTGGCCGTTGATTCCCTGCTAATTAGATAAGGGTGCCCAGGTAGAAAGAACATCTCTCTTTTGGGTGTTTTCTGGGATATTTCTGGAAGGATGTTTGCCTCTGTAGGTGGAAACGGAATTATAAGGCCAGCGTGACCCTCTACTAAACCCCATGCGTAATCAACCTTAACAGACGCAAAATCGCCGCTAATCGCGTTTGAAACCATCAAGACGGAGTTAGTTTCTTATTACACTGTTGAGGGCAATCAATTCTGCCCGCGGGGTTATGTTTGTAAGGGAATGGCCAAGGTGACTGGCCAGGTGCCTCAAGGGAATATAATAGTATGATATGATTGTGTGGTATTAGGGGATGATGATGATGATGATGATGATGATGATGATGATGATGATGATGGTGGTGGTGGTGGTGGTGGTGGTGGTGGTGGTGATGATGATGATGATGATGATGATGATGATGATGATGATGATAGTTGTGGTTAAGGTGATGATGATTATTGGGGTGGTGTAAAGATGATGGTGATGATGATGATGATGATGATGATGATGATGATAGTTGTGGTTAAGGTGATGATGATTATTGGGGTGGTGTAAAGATGATGGTGATGATGATGATGATAATGATGATGATGATGATGATGATAGTTGTGGTTAAGGTGATGATGATTATTGGGGTGGTGTAAAGATGATGGTGATGATGATGATGATGATGATGATGATGATGATGATGATGATAGTTGTGGTTAAGGTGATGATGATTATTGGGGTGGTGTAAAGTGATGGTGATGATGATGATGATAATGATGATGATAGTTGTGGTTAAGGTGATGATGATTATGGGGGTGGTGTAAAGATGATGATGATGATGATTATGATGATGATAGTTGTGGTTAAAGGGATGATGATTATGGGGGTGGTGTAAAGATTGTGGCAGCTTAATTTTTTTGTGTGGTGATGATAATTGTAGAGGTTATAGCTTTAAAAGTTGATCGTGATATCAGTGATGATGATCATGGCAATAATCATTAACTAAGAGTTGTCTCAGCTCTTTGAATAAGAATTCCATGAGGAGTTGGCTGTTCCACTTGTTATACAGTGGTGCTATATTTGATTTAATTATTGAGTGTGCTATATGGCGTTAGTGCTAGATCGCAGTGCTGAAAACAGGTTGAAATTTTTTACTAGCCAAACGGGCCACTAAAATTAGCATTTTAGTGGTCCGCTGCTAAATTAAGCGGTCCAGAATGGGCCACCCAAATTTGCATCTCACTGGTCCGCTGTTGTTCTGAGTCGTATATTATCTTAATAGTGCTATTACTTTTCAGAAGCAGACTCTATGCAGATACTTAATTTGAGACATCTTTATCAGTCTCTATGTTAATTTTTAAAAATAATTTCAGGCACCTATGTCGTATCCACTACTGGCCTTCGTGGCATAACACAGCGCTTTTTACTTAGCGCCCAGGATGTAATACAAAAGTGATAAATTAAAATATGGCAGACCAGCTTGAATTCTCATTTCTTCTTCATTTCTTTTTCTAGGTATGCATACAGTAGAAGATCAAGAAGTAGACGTAGTGACCCTGCCCAGCCCAGCCCTGGCCTAATCCTCATTCCTTAAGAAGTAGAAGTAGAAGAATGCCTGCCTGCCCTGACTGTAGAATTAAGAACTAGAAGATAGAAACCTGAGTGGCCTGTCTACTGACTAGATGCACTGCTGTACAATACGCCAGAACTTTGCTGTGCTGCCTTGAGTCTTTGCTCATAGCTGCAGTAGTATGGCTACATTATTTGTCAGGAACTGACACCCCAACAGCCTTTTTCAAGTTTATGATCATCTTCCCAAGAGAGTTAAACATTTTTGTGATACTAAATTAATTTCTGTGAACGCATTCAAAAACTAAGTCAAAAATGTGTCCTTTCCATATTCAAATTTAAATTTAAAACCTATTCACTCTTTTAAGTTCTAATTTTGAAAATTAAATTTTGGCCATGAGTTCTGCACTGATGTACAAAAGTATTGGCACTTAAAATTCAAATATCTTTGATAAGTTTTCATAATTAATAGAAACTAGTAATTTTCTTTCCAAAATGTCCATCCAGCACGTTTCAATTACTGCAGAATTGCCCCAGAAGGTATTTCTTCCTATCACAGACTACTTTCTACAGAATAGATGCTTGTTTACGTCCTACCATTATCCTCAGCCAAAAAAGGAGATGAAATGCACAAACATAATACACACTTGACTCCACAACCTGAACCATAGCAACAGGTTGCCAGGTACTTGCAAGTGCAACGAGGATCTACATACCATAAAACCCGATAAGCACCAATGTAAACAGATATGTATGACTAAACAAGCTGTAGGCATGAACAACTCATTCTAGATAAATCACAAAAATCCATTTTATTTTACTTTCATGCTAACCTCGATATTTTATTTTAATATACAAAGAATGGCACATCACAATTATGATGAAATAGGTTGATAATAGGCAGTTTATGAAAGAAATATAAAAGTTGACATTTTAAGAGCACTGTGTACTTGGAGGAAGAGGTTCTAAGCTCACGGAGAAACTTCAAATCTTGTGAAAGGTCATTTTACATCCTGAAAAAGAAACATCAAATTTGGCAATACAGTTGAATACACCCCATTTTATTTTCCAACACATATAAGTACAAAGTTGCCGTTTATACATTTGACATACCTGTTTCACTTTACCTAGTGATATGGGGAGAGAGATTTCTCATACTAAATAGGCAGTTTTATCAAAATTCATGTCCCTTAAGGATTCCTTAGGAATGTCGGGTCAGGGAAAATAATGATGTTCAATGCTTTAAACTTCTATTGCTATGATTTAGAAAATAAGTATGTATCCGTTTAAGGAGCTTCCTTTCAAAGAAAAGAATTCCACATTTACATCATCCTCAAATCTTGTCTGTAAGATAACATGCCCTATCCACTGTCAGGACAGACGTTGGACTTGTCTAAGGATTTCATCAACACAAAAATCAGGCCAAATATATCTATGTGTGTGTGTATACATATCTATAATATATTTCTGCATGTGTGACATTAATATAGCAGTATCTTCAAGGAAGCATTAATGCCACTTTATTTTACCTTCAATATATATTTCATAATACACATTAAAAATATACCTATAATATCAAAATATTTACCAAATATATCTGACACCACTATGCAGCAACACAGTCCTATGATATAGCCATTGTACATGTAGTACAGTTTGAATGTAAGGAGAAATAGTAAGGCCAGATATTTTATCAAGAGTATGTTTGAATTCGCTATCAAAATTGTCCGTCCTGTTTAAGACACATACTTTTAGGTGGATGTTTTCATGAAAGAAAACTGATAATTTGAATACAAAATAAAAACAGTTCATCTCTATCTAGCCGTTTCCAAAAGCCTGATAAATTGATTGAACATGTTTCCACTGTGTAAATTATTTAGAACAGGTGATAGGATGATTAATCATAGTATGTATGTATGGCACCTCCTAAAATACAATGGCCATATCCATAATCTCCACTTTCAACATTTTTACATAAAACCTTTTAAGTGATTGCAAATTGTAAAAGGAAGATTAAACTGATTGATTGAATGACTACTTTGACAGATTCCACACATCACATTGTCAATTTACACAAACCTATAAATCAGAAATGCAAAAAGTGTGCATATAATTTTACTGCAATGAAACAAGAATGTTACTAGTGTACATATTATACAGTATAAATATCAAGGGAGAAATGTGCCGGTTTGGGGTGAACTAAACCAGTGATCGCAACACCTCTACAGTGTTCAAATAATCAGCTTCAACATCAACTGAAGCACCATTATAGATAATGCTCCTTCTCACGTCTTAAATATCACATTAATGGCCATAAAGTCAAGTGGCAGCACACATCATCTGGGTCCACCCCACGGCGGTGTCTGGTGAAACGACACAAGCGACCCATCGGAAGTTGTTTACTTTGATATGAGCGGCATTCATTTCACCAACCTATACCAACGTTGTTATAGCGTGTTATCGAGACACACTATAACAAGGTTCGCATAAAGCTGATGTAAGTTATTTACTGCAGTCATAAACTATATTTAGCTACGAACGTTTTGTGTGTGTTCAGTAGCACTGAACAGGCTCTGAAATTAAAATGGCTGCGCCCTAGTCATCGACATCGACGGACTTGCCGGTAAATTGTATGGGGGGTTGTCAAGGCTCATAAAATGCTTAGTCGCATTATGGGCCAGTAAATTTTATGACTCTCTCGCCCATAGAACTATTTACTCGCGCCGGGCGAGCGGGCGACCGTCTATTTTTACCACTGTGATCGACTCCCTCCTCTATGAGTAGTAGGCGTCAGGTAGTACTAATATGCCGTAATACTGTTACTGTAAGTGATGTCAGTGGATACTCGAAGAACATTGACTCAGCTCTGAGGCTGTGTCATTCAGTACCAGGAATTTTAACCCTTTCATGCCAGCAGTTCCCCAAGGGAAAGGCCTGACACGTTTGTAAATATCCTTCTTTTCAAAGCATCTTTTGGATAATATATGAAAGAGAAAGTAATAAAGAATTAAGCCTTATATACAACCCTCCTCCACATATTTTACAAAATTCATGCTTTTTGCAATAGTTATTTTCTGAAATACCCTATGATAATTAAATACCATCTGAGGGGTAAGTGTTAATGGGTTAATGTATCAGGACTCCTGGGAAGCCCCTAGACTGTCTGGCATTGTCCCACACATCTCTGATGATGATGGCTTTTAACAACATACAGATCCTGATTTTGAAACTACAGCAAACCTTAAAAAATAGGATATACAGGAAAAGACTTGTTTTCAAAGTGCACTAAAAGAAGTAAAGTCAATATTAACCCATACCATATCTTTTCCTATCAAACCATCTTCTATGACATAGCTGAAGTGTAAATTGCCCTTTTTGATACAAATGGCTACTGAATCTAATTGGTATGAGAATTTGAAGTAGTTGAGTAGCTAAATCTGGGTGGGCAGAAATTTTGGCTGTTTTGGACAGGCCTTTTAAATATCCTGGCTAAGACACTGTTTTAAATTACTTAGTAAGTCATCAGTAAGGCATTCTTTGTTGAGCACCCATCTTTACATCTCCTTTGAATAGATACTAGTATTTGAATTCTTGAAAGAAATTTTCATTGAATTTCTTTTCCAATATTCAGATATTGATAAGGAATGATAGTGCATTAATCATGCCACAGCGAGAATTATTCAGAATTGTAAAATTTCCACTTCATCTCAAATTTCCTCAAAATAATTTATATAGAAATGCAGGCTTTGCATTGATATGTTTCAAAATGCTTATAGTTCTGTTGAATAAAATCTCCAAGTAGTATGTAGTGATATGAGTGTGGTAGAAAAGAGACTGGGCAGTCAGTCTATTTCTCTTGAGGGTCTTTTCCAGCCCATTAGAAGTAGATAATAATAGCCTGCTGGTCAGTCCAGTGCCTGTGTGCTGCTGCGGCTCCTTTTGGCTGTGAGTAGTAGCATAGCATGTATAAAGGACACCCAGTCCCAGCCCATGTACCACCACCACACTAGCCGCAAAGGACCTTCGCTTCATATGTATATAACCTGCGCTCAGTGAGCGTGTCAGAAAGTCAACGGCTTGTTTACAAGCATATGTTCGCCTAGCAACCCCGCAAGTAAGGCGCTGTAGCATCCACGCTGTAGGGCGTCAGTGAACACATGCTGCGGCATTCATCGAATCATCACTAGTTCACACTCATCTTCAATGCTGGGGTGGATTGTTTTCAACACACTATTAGTGAAGGATATATTGATACCCACGGATTAATGCACAAGTAGCGTATCTAAAAAGGATTATCTGTACTACATCTACACTCCTGAAGTGGCTTAGGATTACTGTATATAAGCAGTCTGTATACGATAGCGGTGAGTATGTTTTGAGTATGAGTGAATTTGAACGCATTATTATTGTTGAACATATATTGATACCCATGATCAAAACAGTTACTTGGATAAGAAGTGAGGATGTTTCCAGAGAATTGCTCAGGATTACTGTATGAGTAATCTGTATATGTTAACGATGAGTATGTTTTGAGTATGAGTGAATTTGAACACAGTATTACTGTCGGATGTGTTGATACTGTGGTCAAAACAATTACTTGTATAAGAACTGGGGATTTTTACAGAGAATGACTTTCAATATGCACAAGCTAGCAGGGACTTCATATTTCTTTGAAGTGCGGTATTCAGGGGAGGGGGGAAAGGGGTGTGTAGACATTTATGCTTTGAATTAATGGATGTTTTGAAATATCCGCTGGTTAGGGGTCAATGGACACCAGGGTCGTCTTCTATTGATGGGCACAATCAATAAACAGGGCACTGAGTCACTGAACCAAGAATTAACCTATTCATGACTGTAGCGCACGAAAATGCCCAGGGTCCGACGCTAAGGCTTGCCATATTGCCCGGGGCAAGTTCGACAGTAATAAACACAGTTTCGGGCAAGTTCATAGCCTACTCTAAAAGCCCGAACAGGCAAGTCAATATTCCCACTTTAATACCCCATACAAAAGTTAGACAGAGATTATCGTCGTTATTTTGGCAAAGCGATGCCCTTCACAGTGAGATTGTCATTCTAAATTGTATGCCTCTATAGTGTTTATATTCTCATAAAAATGCTAAAGAGGCATCCCTGATTGCTCGACAATTTTGGCAGTAAATCTTTGATAAAACATATTTGAATGAGAAATCTTCATCAGGACACAATCAACAACTCCCTTTCACACATTTTGGAATTCTTGTTTATCTCTGAAGTTATTTACAAAAATATCAAAGGTTCAGAAGACAATTTATAAGTCCAGAAAATCTCCAGGCATAGATGGGCTAACATAGAAACATATGCTGACAGGTCTAACATTAATGCCAGTGCTCAAAAACTCAAAAATAAACTCCCAAGTGACATCTTAGTAGTTTGGAGCACTACACTTTTAAAAGGGCCACTGAAAACTCGTCTTTTAAAGGAAGATTTCATGAAACCATTATAAGTTCCTGCATCAGTCCACTGATAGTGATGTTGCTAGGTGCCTTTAACTTGTTCTTAGCACACTATCAGATGAAAATGATAATTATCAGTAGTATGAGTTTTATTATTATTATTATTATTATTATTATTATTAGTATTAGTATTAGTATTATTAGTATTATTAGTATTATTAGTATTATTAGTATTATTATATCATTTCAATTATTATTATCATTATTATTATTATTATTATTATTATTATTATTATTATTATTATTATTACTATTATTATTACTATTATTATTACTATTATTATTACTATTATTATTAACATGGTCTATGATACTCAAGGGAAGGGTCACTGAACCTGAGGGTGATCCCCTATTGATAGGAGTAATCAATAGACTGGAAACACTAGTTGTGTAGGTCCACATGGTAGCGGCGCCTTTACAAAGAACATCCTCAGGGATGAACACATGTTCATTGATTATTCATAAAAATAAAAATCCATTGCCTTGAAGTGTTTTATATGGATTTGTTTATTGTTAACACTCATGGGAGTGAAAAGATATAACACAGTGAGGAAGAAATTGACTTTTTATGCATACGTGTGTGTGCCTTATTCGACTTTGCCTTTAAGTGTATGTGTTTTGTTACTGTCTTAAGCAGCACGGGATAAAGTAAAAATCAAGTGCGAGGAAGAAATGGACTTTTTATGCATGTGTTCATGCCTTGTTCGACTTCGCCTTTAAGAGTATGTGTTTTTTTATTGTCTCTAGCAGCAGGGGAGAAAGTAAAAATCAAGTGTGAGGAAAAAAATAGACTTTTTATGCATGCATGCGTCACATGCGTGCCTTGTTAGACTTCGCCTTTAAGAGTTTTTCATGGGTATGTCTTTTTCTATTGTCTATGGCAGCAGGGGAGAAATTGAAAATCATGTGTGAGAGAGAATTGGACTTTTTATGCATTTTTGTGTGCCTTGTTCAACTTTGGCTGGCTGTTTATTTCATAGACATGCAAATCATAGTTATCTCTAGCAGCGTGGGAGATATTGAAGAACAATTGTGAGAAACAAATGGTTTTTATGCCTATTTGCATACTTTGTTGGACTGGCAGCAGTTGGGTATAGTAATGATAGACTGCCTGCTATTGCAACTCTCTGAGATTGATGGGAACAATGGGAAATGGGAAACATGAAAAAGGAATATTCTAAAGGATAATATACTTTCTTCACATTCCGACTATGAAGTATGAACACCTATTTTACTTCAGGAAAATGTATAATGCCTTTTAGCATTAATAGCCCTAGCATTTACATTGAAGTGAACATTCCAATGTATTTATTTGAAATCATAGTCTTAGCCAGCAGGGGTCTGGGCATGAGTCGGACACCCAAACCCTCAAAAATCCCCCCAAAGTATACCCAGAATTTTTGGCGGGTAAATTCTCAAAATATCAATTATAAGCAAAGTATTGAATTTTTAAATTTCTCCTTCAAATATTTTCGGAACTTTTGCATGCAAGATTTCGCCATTGTTGTCAGGCTGATTTTGACCACTACGAGTATTAACCCTCCCAATGCTGAGGCTATATACTTCTGTCCATTTTTTAAGCACGCCTATGCAAATATTTTTGAAACTAAATCCTGTCATGTTGGTATTCATTGGATAGCTGTTACTGAGTACTCTCCGAGGAGTACCAATATGCCAGGGTTTCAATGATTTTCCAGGTTTTTGCATCATTTCTATTGGCCAAATTAGCCACCAGCAGCATAAGGAATAAAGACAGCCTCTATATCATAGATTAAAGGTACCATGTGCTAGGGTTTCAGTCATTTTTCAGCTGCTTTTTTGCAGTATTCAGTATTGGCCGCATTAGCCACCTGCAGCATGAGGGTAAATAGGTTAAAGCAGGATGTCATTATAACTTGGTAGTGCACGCTGGTCTAAGTGAGTGGACCACTTGAATGCATTGGGTATCAATAGTTTAAGTAGTAGCATTTACAGTTCAGTGGTTATTCTATACAGCCAGCAGCTAACCTACCCATGACACAATACACATCATTCCACTTCCTGCTCTAAGCCCATTGTTAGTTAATGTTATACAATAACTGTGGCTTGTAGTGTGTTTCTGTTTGTTAATCTATAGCTTAAGTCCACCCTAACCCATTGATACCTTGAGATCTGGAAAGTGACGGCTGGTCTAATGATACTTTTTGACCCTAATATGCTGCAGGTGGCTAATTTGGCCATTACTAAATGAGGCAAAATACCTTAAAAATGACTGAAACCCTGGCACATGAGTACTCATATAAGAGTACTCAATGAGAGCTATGCTATGAATACCAACATGTCAGGGTTTAAATGTTTTTCAAAAATCATTGTGAATCCTTGTTCATTGGACGAAAGTAGCCCTAGCAATTTGGAAGGGGTAGATAACTAGGGAGTTATGCTCCAATTCACTTAATATTCGAAGTAGTTTATGGTAATGTCCTGTTGAAGATTTCTGACTCGAATGTTTTTCCAAAATTTGGTTTTCTTTGAGAGTTCTTGCTTAAAATTTTCAGGCCTTTTTGGGCTCCAATGAGTTAACCCATTCATGCCTATAGTGGTTAAGTCCTCCTACCTAATTTGGTCATATCTCTCTAACATAAGTAATCTTCAGAAATATATTTGGTGGAGAATTGTTTATCCAAATCTAACTCACAACTCGCCCTCAAATATTTCGTGAATGTACGATTAATTTTTAAGTTATTTTCAAAAGCGTCAAAGATCCAGACAACACTTTTCAAGGATATCTTCTGGTACCAAAGGGTTAACATTGAGGTCAATACCAGGCATAGACTTGCTACAAGTCTGTCATATCTGGCTCTTTCACTGATCTAACCTGGGTTGATTCCATTTCCACTCCAGGTGTAGTTCTGAATAAATCCTCAAGGGGGACACACTTGAGCTGTAGTCTGTATCAACTGGAACACATGAAAACAGTGCTGCCATCTATAGTTCGAGAGAGACATCAAACCTACTTAGTATAATATATAGCGGTATGGGCATTATATCTAACACAGCCTGAGAACCAGGCTATACCTGCCAAAGTTTATCTTGACAGCACTTAGGGTACTCAAGTACCAGTCAGAGAGTTAATTTAGGTGGCATCTGATGGCTTGTCAATAGACAGGCCTGCAACAATCACTTTTAACCTTATGCTGCTGGCTAGTAGCTAATATTGGCCAGTACAAAATGATGCGAAGAAATGACTGAAACCCTGGCACATGGGTACTCATCTGAGAGTACTCAGCGAGAGCTTTCCAATGAATAACAACATGACAGAGTTTAGATGGTTTTCAAAAGTCTTTGTATCCTTGTGCTTCGGAAAAAGTTAAGCCTCAGCATTGGAAGGGTTAATACAGAGATGATAGAGGATAATTTATGGTAGACTTGATTTATGGTGTTTTATGGTGATATAAGTGGCGTTTAAGTGACAGTAGGGCACTTTAATTTGGATGAAAATTGATCTAGGGCATGGAGATTGGATTTAGGGTTAATGTTACAAACATCTTTGGCATTTGTGATAACAGTGGTCATATTTATGGCACTGTATCAGCAGAATCCATAACAACAACAACAACAACAACATCAACAACATCTACAACAACAAGAATATTGACATCAGTGATTCTGATGCCTATAGGAACTAGGGCTGCATTGAATGCTAAGGGGGAAGCAACTACTTTACCATAAACGGTACAATCTAAATGATACAGTATTTTAAGCTACTGCTATTGGTATCTTAAAGTATGCAAACTACGCTAAGTGGTTACGTTGCTAGTAAGTACTGGGTACTGGTACTGTAAAGCCATGATAGGTAAAGTAAAAATACATTTTTAGTAGCATTAGAGCAATCAATTCACAGCAGTAGCTTCACGAGGCAATCTCTTGGCATTAATGGATCCATCATGTAGATTATATTGGTACTGGTAATAAACCTTACTTTATAAGGCATAAAGAGAAGGTGCTTCATTGATTGGTTTATTCCCTTGGTTTTGCCCCCCTCCCCCCCCCCCCTCCCCTCCCTCCCCTATCTCAGGTGACTTGAATATTCTGGCAGCATGGCTTGTATACATTATAGACTGGGACCAGTAACAAAAGGATTCTGCTTTGGACCAGTCACCTATGATACGTATGAATTAACTTAAGGAATTAACTGCTGGTGGCAAATTTTGCCAATACAAACTGATGCAAAAAAAACCTGAAAAATGACAGAAACTCTGGCACATGGGTACTTATCTGAGAGTACTCAGCGAGAGCTATCCAATGAATACCAACATGACAGGGTTTGGATGGTTTTCAAAAAACTATTTGTCCTTGTGCTTTGGACGAAAGTAGCCTAAGCATTGGAAGGGTTAAGAAAGTATACCAAATATTTGAAGGAGAGCTGATGGTGAAGTGTTCAGTTTAACATCTCTCCTTCAAATATTTTCCCCATTTAATTCACCAAGATTTTCAGGCTGCATTTGGCCACTATGAATACAAATATAGGTTTCCGGTTTTCAAGTAGCAATATTGACGACATCAAAAGAAGGGCTCCCTGCGGTACCCAATCACGTTGAATGGTTTGATAGTTAGCTGGTCATATCTATAAAGTGCTGTCACTGGTTAAGAACCCATACCAGAAGCATATTCTTTAATCATACCCGGCAGGGGCAGATCCAGGAATTCTGTAAAGGGGGTTCGTTCTGTATGAGAGGTGCTTGTTTTAACAGGGAGGTACATCTACTGTATTGGTTTTATGCAAAACTAAAGAAAAGTGACAATTCTTAGTAGATCTACTGCATTGGTTTCGAGAAAAGCTAGAAAAAAGAAAATTTTTAGCAAAAAAATGATCATTTCAGGGCTCGAAATTAGGGGGTGCCGGGACCCGAGGGCTCCCCTGAGTTCTCCTGCGGCTTCCTCAAATTTCTTCAGGGAGCCCAAAGATGTACTGGTTTCTATACACAACATCATTAGATAGCTTTAGAAAATGCAATTGGGCTCCCTGGATAAAATCTTAATTTGGAGCCCTGCATTTTGAATTGTATTAGGGAGTTTGTTGAGCACGCTCTGTAATGAGTGATGTATTACTGCTTTCAGCTCTCTGTGCTGCTTATAATTCTGCAAGAAATAGACTTTCCAATCCCTGGTATTATAGTATCTCAGATCTTTGTAATTATGAGAGTGAGCTTAGGGAATTTAATGGAGCTGAACTATCATCAATGGGTTATGATGGCGATAGTGTGTAATATTTTCCCTGAGGAATGATGGATGATGCATTAATGCTTTCTGTGACGCTCATAATTCTGCAAAAACTGTTCTGTACTTTCCAATCTCTAGTACTATAGTATCTATGATTATTGTAATAATGATAGTGAGCTGAGGGAATTCAATGGAGCTGAACTATCCTCAATGGGTTATGATGGCGATAGTGTGTGATATTTTCCCTGAGGAAATCAACATCAGTAGAGGAATGCGGCGTGGGATATGGAAACTGACATCATGTAAATTGCTTTACATTTCTTTGATCATTCCCCAAGGTATGCCAGTACTGATAGCATTACCTGATTCCATAATTATCTCACCCGCTTAAAGGTGAGTCATAGTGAAGCTGTAATCTAGTGGTAGATTTTTCTCAGCTTATGGGGGGGGGGGGGGGGGATTCTCAATAAACTTCTGTATGGGATAGATAACCCTTCCTCTGCTGAGGCTATATACTTTTGTCCCAAGTACAAGGACGCCAAATCTTTTTGAAAATCATCTAAACCCTGTCATGTTGGTATTCATTGGAAAGCTTTTGCTGAGCACTCTCAGATGAGTACCCATATGTTAGGGTTTGAGTCATTTTTCAGGTTTTTTGCATCATTTTGCATTAGCCAAATTATAAGCCACCTGCAGCATAAAGGATAAGATCTACTGTGATACTATGATGAATGGGTGACTATGTTACATAGGCAAACCATGGTCTATATGTTTCAAATACGGTAGGTAGTGTTTTGAATCAGGTGTTTGATTATGGTCTTTGACCATGTTTTGACCATGATACTCATTAATTACTGTATGGTCATATCATAGTCGACCATGTCCCATCATATATCATACAACTATTTTATGACCATGGTCTAACCGTAAGGATAATATTATGTACTTTACAGAGATTTTCATCATGTTAGAGCAAGAAAAAGTTTTTAGACCCAAGTGATTGTACGTTATGAGATGTTTTTGGTGAGATTAGTGTACTATATATTTCTGCTGTGTTGTCTGAAATTGGCCATCATCCAACTTATCAGCTCTAAAAACATGACATCCGCTGCAGTAATTGATACAGGGAAATGAGCATGCCTCCATTTTATCAACTATTTTATACTTCTCTGTCAGAGTTGATCATCTCACTTCTGAGATAAATCCAAGATAAAGACTTACAGAGCTGTACGTATGTACTATATCAGAAAGGTCAATCTCAGATCTTATAAATAGGCCATAGTTTATTTTCACTATATTGGAATTTATTGTTTTTATGTGATTATAAAACCACAAATGTCATTCTCCAGAGATGGGGGGGGGGGGGGGGGGGGGGGGGGGGTATGTATATGGTAACTTGCAACATCAAATATAATTACCATTAACCAATTTGTACGGGATTGCACCTATAGGGCCTGCAGATATCCTGTCTATTTTCTATTTTTCTCATGGGATATTTTGTAGCCAATATTTTTAATGATGAAAACATTTGAAGGTGAATTGTTCAGTATCGATAGACATTTGTGGAGAAAATCACAATTTGGACTCAGAAGGGTTGACATATGTGGGTCTTGACCATATGGCTGCACTATATGTATACAGTCTAGTGCACTGCGCTGCAGGCAGACACTGCCAATATAGTCTAATTCTGCCTCTGGCTTTGGGGTATTTAAGTGATTTGGTGGGTGGTCACAAATTCTTACAGTACTCCAGTTTACTCCAACATCAACTGCTTTGACAACATAGTCTGAAATGGGAAGAAAAATTAAGATAGTGATATATATATATATTCTCTTCCAAGGGTAATCTTTACAAAATTGGAGACAAAAATAAATGGTTATAACCCTAAATTGATTCCATCATTACCAGTTCCAGTACTTCTCGTGTATATCTCTTAGACTATTAGTCATACAATGTACATTTAGGATTCTGGCATTTTAACACCTCCGTTATTAGTGGTCACTGGTTTTTACATACCACTACTCGTGTATATCATTACCAGTTACACTTCTCATGTATGTCTCTTAGAATATTAGTCATACAATGTAATACATTTAGGATTCTGGCATTTTAACACCTCCATGATCACTGGTTTTACATACCACTGCTCGTGTATATCATTGAGAATGTGAGTCATAGGAGTAGGATGTACATTATTGATTAAGTGCTATGATACATCTTGACATGCTATTATAATCACGCCTAGAGGTGTGCTAATACTTTCCCTGAACTCTGATTCACCAGTACTGCTCACCACCTTTATTACACAACATTCATGATCAGTGCTTTTGTAATTGATTATGATGATGATGATGATGACGATGATAATGATAATGATAATGATAATAATAATGATAATAATAATCTTTATTTAAAGAGGGTAACTCAGTACATGCAATGGTAAGAATCTTCCATGAGGCCCTCTGCATAACAATAATGATGATAATGGTGATGATGATGATGATAACCCTTATGCTGCTGATGGCTAATTTGGCCATTAATGGAAAATGATGCAAAAAACCTGAAAAATGAATGAAACCCTGGCATATTGAAAGTCATCAGAGAGCATTCAGTGCGAGCTATCCAATGGATACTAACATAACAGTCAGTAGATTGAAAAAAATCTTTGTACATGTCCCTGTGCTTTGGGCAAAGTATAGCCTCAGCATTGGAACAGGTAATAATAATGATAATAATAATAATGATAATACTTCAGGGACGAACATTGCTCTACAATGTATAATGTCTCTTAAATGATAAGATGGATAAGTATTCTTGTACACAAAAAATGAACACATTTTTTACTGTTAATGTTTAATTGTTTTTATACTAAATATTCAAAACATATCTAATGCAGAAAAAGTTTCTCTTTAAAAATATCACAAAGTATCAAAATAGGTAAGATTTTAAAAGCATAGAAAAAGATTGTTTGTTTCCTGTAACAGTCTTAAAAAATAGGGTAGGTTAGGTTGGTAAAAAAGATGTTCAAAAATGTGTGTTTTATGCATATTTTATGTTGATTGGGAGTTGGAAGGGCAGAAAAAGATTTAGGGTAGGGAATCTTTTGAGTAAACACTTGTTAGGGTAGGGTTACAGGAAACAAACACCTTTTTAGGCCTTCTAGGTAGGGTTTGGATGCGAAGAGATTCTTTGAATCGATTGATCGAAAAATATTTGCGAGCAATTAATCGATTCGAATCGAGTTTTACAGCCACATTGCTATAATTTTAAGGCAAACGATTTTAAACATTATTGTGCCGCGGCATGTGCCGGCACATGCCAAGCACACATGCAGTGTACCGCGGCACTTGATGAATCGGTGCACCAAATATGGCGCAATAGATTTGTTTACTCTTGAGTGTGACACGGAGCCATTCCGTGCCACTTAAATGAAAGTTCTATTGTTTTTGTAAGTTTTGGCCGCGTAATTTCACAAAATTTCTTCAGAACTTTCACATTTTAAATAATCGATTATTTCAAATGCCTTTCAAATGGGCGGAATCGGCCTCACCTCAACCAAATGCTCGAGTTCTCGCTTAATCGTTCGACCACTACTTCTAGGTTAAAAGGTTGAAATGGTCATATTCCATTGTCTGTTTTCCCAGGTAGGTTCATTAAGCATTGTCTCCAGTGCATCACTGTCATCAATCAATCATCTTTTTGTACTTTCTGTATTACATATATATATCAATTGTAGGAAAGGTTTATGTTTAAAGATCTCACAAAATATCCTTAAAATAGCTAAGGTTATAGGTGTAAAAGTTGAGATGGTCATATTCCATTGTCTGTTTTCCCAGGTAGGTTCATTAAGCATTGTCTCCTGGGCATCATTGTCATCAATTAATCAGGAGGATGGGGGCAAAGCATGCAGGTGAGAAGTTGATCACGAGATGTGCCAACAACACTTGACACAATCAATTACCTGCATCAACCTAAGCAGAAAAATGCCAGATGCTGGCTATGAATGACACATGAGATGTGTTTATTATATGAAGCCTTACAATGCAATGTACATAGATTTAACCCTCATGCTGCTGGTGGCTAATTTGGTCAATACAAAATGATGCAAAAAACCTGGAATACGACTGAAACCCTGGCAAATGGGTACTCATATGAGAGTACTCAGAGAGGGCTTTCTAATGAGTGACAACATGACAGGGTTTGGATGGTTTTCAAAAGTTTTGCGTTCTTGCGCTTTGGATGATGGTAGCCTCAGCATTGGAAGGGTTAATGTGGAGTGCTAAAGATTTTGCTTTACAGCCCTGCTGGATGGTATTTGTGTTACTTTAAATTTGTGCATTCAAGCACTAGCTCAAACAATATATTCATTACCATTTAGATATTTATTTGAAGGTTGTTATTTTGGCGCTATTATGGGGAGCAGGAAAATAGCGAAAATTAAATGCCTGTAAAAAATACCAGTTGTACAGTATTTGAGTCCTGCAGTTGTCCATGGGAGAGATTGATAATCCTTGCTTATTGACGTATTGATAGAATATATGACTTAATCGCTATACTGGGACATCTCTGTTTGAAAGTTTGCTATTTATTAGCAAAGTTTTCGTAGCTGCATGAGACTGTGCTTTATTTACCAAATTAGATACTTGGCAGGCAGGCAGTTAATTGTTGAAATATTTTGAAGGTATCGCAATATTTAGGAAATATAGATATATTGTATTGTATCGCGGAAATTTTAAAGGAGCCAATCCTTAATTTAGCTGGTGATTTTAGACTAAGGATTCACTGGGTGGATTTTACCTTAGATGAATAAAAGAATGGATGTGTAGCAAGAAACCAATTTCTATAGTGAAGACCTGGCTATAATCCCAGGGATCTCGCATCTGGCCTTAGTGTGATGTAACTAGGAGACAAAGACCAATGAGGGCTCCCATATCGGTCACATTACTTGTGCACCAACATGCGCAGAGCACAACTTTTAGGCTATTCCCCGCATCCAGCTTGTTCAGGTTGACCAGCTGGTTTCATATCCACTTGTTTTTATTCATCTAAGATTTTACAACCAAGCAATTTACCATGAGTTTGCCCATCGGTTCAATTATTAACCTGCTTTTGTCTTGACCATATAAGCTGCCTATTATTATCTCTAAGCCTTACTATGCTAAGGTTACTTTCATCCAAAGCACAAGGACGATAAGATTTTTGAAAAACAATTAAAACCCTGTCATGTTGGTATTCATATGATAGCTCTCGTTGAGTACTCTCAGATGAGTACCCATGTGCCAAGGTTTCAATCACTTTTCAGATTTTTTGCATCAATTTGTATTGGCCAAAATATAGCCACCAGCTGCATGAGGGTTAATATGCTTGTGTCTTGACCACAAGCTGTCCATCATTATCTCTAGGACTGAGATTGAGTTATCACTGTCTTATAAAGCATAACTGTTCTGATCCGCCTGACACAGGCCCCAGTAATCAATGCTTTTAATGAGGCATTGGCAGATGTTGGAAGCAAGCAGGGTAATTTAGCATTGATCTGATCAGTAGGCTGGAGGGATTATCCTGCAGTGACTAATAGATTTAGCCTTTTCCTCAGATTTTCAGCCCACCAAGAAAGATGTTTTCATAATAGTTTTATTGATACAGGTCTTAGTTAAACCTCAGAAACATGCCGTCTTAGGAATATGTTACAGAGCTGATATTGGTCAGGGGCGATGACTAGGTTAAAAAACAAAATCATTCGGGACAAAAATTCACCAGTCTGCTTTATATCACCTTTGTATTATAGACACTTTATGCCATGTGGAAAACTATTTTAACTATGTTTGAACTTTGACTAATAGTGGTACACATAAGTGCTATTTATGCACTCACCACTCTCGAACTAGATGGAGTGGCTCGATAACCGAAGCCAGACGAGCCAAGCTCGAGCTGGTGTGGTCAACTCGTCAACTCATACATATGGGGAACACAAACCTAACACAGAACATGATTTTGTGTTTTGATATTTTGTGTGCATCATCTTCTTCTTGTACCGGTAGTCATAAGATATTATCACTGGTAGGCAGTCATCAACGCCTATATATAGGATGATGAAAAACAAATCTCTGAGAATACTTCCAAGATAAATTAGGAATAGGTACCTGATAGTGCCCAGAATAGAACACACCAGAGTGTTTATACCCTGAACCTGTTGTGGTGGAAATCATGGTAATCATTGGTGGGGGATCAATAATGGTGAAATGAACATGATCACCTCATACCTGTCCAGCAGATTGATCTCAGAAAGGATGAGCGGCATGATCTGATGATATGTTAGTACACTTCAGCAGGTTTGTTTATATACATCAATGTATATCTCCCTCTTTATATATATATATGTATATATTATGTATATAAATATATATATATATATAATTATATAATATTATATATATATATAATTATATAATATTATATATATATATATATATATATATATATATATATATATATATATATATATATATATATATATATATATATATATATATATATATACATAATTACATATATATCTATATATATATATATATTCATATATTTATATATATACACAATATATATATATATATATATATATATATATATATAATATATATATATATATATATATATATATATATATATATATATATATATATATATATATATATATATATATATATATATATATATATGTATGTATATATATCACAACGTACATACATACATTTAATACATATATTTAATACATACATACTTGTATACATACATCACACACACACACACACACACACACACACACACACACACACACACACACACACACACACACACACACACACACATGGCACACACACACTTACTTAAATGTGTGTGTGTATTCAAGTTTTGTTCCTAACACATTGCACCCATTGCATGCATGGTGGTTATCAGATAACATGGAACTGATTTATAAATCAATAAGATTTAGTGAAGACATGCTATTATCTGCTGCTTGGGAAGACTAATTGCAATCGATGAGATGAAGGTCTTCAGGTAATACCATTATGGAACATCTCTCAGGTAAGATGTTCTTCTCAGTTTGCAACATGATTTGGTTGTTTAGTTCTAATTTCAGTGTTCTGGCTTTTCATTGACTATATTTAGACTACCCTTGCTTTGATATAGTCTGTAGGAAACTTTGTATGTGTATAAATAAACCAGTTCTGTTGAGGTTAGATGTGATATACCATTTATTTATGACCTGCTGTTCAATATTTTTCAGTAGGAAATGTTCAAGATATCCTTATGACCTTTTTTGGAGAATGTAAATCTAACGCAGATGTGACAAGTTATTAACTAAAGTTGAATATCACTTCACCAATACATGTATGCATATATTTTTACCCTTCCTCACTTACAGTAGTTATCCAAATAATTTCTGATGTATAATAAAGGTGAATATTGCCAGAAACCTGTTTATAAATTTACAAAGACCTACATGTACCTTAAACTGCTTCTAAACACATAAACGAAAATGGAAAAAAACACAAAAAAACAAAACAGGTTGGAATATCTGAGCTAGTAATTTAAGCATGCTGCAATTATAGTGGTTGGAATGTAGCTGTTATATGAACCAGGGAAATAATTACATATTTTCCATAAAATGACCTGTCCAGATTACATGTATATGGCTTCTTGTAATAACTGTTAAGTAGTTATTTCCTGGCCTGACATATCGTAGGATATGGGGTCCAATTATTGTCAATTTAATCTCTGCAGCTCATTTACAGGCACCATTTACTCGTGTTAGGCAGCTAGTGGCCTGAACTTAGGGCTGACATGAAATCTGGTGTAGTTATTACCCTTGCTCCTAAAAAGAAATATTTACCAGCTTACTTCAACCACGAATGTCGTTCACCGGATAGTCAACAAGCAGATCTAGCACAATAGCCTGGACACGACTCCTGTATATATGTTACAGTAAGAGTGTCAAACCAGGGATTTAGTCAAATCCCTAGGGAATCTGTCAAATTCTTGTTTCACTCACGGATTTGGTCCCTAAATGTCTAGAGATTTGACAAAATCCTTGAGAATAGGAGGGTCAGAATGATGAAATTGATAAACGTTGACTGAGATACTAATTATCATCATCATCAAGCAATAATTTTTGGCTGAGCATTGATTATTCAGCATTACTTTGTACCTCATTACTTTGATAATCAGGAATCATAAGTAGCGCTCAACTAAGCATAAAACGAACTCAAGGTAATTGTCATTCAACAATCCCTCTGAAAGGTCTCCAGTAAACAAGTCAAAAATGACCCACCTATTTTTAGGGGTTTAGTCATATCCGTAGACATTTAGGGACCGAATCCTTGAGTGAAACAGGAATTTGACAGATTCCCTGAAAGTTTTAGGGATTTGACTAAATCCCTGGTTTGACACTCTTACTGTAACATATACATTGTCTACTATTGGCCATTCAATTCACACAAGTGCCGCATATGAGGGGTGGTACTGCATAGGGGTGGTACTGCATAGCATATTTCGAACTACCGTCACCATAGCAGGCCTCGACGCTAACTCAAAATGATACTGGCCCTGTAGGACCAGTAACACCTAGCATCTACTGGTCCTGCAAAATTTTTACTGGTCCTACTTTTTTTCTTTAACATATATAACAAGAAAGAACATGGGATAAAATTCACCACAACACTTATCTTTATAAATTTTAACTTCATTTATTTCAAAAACATTTGGGGACATTCTCGGGGGGAAACTTTTTAACAAGAATGTCTCCAAATGTTTACTGGGCCTGTAGGACCAGTTGAAGTCTTTTTTTACTGGCCCGAAACTGTTTTTGGGGATTTTTACTGGCCTGGGGCCATAGGTTCACCCTTAGCGTCGAGCCCTGCATAGCCTGCCACAGTGCTGAAAACAGTTTGCTAATTATAAGCCTCGGTGGTCAAATGGTCCATCAAAATGAATAGTATAGTGGTCCTCCAGAAAAATAAGTGGTCCGTATCACTTTGATAACCAAAATGGTAGGCAACAGCCATTTCATAACTGAACATTTATGGTTAATTGTGCTAAATTTATGAATTGTGACAGTTAAAATCTAATGTAGAAGAAATGTGAAACTGGATGTGATGCTAACTAAATAAACGTGGTCAGAATTATTTAGCACACTTTCTGGGCAAAAGTATACATTAGACTTTTACTATCTAGAGTGTTCAAATTTTGGTAGAAATGGACCGGTGGGCTATATACTGTCTATTTTCACCACTGAGTGCCATCTTAACCCCCATTCAACAAAATCTGAATATGGTAATGGCCTGAGGGGCAGGCTTTAAGGTCAAATTAACTTCTGTCCTGTATGTTTGGGGCATTCAGGACTCCTGGGTGCAGAGTCAGCTGGTACATTATACTGCCACCAGTGTTGTTGTTGAGGAGTGTCAGGTTCCACTTGTCCCTGTGATTTCCTGAAAGTCCGTCTCACATAACACATGTTGCACTGGCTGCTTTACCACTTTACGTTATACTGCCTCCTGGTACCCCAGCATCTCAATTACTCTGAGGATGTGCGCAGTTGTACCACATCAGGGTCATAGTTAACATCTAAGCTGGTAACCGCCTTTTCCTGAGATTAGTACACATTAAGTACTATACTAGCTACTTCTACCACGGCTACAGTCTCCTAGTATTGTAACTCATCATTTAATTCCTCTGAGGAGGAGGCAGTGGTACCACATCAGGGTGATGTCATAGTAATTAGCAGGATGATTAACTGTCTACCCTAAGATAGTTCAGTAAGTACTTCTGCTATTGTATGTATCATAGTCTCCTAGACAGTATATTAACTCAATAACTTAATGAGGAGGGACTTTGTATATAGTAAGTAGCATAACTTACTTGTTTAAAACAAGTGTCTTTTTGTGAGCTTGAAATGTGCACATTTAGTACGGGTACTGCCTACTACTGCTACTGCTGCTGCTGCTACTACTACTTCTAGTACACTACCACTACCACTGCTACTTTTTACTACTACTTCTACTACTACACTAACTGCTACTGCTACTTAATACTTCTACACAACTACTACAGTAACTACTACTACTGCTGCTGCTGCTGCTGCTACTTCTACTACTACTACTACTACTACTACTACTACTACTACTACTACTACTACTACTACTACTACTACTACTACTACTACTACTACTACTACTCCAGTGTAACTAGTGGTTATACAGCCTGACTTTCCCTAAGAATTAGACATGTATAGTACTCCTACTACAGTCTGCTAGTAGAGTGACTCAGTTACTCTGGCCTGAGGATGCAGGGCACAGTTTTATAACAACAGGGTCTTTACAGTTCTTACCCTGATATAGGTTCATAAAGCACAATTATTTAGCCCATACTTTGTCCATATTATAGCACACATACACTTGGGAGGGAGAACAACTCTGTGATTCAATACCATTTGTGTCAAGGACATTACTCTGAAAGTTCCTGTATTGCTACAGTTAACAGCTAGAACATATGGTAAGTTCTTGCTTAGATTTAGCCTATTTCTCAGTCACTATTTTAGTGCAGGATATGGCTGTATTGGAGAGAGAGAGAGAGAGAGAGAGAGAGAGAGAGAGAGAGAGAGAGAGAGAGAGAGAGAGAGAGAGAGAGAGAGAGAGAGAGAGAGAGAGAGGGGGAGAGAGAGAGAGAGAGAGAGAGAGAGAGAGAGAGAGAGAGAGAGAGAGAGAGAGAGAGAGAGAGAGAGAGAGAGAGAGGGGAGAGAGAGAGAGAGAGAGAGAGAGAGAGAGAGAGAGAGAGAGAGAGAGAGAGAGAGAGAGAGAGAGAATAAGTACACACTAATATCCTAGCTATAGGCCAAGCTATTCCGTATGTACATCTTTTATAATACTAATTTTGTTATAAACCATCTTTAAACGACATTTATATTCATTTCATTTTTTTTTTGCTCAATAAATAGCCATCATGAAATCTTTTCATTTCTTTGATTAAGCCAAATTGAATGTGGTTGAGTTATTTAGAGTACCCACTACCCAGGCGCCAACTGCATTGATATTTAGAAACAAACACCTCTGCTCAAAGTAAAGGAGTTCATAGTCCAGAATTCAGACTGCGAAAATGCAGGATTTACTCATTCCAAAAACTCATAGCTAGTACATATAATAGTACTACTTACATATCCAGCAATGCGCTGAATCTCAATTCCTGATATTGCACATATTATACCCTGTTATAGGTACAGGGCCCTAGTGCTAATGCGTCATGGGAGGCTTAGCCTGGAACCATATTTCTTACATGGTTTCAGGTGATCAAGTCACCTGACAATGGCAAAGACCTCAAATTGGTTATGTTTAACTTGCAAGGCAATTTTTTAAGAAAAAATATTCGAAGGATGAGAAATGTAGATCAGAAATGTACTAACATTAAGTCTTCTTCAAATATCTATCCAATTTATGCATAACTCTGAAGTTATTTTTAAAAGTTATATAAATTCAGATGACATCTGTCAAGGAGACCTCTGGGCATATATGGGTTAACCCTTATGCTGCTGGTGGCTAATTTTGCCAATACAAAATCATGCACAAAGCCATGAAAAATCACTAAAACCCTGTTAAATGGTCTGAGAGTATACTCATCTTTCTATCCAATGAGTACCTACATGACAGGGTTTAGATGGTTTTCAAAAATATTTTCATCCTTGTGCTTTGGACGGAAGTAGCCTCAGTATTGGAAGGGTTAACCCTTATGCTGCTGCTGGCTAATTTTGACATTAAAGAATGATCCAAAAAATCACTGAAACCTTCAGTTGGCATATATGGGTACTTATATGAGAGTACTCGGTGAGAGCTTTCCAATGAATACCAATATGACAGGGATAAGATGGTTTCCAAAGATCTTTAAATGTCCTTTTGCTTCAGACAGCATTGGAAGGGTTAAATAAGATAAAATACACAGCAGGAGCCAGTGTCTTAGCCAGGATTTAGAAACTGGGTGCCTAAAATAGGCAGTTGTAAAATTTTGGGGTGTCCAAATTTTTAAGGGGGATCACAATATACTTATATTTCAATCATAAACATATGTACAAATTCATCAAAATGAGGCATGATATCATTGAACAATGTCATAGGAATTATAAGGAGATGAAAAGATTCAATTATAAGCTTGAGATTGGGATTTTTGGAAATTCCACACTAAAAAAAATTGGGTGTCCTGAGGGGTACTTTTTAAGGGTTAGGGTGTCCAAAAAGGCACCCAGACGCCCTGCTGGCTAAGACCATGCATGCAGCAGGCCCCTTAGTGTTTGGTTGCTTTTGCTGAACTAACACAGAGTCCTAAATAGCCTTGGTATAATGAGGTGGTGGATGCCTATATTGGATTATGTATAGAGCAATGGTAATAGTCTGATGAAATATTAACCTTGAGCAGCTAACCTGATTGTAGGCTGTCGTTTTCTGGCATTTCCAAGCATATAACACCTTGCACTTCTGGCAGCTGTCAGCTGACCATTCGTAGATGTTTCATCACACAGCTGAGACCATTGTTACGTTCCAAACTTTGATCTGCATTTTAAGGGATTTTTGACTCTGCTTGACTCTTGATTTTCGATGTTTTTTTTAAATTCATAGAAATAATTTATTTTCAATTTTTTCAATATGTATTTCATTGATATGTCAATAGTGAATAGTCTAAGAATGGAACAAGGATATCCATTGTTTTCTTCCCATGCTTCTGCTTATCTGGAATTGAAATAATTGCAGCAAAATGATGATTATTAACCCATTCAAACTTAGAGTCGCCAAAAAGGTCTGAACATTTTGAAATATATTTTTCGAACAAAAGCATCTTTTGGAAAATATTTGAAGGAAAAATGTTAATCAGGAGCCAAAAAATAACTCCCTTTCAAATATTTTGTGATATTTCATTTCATTTCAAAGTTATTTTCAAAAGGTAGCAGACGATGCTTTCTAAATAAGGAACTCTTGAGTGTGAATGTATTAAGAATAAAGGTTGAAATCTCAAAATATTTGAAGGTTGGATTGAAATGAGCATATTTCAAGGATGCAAAGATTTTTTGAAAACCGTCTAAACCCTATCATGTTGGTATTCATGGGATAGCTCTCACTGAGTACTAGCTGTCAGATGAATAACCATGTGCCAGGGTTTCATTTTTTCAGGTTTTTTGCATCATTTTGTATTGACCAAATTAGCCACCAGCAGCTTAAGGGTTGAAATAATCCTAGAAATTCCATGGTATGTTCTCAGCCTTTAATTCTGTAAGGGCATATACACATATCACATTTTTCTCCACAACTTATAGGCTGAGAAAAACAAAGAATATTATCTCCACTAAGAGACTGCTGACTGTTTAAGCATGTATATCAGCACCATACGTTCATCACTTTCACTAATGGCAGGGAAAAACAAAGAGCCGACCTCCCATCGGACCTGACCTTTTCTTCCTCCTTCACCACTCTCCTGTTCATAAAGGTAATAAAGTCAATCCAATTTACTAGCGCTGCTCGGGAAGCTCATAATACCTAAAGATTCTCCCATCAGCGCATCACAACCGCAAACTATCTCACCCCAGCGACCCTCGCTCAAAATTACCGACTAACCCCCATAAACTGGACATTTGTCATTAAGAGTGAGGAAGCACCGTGTCAGGTCCTATTCATGAGCAATCTGACTAAACGTTGAAGTTATCATTTCTCACATTTTAACCCATTTATGCTTAACCCTTCAAATGCTAAGGTTGTAACTTTTGTCCAAAGCACAAGGACGCAGAGATCTTTGAAAGCTATCTCAACCCTGTCATGTTGGTGTGCATTCGCACATTGGATAGCACTCACTGAGTACACTCATGAGTAGCCATGTGCCAGGGTTACAGTCATCTTTCAGGTTTTTTGCCTCATTTCTGTATTTGGCCAAGTTAGACACCAGCAGCATAAGGGGTAGTATTACCTCTGGACTTGACCAGTGTTTTGTGGGTAGAGTTGTCATACTTTTTAAAATAACTTTGGAATGAAGCATAAACCCCATGATATTTAAAAGAGAGTTGTAGATAGGATACTGTTGAACATTTCTCCTATAAATATTTTAGAATATTGCTTTTGTGAGACAGTGAGACTGATATCTCCCAAATTGACAGGTGGTTTTGGCTGCTACTAGCCATGGGTTGAATAGGTTAAGACGCTTGACAGTTATCAGGGCTCGAAATTAGGGGGTGCCGGGAGCCAAGTGCTGCTTTGAATTCTCCTGCGGCTCCCTCAAATTTATGCAGGGAGCCCAAAGATGTACTGGTTTCTATACACAACATCTCTAGGTATTTTTAGAATAATATCTTAATTTCGAGCCCTGGTTATAGACCAGTTAATGCCTGGTAATGGGAAACCTTTTAGGCATTGTATACTTCTATGTATATTGCCAACCTAGAGTGTAGGCTACTATAAGTGGCGCGTCGTGAAAGGTTATGGGGGTAGTTGCCAGTCATGTTGTTTATGATTGGTTGGGGGGATAAGTGGGTAATTATAAGAGCCATCTCCACACACAGACAAGCTCTAATTTTCACAGCCACAAATCTTCCTCAACACAACACAATCAGGCAGCTTATTGCTCATGTCCAGGCTTAATTAACTTTATGGCAACTGGCCACCGTTAAACTCTACTGCTATTGCTCATGTTGAGCATTGAAAGAGATCATTATTATTAGAGATTCGATCATAGCATTTTTAGGGAATTGGGTCCAGTTCAACAGAACTACTACTACTACTTACTACTACTACTACTACTACTACTACTACTACTACTACTACTACTACTACTACTACTACTACTACTACTACTACTACTACTTCTTCTTCAGTCTACTACTTCTACTACTACTACTACTACTACTACTACTACTACTACTACTACTACTACTACTACTACTACTACTACATCTACTTCTACTACTACTACTACTACTACTACTACTACTACTACTACTACTACTACTACTACTACTACTACTACTACTACTACTACTACTACTACTACTTTACTACTACTACTACTACTACTACTTCTATACTATTACTACTACTAGTGCTGCTGCTACTGCTGCTACTTATAACCACCACAACTAATACCACTACTACAGCGCTACTACTTCTACTACTGCTACTACTACTACTACTGCTAATACTACTACTACTACAACAACTACTACTACTACTACTACTACTACTACTACTACTACTACTACTACTACTACTACTACTACTACTACTACTACTACAGTACTACTACTACTACAACTACTACTACTACCACTACTACTACTACTACTACTACTACTACTACTACTACTACTACTACTACTACTACTACTACAGTACTACTATTTATACTACTAGTGCTACTACAATGACAAAAACTACTACTACTATTACTATACAACTTACTACACATGTATTTTCTTGGATCCATTTGTGCCTCTAAAAGACCAAAAACACTGACAATATCTCGAACAAAAGCATTGTTTATAAACTACCTTATAGTATTAACGCTTTGTGTCAAGCAATTTCCCCAAAAACAATGGCACTTAAAACAGGATCGATCCGTAAGCATTAATAGTAGCATTATTACTAGGGGATGACTTGATAACGGATGTAATGTAGCCAGAAAATACATTCTAAAGCCTATAATCAAAGGAGAATTGCACTGCCCATAACTTTCTCATATCATTTTTCATTTGGTATAATCTATTTTCCCTATACTTAAATGCATTAGTAAATGAAAATTGTCTGTGCTGAGACATTGAGGTGGGCTTGCTAACGCTCTCACCAATATAAATATATCACTCTCCCACACATTTTCTTAGCCAGCAGGGCGTCTGGGTGTCATTTATTTGGACGCAGAAACACTTTTAAAATCTTTTTGCAAGACACCCAAAATTTTGGGTGAGTGATTTCTTAAAATGTCAATTTCAAGCATATAATTATAGTTTTTCCACCTCAATATAATTTCTATGACATTGTATAAGGATATTATTTCTTATTTCAATAAGTAAATATATGGTTATAATGTCAGTATATTTTGAATAAATAGGATACCAAATCTTTTACAATTGCCAATTTTGGGCATCCAGTTTTCTAAATCCTGCGTAAAACCCTGCTCCCTGCACCTATAACTATTCAGTTCAGCTGCCACAATAGCATTACCATTCCTATTCCTCCCACTTATCTTCCCTAGGGTCAGGATCATGTCAAGCCAACTCATGCCGTGGAATTTTAAAGCGTTCATTTCACCTGTATATTTCACACTGTCACTGATCAGTTTCACTGGTATGGTGGCCTCCAGGTCAAAATCAATGGGATTCCTGATCTCCATGTGATTTTTGTAACCCCCCTGGTCATAATATTGGCCAATTCACACCATAGGAATGTGAAAGAAATTATTCAAATTTCCTTAATACAATCACCATGCAGCCTAATGCTTTGCATTAATCCTTTATCGCCTGGAGTCACAATTGGGTGCCTGACTGTTTTTCTGATATCATACTGACCAGAGCTAATAGTGGAAAATATTTAACCCTTCCAATGCTAAGGCTACTCTAGTCCAAAGCACAAGGATGCAAATATTTCTGTTAACCATCTAAACCATGCCATGTTGGTATTCGTTGGATAGCTCTTGCTGACTACTCTCAGACGAGTACCTGTATGCCTGGTTTGAGTCAATTTTAAAGTTTTTTGCATCATTTTGTATTGGCCGAATTAGCCACTTGCAGCATGAGGGTTAATCAAATCACCCGCCTCTCTTTGCTTTAACCCATTATTGCCTGGAGTCACAAACATGTCTGACTATTTTGCTGATATCATCTTGACTAGTGGAAAATATTTAATCCTTCTAATGCTAAGGCCACTGTCGTTCAAAGCACAAGGATGCAACATTTTTGTAAACCATCTAAACCCTGTTAAGTATGTATTCATTGGATAGCTCTCAATGAGTACTCTCATACATGGCTCGACGTTAAGGCTAGCCCTGTAGCCCCGGGCTAGTTATTGAAAGTCAGGGCTAGTAAATTCTACATGTGAGTAGCCCTGAGGGGCTAGATAGAATTAGAATATCAGCGCTTAAAAAAATATGAAGTCCACCTTTGGCTCTGCATACCTGGATGATAATTTAACTCAATTTACCACAATACACTGTATTCTTTTCATGTTATCAACAGAGGTTATGATATCAACAGAGGTCGCTATTTGAAAAGAGTTGTCATTAATATCAGGGCTAGCAAAAATATTTCAGGGCTAGTAAAAGTTTCGGTAACTAGCCTTGCTGGGCTTATGAAGTTTTTCTTAATGTTGAGCCCTAGCTGTCATATGAGTACCATATGCAATGGTTTCAATAATGTTTTTAAGGTTTTTTGCATCAATATTTAAAGGGCAGATTAGCCACCTGGTGAGCAGCATAAGTGTAAAAGAAAAAATGGCAGGAATATAAACACAACTTTTCCTTCATTCAATATATTTTGTAAGATTTTGTCTTTTTGCACTATTGGAATAAAGTACTAAGCATTACTAAGTATTGCTAGATATACTGGTCCATCAGATATTTGTGGATCTGTGCTTTACTCTGGAGTTATATTGTCTCAAATATCATATATTCCTAACTATATATTTGTCAAAGAATCTTTCAGGTATGAAGTGGGGGGGGGGGGGGGGGGGGGGTGGAATTTGATAACTATATAAGCATCCTACATCTGATTGCCCACAGAGCTTGACAGCTGAATAAATCTATGATAAATACATGGTGACATTCTCTCTCCTCCATTCATAAACTTCCATTAATAAAATATCATCACTATACAGTAAACCACTCACTAATAAAATAGAGATGAGTTCATCGGGCAGGTCTGGATCAATTCAGCAGACATTTTGATTATAGCCATAGGTCATTAGAAAGTCGCTTGAAGGAATTTTAGATATCATCACTATACAGTAAACTATAGTCACTAATAAAATAGAGATGAGTTCATCGGGCAGGTCTGGATAAGTTCAGCAGACATTTTGACGATAGCCATAGGTCATTAAAATGTCGCTGGAATGAATTTTAGATGATTGCTCTCACAGGATTCATTGCTGTTTAACCCTTCCAATGCTATGGCTTCTTTCAACCAAAGCACAATGATGCAAAATTTATGAAAACCATCTAAACCCTGTCATTTTGATATTCATTAGATAGCTCTCGCTGAATACTCTCAGATGAGTAACCATGTGCCAGGGTTTCAGTCATTTTTCAGTGATTTTGCATCATTATGTATTGGCCAAATTAGCCACCAGCAGCATAAGGGTTAACTCCACTTTTTAGATGTTATATATCATTAGTAGAATTATTCACAGCATACCTGCTCTTACATGACAATATTATAGTTTTGGTAATCTTGTTTGGTCATACAAAATAATTTGGTAATCTTGTTTTATCATATATAAGGAAGTTTTTCCTGTACATTTATTATTCTAACTCCCTTATGCTTATGGTGGTTGTTCTAAAATTGCATCATTTTTGCAAAACCTCTTGTCCTCTTAACCCTTATGCTGCTGGTGGCTAATTTGGTCAATACAAAATGATGCAAAAAACCTGAAAAATGACCGAAACCCTGGCAAATGGGTACTCATATGAAAGTACTCGGCAAGAGCTTTCCAATGAATACCAAAATGACAGGGCTTCGATGGTTTTCGAAAATAGTTGCGTCCTTGTGCTTTGGATGAAAGTAGCCTCAGCATTAGAAGGGTTAAAAGCATCCCTTGGAAATCACTCTTTGAATAGCTGTAGAGACAAACTGCATAGCCATCATATTCTCGAGTCGTAATCATGTATGCATTAAACTATTGCTGTCACATAGAGATTGCTAATGCAATCGCCATAGGCCTTTGAACAAGCTGACAGCTGCCATTGCTCTTACATGACAATATTATAGTTTTGGTAATCTTGTTTGGCCATACAAACTAATTTGGTAATCTTGTTTTATCATATATAAGGAAGTTTTTCCTGTACATTTATTATTCTAACTCCCTTATGCTTATGGTGGTAGTTCTCCTCATATTTGGGAAACCTGAACATTTTCTTGTCTTTAAAGTCGATCACTTGTCCTCTTAAGAGCATCCCTTGGAAATCACTCTTTCAATAGCTGTTCTGACAAACTGCATTATAGCCATCATATTCTCGAGAGTCGTAATCATGTATGCATTAAACTATTGCTGTCACATAGAGATTGCTAATTCAATAGCCATAGGCCTTTGAACAAGCTGACAGCTGCCATTGTAATGCCCTATAATAAATGAAGATATGCCACATTAATATGTGATACTAGAGGCAGCAGAAAAAAAAGGTAAAGGCTAAGGTGATTGTCTTGTATCCACCAAAATGTTCGCACAACCTTTAAATACAAGTGGTTTTCATTACAGTTTTGGGGAAGTTAGCTCTACTTAACATGGAATTTTGATTATCGTCACTTTATCTGCCATATTTAGATTTAAAAGTGATGAGCCAGTTGTAAGTGCTGATGGAGGAACCATAGTTTCCATAAAAGACACTGCCTAACCTCAAGATTATGTCAACTTCCTTGAATGCCCCAGCCGGGATTCGTACCCAGGCATTGGAGAGCAGCGATCAGTCAGTGGCAATTTCAAATACCTCTTAGCCATCAGGGCAGGCCCACTAGCAGTAGGATAGGGGGACTGGACTGGTGTATATATATATATTCCTAGGGCTAGAGTTATCTATATTCATACCTCATTGTTTTCCTTTGTTCTTTTATAGGTATTGTTCTTGATGATGATGGAATCCTGAGAGATGATGATGATGAGGAGGAGGACTTCCTGAGCCGCTATGTTGACTCTGGTCTGGGGACGGACTGGAAGTCATCGACGGGCTCCACGCTCCTCCGCCAGCATGTTCTCCACCGACCACCAGGGGGCGACGCTAACGACTCCCATCCAATGGACGAGAGGAGTCTGAACATCAGCGATTTTGACGGTTCAGTTCCTGACGACGTTTTTCTCGATCATAGATCCCTCGCAAGCCAGGAGGAACCCGAGCTACAATTCTACGAAGATCTCGATGACTCCGTCGAAATCTCGCATGATGCACCCGTTGATAGTTTTGAACATTTGCTGAATTCTACGGAAGTCCCCCATAATGCACAAGCTGATAGTTTTGATGGAGTGATCGAAAGTGATGGAGATCCAAATAAATCATTAGAGAACTATTTTCATCATTTGAGCAACGACTTTGGCAATTTGCAAGAAAAAACTCTGGAAAATGAAATAGAAAATGGCAAACATGTAAAGAATTCACTTGCATCATTAGCGGTTCCCGAAGGATTTTTTATAACGCAGGATACAGGGCACCAGTCAGATATCAGTACAGGGAACCTGTCACAACCAGCCCTCTCATTGGCTGAGTTTGAAAAGTTTGAGGAGGAGTATGAAAAAGACAGCGATACCTGTGACGAACTCGAGGCAATCGAAAACAAGGTCACACAGAAACAAGAGGAGCTTCAATTGAACGAATATGGAATATTACTGGATACCGATGAGGACACTAATTTGCATTATTACGAATATGAAGACGATCAATTAGATGATCAATTGGCGAATGGTGACGGTCATTGGGATATTTCGTTGAATGGCACTACCACGGTTGATGATCATGCAAATGATGTTCATGAATATGCTAATGAGGAGGATCAGACTATCCAATCGGATGATTCTTTGCAAGAAAGTTTTGTAATAGGCGAAAAAGAACAGACATTGAATTCTGACAGGGAGTCGACAACCCCTGTTAATGGGCTTCCACAAATTTCACAAGAAAACTCAAGATTATATTCTCAAAATCACCATACAACCCAAAATCATTCACGGCGTTCTTCACCTAGAAGCCAAATACCTCAGTTAAGTCGGCCGTCATCCTTGTCACCTACTAGGTCACGACCAGGGTCAAGGTCTCATCCAGGGTCAAGGTCACGACCAGAGTCGGGGTCACAACGAACCTCACCTCATGGTAGACACGAGTCTCCAAGTCCAAGTAAAATCCCTCAGTTGAAAAGTCGTTCTCCCTCATTATCACCCACTAGATCGCGACCTAGTTCAAGGTCAAATCAAGTTTCAAGGTCACAGTATTCCTCTCCTCAAATTAGAAACAACTCTCCTGGACTAAGTAAAATACCTCAAGTGAGAGGTCGCTCTCCTTCATTATCGCCAACTAGGTCAAGGCCAGGTTCAAGGTCAAATCAAATTTCAAGGTCTAATCAAATTTCAAGGTCACAGTATTCCTCTCCTCAAATTAGAACCAACTCTCCAGGACCAAGTAAAATACCTCAAGTAAGAGGTCGCCCACCTTCGCTGTCGCCAACTAGGTCAAGACTAGGTTCAAGGTCACGACCAGATTCAAGGTCACAACCTGACAGTAGAAATATCAGTAGACTAAGCCATAGAGGGGAAACAGGAAGCTCTCGCCCCAGTTCAGTGAACTCCGTCCAGTCTGTAAGAGCAGCGAAACCGAAAAATAATCCTGTGAGTGTCGTCAAGAAATCATCCTCGAATGTTAAAAACCGGCCAGGATCGGCCCCTACTATAGCCAAAGGTGCCAACCGGAGTCGGCCAGCCTCAACAGAGAGTGTGCAGTCGTCAAGGAGCTTAAAACTTAAACCGAGTGCGAGTAAATCAGGAAAAAGTGAACCAAAAGATACGAAGACGAGCAAATCAAGTGATACTCTGAGCTCGGCAGGCTCAAGGACCATATCTTCTAATGTTGGGAGATTTAAATCTTGTGATTCTCCGATAGCCAAGGGGTTAAAAACGCATAATTTATCAGTGCCGAATGAGTTACGCATTCGCAAACAAACCGAGCCTGTCGTTTCGACGATGCATCCAGTGAAGGCATTAAAAATGGCACCAATCAAACTATCTGATGATGACGATCTCAGTATCGTGTCCGAGAAATCCAAAGGCGAGCTTACGGAACGGCTGAAGCGTGAAACGTTCGAGCGAAAGAAAGACAACGAAACAATATACCAACTCCAGGATGAGTATGATAACTTGTTGGCGAAATACGCCCTTGCGGAGGTCACGATTGACCAGTTACGCCTGGGCGCGAAGGTGAATCTCTACTCGGATCCCCCGGCGCCAGCGCAGAAGAGCGAGGGCCGGGTCAGCGCGACCCCCAGGACTCTGGTGGAGAGTTTCAGTGTTCCCAGCACGGCGGCAGTAGCAGGGAGGGGGGTGCTGGGGAACATGAAGAGTTCCAGCACCAGTACAGCTTTCCTGCCTGCTTGCACAGGTAAGTCTTATTATTGACTCTTAGCCTTACAATATTGTAGAATAGGAAATTTATCCAGGTGGGGTATTCTGCCAAACTTTTCCGAGTGGGGTCAGTTTGGAATAATGAAAGTTGGATGTATTACTCCTGTCATTAGAATATTTTTAAAACTTTCAATATTGGCTTTTCAGGATAAAAAATCCAAAATCACAAATTTTGTTAATTCCGACCTCGTATTAATTTCCTATTCTACAGTATGGGAAAAAAGTATTGTGTGCTTTAACCTTCCAATGCTGAGGCTACTTTCATCCAAAGCACAGTAGGCAAAGGTTTTTGAAAACCATCTAAACCCTATCATGTTGGTATTTCATTAGATAGCTCTCTCCGAGTACTCTCAGATGAGTACCCATGTGCCAGGTTTTTTGTCATTTTTCAGGTTTTATGCATCCTTTTGTCAAATAAGCCACCAGCAGCTTAAGGGTTAAGATCTATTTTATCGTTACTGGTTAAAAATATAAAATTGATTAAGTTGCTACCTGGATATCTCTGCATTAAGGCAGTTCTGACCCGAAGAAGCTTTACAATAGATGCACTCATGCTTAGCCGGGACCCAGTCTGATCCTGCAACTCTGAGTTAGGTCATGTACCAATGGTTGATAAGTGCCCAAATTCTACTGATATCAAATTGGAAAAAGTATTGTATGTTTTTTTTTACAAAATTTGGTCCCATGGAGGCAGGTAGCATTGTTTAAAATATTATTCAGAACTTACTTGGTTGACTGCATGCTCAGTGGACAACTTTATCATTCAGCTGAAGCATCTTGAGTTTTTATCTTATTGCGATACTAAGCATCCAATTTTTTTGGATATATTTTGCACTGTTTTCTCCTTGAAAAGAACATTTGGAAGGTGTTTATTTAAACCTCATTCCCTTTGCTTGTATCTGATACTAGGTGAAGCCAGCTTCCAGTCAGCTGGTAACATCTCCCTGCTGTCTCAGGACCTGAGTCTGACGGACGGTCTGACCAGTACCCTCCTGGACAACTCTGAGCTGAGCACCACCACATGCGGTGAGGGGGTCAAGATGGGACTCATCTTCCAGTCCAAAGGCATAGAAGATCAGGTAGGTAAAATGATAAAATTACAGTGACACCTCTCGTTGTGAAGGCCCCATATTGTGAACAAAATTTCCCAGTCTCATATGCACTTTTTACATTGATAAAAGCCACGTGAAAAGTGAACACTGCCTATATGAATATTTATGTTCTTGTCGCAATAGGTTTTACTGTAGTGCACCAGTTAATGTGATTTATTGAATAGCAACACATCAGTCTTCTTGAGGCCGGTGGTCGTAAGTAGTGATAATACATACAATATTGTCTCTCTTTTAGATTGAGTCGTTCAACAGCAGATTAAGATTGTTCTATTGGAGATTGAGTTGTTTAACAGCCTCCTTGAAGCAGGTCTTAAGTACAGATTATTCATTATACCAATTTGACATCCCAGTTGGGATACCCTGATGGAATGTCTCCCGAGGGGGACATTCCACCAGGGTATCCCCTCGGGATACATTCCATCAGGGTATCCCCATTGCGATTTCATATTTGTTTTATTATACCGAACAAACCTCCATATGGTAAAATATCAATGAAAACAACAATTCCCTAACCCTATCAATGATACCTGCATATAATCTAATTTAATCAAGAATGCCATGTTGCGCTAGCGCCTGTTGCACCATGTTTGTTGTCGATGTGCAATTTGCACGTGCAGTGATGACGTGATAAACAATGACGTCAGCCAACAAGCAAAACGCATGTGGCGTCACCAGTGACAATGGTGGCCACAATGCTGTTCAGTGGACATGATGGTTTGGCAACCGGCAGTCAGCCAATCACGGCTTACGATTTTCATGTGAGGTATAATAAACAATATTGTCTCTCTTTTAGATTGAGTCGTTCAACAGTCTCCTGGAAGCGGACGGTCTGACGCTGGAGGAGCAGGAGAAAGTCTACGATAAAATCAAAGGCGGCTACGAGAAGCTGCAGCACGATTATCTCCAGGCCAAGGAGGACCACTCGGCCCTGCGGCGACAGCAGTTGGTGGCAGGACTCGGCCCGGGCGAGGAGTTCGACGCCGATAAGGCCATGGAGGGAGAGCTCTTCAAGCTCGGCATGCAACTGGAAGAGGTCCACGAAAAGGTGGACTGCAACAAACGTAGTCAAGGGACGCCGCGGTTACCCTTCCAGAATTTCTCGTTACCCGCGAGTGCGCGCGGAACTCCGGTAATGCACAACATGCGTAGCGCATCGGGTCCCGATCTGAACACTTCGGTGGACACCATGATTCAAAATGTGCCAAAACGAACTGACCAAGCGGATGTGAGTATTGGTTACCATGGCAACCCCATGGCGACTGTTGCTAGGACGGGCACCCCGTTGGACGGTAAGGTGATGCAGCTGCAGCAGGAGTACGGGGCGCTGATGGGCGAGTACGAGAGACTGAAGAGATTGCCCGCATCAGCAGAGAGGGACGGGCAGGTGCAGCAGTTGGTCAATGTTAGTATTATTAACCCATTCACACTCAAGAGTTCTTCTTGAAATATTGTCTGCTACTTTCATACTTTTGAAAATAACTTGGAAATGAAGCGAATTTTCACAAAATATTTGATGGAGATTTGTTGTTTGTCTTCTGATCAACATTTCTCCTTCAAATGTTTTTTCAAAATATGCTTTTGTAAGTTAGATATTTCCAAAATCGTCAGGCCTGTTTTGGCCGCTCTGAGTGCTAATGAGTAAAACTCTTCATGCCATAGTCATTATTGTTAGATATTGGTACAAATTTTGAGGGCTGATCATCGTTCCACCAGAGTGACCGATGATCATTTTTCATTTGGAGATGTTTTTTGTGCACTTTGACCCTAGCCCTTGTGCACAACATGTGTTGTGCATTTTTAATGAAATATCAGGATAATACCTGAAGAAACAAGGTCAAAATAATAATGGAAGCACAGAAAATTTGTCTTTAAATTAAACATAGATAGGAAAAACAGAAAGTATGCCATTCAATCATATGCAAATAATCGGGCAAAAATTTGGACAGAAACATTACAAAACAGTGAAAGTTGAATCTCACTTGCCCTGCCAGTCAATTAGTCGCCACAAAAGAGTCGTGCTCTTTTATAGGATACATGTAGTTCATTTTTTGTGTGTTGCAGGATCTGCAGGTGATCTGTGAGCAGGCGCCAGAGACTTTCTCTCACCAGCTTCCTTCAGAACTCCTTCAGCACCACGGCCCATCCACAGGATTGAACAGCCAGTCAACAGGCCACAGCTCTTCCATCCATGGGACATCCTCCCTCTGCTCACCAGACAAACAGGTGATTAGCAGTAGCTGATTAAGAAAGGGTTTGGGGGGGGTCGATGATCCCCCCCCCCCCCCCCCAATTACAATTAAAAGCTGTTATTTCTTTCTCAGATCTCTTAACCCTTCCAATGCTGAGGCTACTTTTGTCCAAAGCACAAGGATGCATCTTAAGCCTGTCACGTTAGTATTCATCAGAAAGCTCTTACTGATTACTCTCAGGTGAATACCTTTGTGCCAAGGTTTCAGTCATTTTCCAGCTTTTTTTGAATCATTTTGTATAGGCCAAATTAGCCACCACCATCATAAGGGTTAAGAACTTTCGCTCCTCAATCCTTTGCACTCCTCAATAGGAACTGCATTGGAGGAGGAGTTACTGCAAGAACTTCAGCTTGCTGCCTCAAAAAGTTGCAGATATATCCTGCCGTTTTAAAGTCTGTGGTAAACAAACACTCTATGAAATAGATCAATATCAGATACCACTAATTAAGCTTCGAAAATAAATAAATAATAAATCATATATATTTCACGTATGATACGAGAAGTTATTGTTTAACCATGAGCAAGTTGAGAATTATCTGGCATCCCATGATTAGCTGCTAATTAAAGGTAGCTCTATGAAATAGATCAATGTCTGGTATTATCAATAAAATATGGGAAGAATGCTGTAACATTTCATGTACATTTCACATATGATAAGTGAAGTTATTGTTTGACCATGAAGTAGATGTGAATCGCCTGGCATCCCTTATTTAGGCACTAATTACAGATAGCTCTCTGAAATAGATCAATGTCTGATATTACCAATAAGCTATGGAAAGAATGCTGTAACATTTCATATATATTTCACATATGATAAGTTATTTGACCATGAGGTAGATGTGAATTACCCGGCATCCCTTGATTAGGCACTAATTAAAGGTAGCTCTAATAATAATGAGATCGCCTTCAGCAGTTAGTGATCCGACTGGCTACATCCATTTACACAGCTAATTATAACACTAGAACACTCCTTAATGGCCAACCTGCCTCATAGGCAAGTGCTTCACTACCATAAAGCACAACCCATCAAGGGAACTTCAATCAAAGCAGCCCTCAGCGCCCCATTAATTAGAAAAGATGAAGGTAATTAACGAGAGAACAATAGACAGGTAAGGGACTGGATACTTTGGATGTTGATGGTGAACGAGATAATTGGTCAGAACAGGAGAGAGAGCACTGAAAGATTTGTTACGTATCGTGGCTTAAGTTCACCTCGAAGAATAACGGCAGGATCTGGTATGGTTATGAAAATGACTTTAAATGATTATTATACAAGATAGTTGAAATACAGTTGCCAAACATTATAAGGAGAGTTGTTTGTAATGGTCTATTTAACGTTTCTTTGTCAGATATTTTCCACGGTGTTCTTGCAGGCTAAGAAGAGTCAGGGAGATATGAAAATAGTCAGGCTTTTTTTTTGGGGGGGGGGGGGGGGGGGGGCGAAGCTGCAGGCACAAATAGTGTTGATAACCCTTCCAGTGCTGAGGCTACTTTCATGCAAAGCACAAGTCTGCAGATATTTTTGAAAAGCATCTAAACCCTGTCATGTTGGTATTCATTGGATAGCTCTCGTTGAGTACTTTCAGATGAGTACCCATGTGCCAGGGTTGCAGTGATTTTTCAAGGTTTTTGCATCATTTTGTATTTTACAAATAAACCACCAGCAGCATAAGGGTTAGAATATCAAATTGACAATTTCAGGTCCAGGTCGGTATTCCTGAAGATGTGAATGATGAGGATTATATTTCTACGAGCCCGGAGCCGAGGGCGGGCAGGAAAGGCATCCCACGCTACATTGCCAAATCCCGCCACGACCAGTACAATTCCTCAGACCCCAGCTCTCCATCCTCAACACACAGAGAGGACAAGATTGACAATACACAGGTAAAATATGTAAAATTCGCAAATTTGTGAGGTGGGAACTTAGACAAAAGTTGACAGTTGTGACATTTTTGGGCACCACAATATACTCTTATATTACAACTAGACATGTATTTACTTGTTGAAATAAGGCATACTATCTTTAAACAATGTCATAGGAATTATTTTGAGGTGGAAAACTTTAAATGCTTGAAATTGACATTTTAAGAAATTACTCTCAATTTTGGTGTCCAGAGAGATGACTTTTGAGGGTTTGGGTGACCATATGATGCTGTTCTGGCCAAGACTATGTTGTGAGGTATATTTCGGTGCCACAGACATGAATGGATGAAATACATATGGATTGGTATCATAGAAAAAATCAATGTATTGTCTTGAATATTTCTTCACTTCTATTGCAACAGAGATTCTATTGTTATCTCCATATTCTATTGTTAGTAACTTACCACCCATGTTGGATATTGATCCATTAAGGACATAGATCAAGAACAATGCTATTTCCTGTATAGATCAGGTGTAAGAATGGAATCAGACAAACAATTGTAGTTAGAACATGGGTGGTCTGATATTGTTTATAAAGGAGATCAACAGTGACCCTTTTATGCTTGAAGTATTATGGTATTATCATTCTAGAAAATTTTGGAAAATATTTGAAGGTGAAAAAAGTTTTCAACAACTTCCTATCGCAACAAGTTAGAAAGCCAGAACGAAGAGGAAATTCCCCACAAAAAGTTCCAAGATATATTTTAGTTGCAAAAGTACCATAGACAGCCCTCCATAACGCCGCTCATTTATTTAGTGAACAGGCCAACCCACTTATGTGGATCCAGCAGAGATGGTTCCATGACTGTGGTCGAGGGATCCGCCGTGGCCTAGTGGTTACGATGCCTGGCTCCCAAGCGTGAGTTGCAGGTTCGAGTCTCCGCTGGATCCCCAAGCGTGTTGGGCTGGTCGCTATATAAATGTGCGGTGTTGTGGAGGACTGTCTATGGTCCTTCTGTAACTGAAAGACCCCTTGGAACTATTTGTGAAGAGTAGGGTTTCTATCTCGTCGCGATATGACCTAAGCTGTTGAAAGCGACGTAAAACCCAATTCCTTCCTTCCTTCCATGACTGTGGTAGCATAAAGTAAAGAACCATGCACACATACATGCATGCTGGATGATCCAATTCATTTAGATAAGAGCCTGGCTCCCCAATCAAAAAGACATCCTTCATAGCTGTAAAATGAGGGCAATTAGCTGTCAGAACTTTGTGCTCATTTCATGGTCCACTCTAATATGTCACGTGACTTAATGGGGGACCAACATTTCATGAGATTGTCACACATAAACAGCCTGCTACTGGATTTTGGCCAATAGTCTCCATTGTAATTAAGGATCAGACCTTTGTGAGGAAAATTACAATTTGGCCTCACAAGGGTTAAAGTATACTATGTTTAACTTGTCCTTGTAAGGAAATACCTGCAATTTTTGATTTACATGCCCAGGGCAGGTATTTTGTCTTATCCTGGTTTGGTACTTCATATTCTGTCGTTGCTTTATTGTGATAACATAATATATCACCACATGGGTCCAAGCATTATTTCACCTTTCCTAGTTATTCAATACTTTAGATATTGATTTTATATGCCCAGGGCAGGGATTATTGTCTTATACTTACATGGGTTCAATCATTATTTCACCTTCCTTTGTAATCCAATACCTGAGATATTGATTACCTTGTTGTGATAACAATAGGTGTCTCTTATGGAGTTCATATCGCTATAGGAATCCCAAGTATTATTTCATCTTTGCTTGTGGGAAAATAGCTTGATATTGATTTGACCTGCGTAGGAAATATCTTAGTGTCTGGTCTTGGTTTGTTACTTCATACTCTGTAGCCTGGTTCTCAGACTGAATTAGAAATACTGCCATGCCACCACTACTGGGTAGGTGTGATGTCTCCCTCAACCTATAGATGGCAGCACAGTTTTCAGAAATTGCAGTTTGGAACTCAGCTCAAGTGTGTCTCCCTTAAGGATTTATTCAGAACTAAACCTGGAGTGAAATTAACCCAGGTTAGATCAGTGAGACTAAGGAAAGATCCAGATAACACAGACTTGTAGCAAGTATACATACTCTTTTGCCTTGTTGGAGTTATATAAGTTAATTTAATGTCGTGTCACACCAGCACACATATATATATATATATATATATATATATATATATATATATATATATATATATATATATATATATATATATATATATATATATATATATATATATATACATATACATATACATATATACATATACATATATATACTTATACATAAATACATACTTACATATATTCACAAGGTTTTATCACTTTATCATTTCCCCTTTGGTTTATAGGGCACCACCCTGGGTAGCTACAGCAGTATCCCGGACAGCGTTCTCTCTACGCCCGTGTCGCACCAGCGGGCGTCCTCAGGCAAGTCTTCTCGGGATCGCCATCAGGGCGGCGCTGTGGAGCCAGACGTGGACAGCGGCTTCATCGGCTCAGAGAGCAGCAGGCAGTCCTCGCAGCCGCAGATATACAGACCAGCAAAGGACAGGTACTGTTAATTCTCTGTAATTTGGAATACTTTTTAATGATTATAGTTTTTATGGGTTGAGGGTGGCCCATGTTTTATGAAAATATGGACAAAGCAGAGAGTAATAGTTGTCCATACTATGTGAAATACATGTAGCTACTAGAGATAGATTAAGGGTGGTCCTTATTTCCCAATGATTACTTTGCAAGATAATCATTGGGGGTGGTCTAAATTCGGAGAATTTAAGGCACGCTACAGTAGCACATTAACCCTTATGCTACTGGCGGGTAATTTGGCCAATACAAAATGATGCAAAAACCTGAAAAATGATTAAGTGGGTATTCAAATGAGAGTACTCAGCAAGGGCTATCCGATGAATGCCAACGTAACAAGGTTTAGATGGTTTTCAAAAATCGTTGTGTTCTTGTGCTTTGGACGAAAGTAGCCTCAGCATCGGAAGGGTTAATACTCCTTTGTACTTACCTTTTCTCCATCCGGGACTCCAGGGCTGAGCTAAATATGCATTAATTAAATTGCTGCAATATTAACACGGTATACAGTAACTAACTGCTGTTTATTCTACAGGCAGAAACAGCAGAGTGGCAGTATCGCTCCATCGCGGCCTGGCTCTCTACAGATACAGTCATCCCACATGTCGGCACCAGGGGGAGCCACCTCCGGCAGCGACATCAGCGCGCCCGAGATCCGACCCAGCCGCACACAGAAACACAGCCGTCCCGGCTCAGGGAACAGAGCTAATAAACAAGCACAGCAACAACGTCAACAACAACAACAACAACAACAACAACTGCAAAATCCACACCATCAGCAAGGTAAAATAATCAAATTAAGGAATAGGCTTTGTCATAGGGGTGTCATCGATAGACGCCAAGTCGATGCGCAGCTAAATGAGACCATGTTGATAGATGCAACTTCGAGCATGTTACGGCGTATCGAATCGAAAAATATATCAAATTAATGGAATCGATAAAATTTGATATCAATGACATCACTACTTTGTCATAACTCTGAAGTTAGAGATTACCTTCCTGAAACTGGTTTAAACAATCGTGGCATGAAATGTCTTCATAAAGAAATCACTAAGAAAACTGAATGAACAATTTGAGCTGTTTCCATTTTTAGGTTTTACTGTAAGCATTTTTTCTTTCTTCTCGTTTTAGATGTCAATTCTTCAGGTCATCACCAGTCACAGAGAAGACAGAGAAGCAGCGATCGTGCCGCCGGGCGAGCAGGAAGTGACGTATCTCGTCGCCGTGACGAACAGCAGGATCGCAGCATGACCTCTGACGACTCTGTTGTGTCGTTAGCTTCACGAAGAAGCTCTGTGAAAAGGTGAGCCCTATCAGTATTCCCACTTTGATAATTACAGTAGCTATACATTTGTTATATTGATAATAATTATACGCCTACTACTACTATTACTACTACTACAACTACTACTACTACTACTACTACCACTACTACTACCACTTCTACTACTACCACTACAATTACTAACTACTACTGCTACTACTACTACTACTACTACTACTACTACTACTACTACTACTACTACTACTACTACTACTACTACTACTACTACTACTACTACTACTAACATCACTACTTGGCATAAGTATTTGTGAAAATGATAACAAAATCAGGGAGACCTCTGGTCATATTTGGTGCTACCTAAATGATGATATTCTCTGCATATAAAATTTTCTTAAGAAATCTTTTGGCTTATTTTTAGTGCAAAGTTGCAAGCCCTCCAAGATGAGATTCAGAAATTGCGAGACGAGATGCACAGGAGAAATTCCCAGCCATCGGAGACTGCCAAGCACATGGATGAGAGGAGACAGAGTCTCAGAGCTAGAGAGGGCAAGGAAAATGTGTCACCGCACGTTCAACAGAAAAACAGCAAAAATCATAGACAAAACTCGTCTCACGTTAGAGATAGGGAGCTGGACAGAAACTACGAGGCTCGGCCACCTAGTGAGCGGAGTATGAACTATGTATCAATGCAGAGGGATTCTCGGGAAAATGAGAGAAATAGTGCCGTGCCTCCTGGTGATAGAAATCGGAACTATGCGTCGAGGCGGAGAGATTCATCGAATAAAAATCTGAGAAACGAGAGCCAGTATTTGTCCGATAATGACAAACAGGATGGTCAGAGAAATCACGATGCCTACAGAAAAGACGTACCTGGTGATCACCGGAGTAAGCGAGAGAATCTTCGGAATAGACCAAAAGGGGATCGGCACTATGGAGGTGAGCGAAACCACTATCGGAGTCGTAGTAATCTTAGTGACGACGAGGATGATCGTCATGGCGATTTTCCCGCGGAAAGAGAGTTAGATCCGGAACTGCAAGAAAGACTTTTCCCTCCTTCTATGAGGTCGGACTCCAAAAAGTATGACTATGCATCTCGAGATCGAAGGCAATACGAAACATCGCCTACGAGGTCTTATGGGTCAAGGTTACGGAACCATCCTAGAAGCCAAGCCGAGAATGGTCATGATTATTCCGAATCACCCTATAGGGAAACTGTAATAAGGAGAGATTATATCGCACAGAGGGACCCTATGGAAAGGTCACGCTATGACAATACACGGGATTATAGAAATCAAAATGAGTATCTGGATAGGAGGCGCCACATGTATGACTCACCCTATAGGGGGCGCTCCTCTGACGAGAGCAGGTGGCGTGGTCATGAGGAGACTACCTCGGCTCCTCTGGCCAGAGGGGACCTGAGTCGTGACTTTTCGCAGTATTCTAAGATGGCCGCCTGTCCCACGTGTGGGGTCAGGGAGTCTCATTCGCATGCTGGACTGTCATGGCCGCCTGCGAGAGAAATTCACAACCAATCATATAACACCTATAGGCCACCAGATGGAGAAAATTACAGTAATGCCAATTACAGACAGCCAAATAACTATAGAGTACCTGATAGAGGAAACTATAGTAACATTGACTTCAACCAGCCAAATAATAATAACAGGTTTCAGGGAAGAGAAAACTACAGTGATGGACATTATGATCGGTTGAATCATCATGGTAATGGTCCACCAGCCTATCACAATGTACCACGAGCTGGATACCCGTCTCACCCGTCACAGCCAGCTATGGTTGGGCACAGCCATCCAGCCCAGCCACAACCACCAGTACAGTCGGGTATTCCTGCTTCACAGCCGGCCATGGCCGGGTACAGCCAGCCGTCACATTTGTCACAGCCAGCTATAGTTACTCACAGCCATCCAGCCCAGCCACAACTACCCGTACAGCCAGCTATTCCTACTGCACAGCCAGCTAATGTTGTCCCTCAACCGGCAATTTCAGGATACAGCCAGCAAAGTTACAACCCACAATACAGCCAACCAGCTAACACAGTAGTCGTCTCAGCGACCCAGCCTATTCAGCCAGCTACTAGTGTGCAACCAACCATCTTTACCCAACCGGCTCAAAATGTTCAACCAGTTTACGTACAACCACCGTCTATAGTAGGAATGTCGAACCAGCCAAGTGGGGTCTATCAGCAGCCGGCTACTGTGGGAGTAATTCAGCAACCGGGCGTTGCACAGCCAGCTGCTTTGGGCGTTGTTCAAGCAGGCGGTGTGCATCCAGGTACTCCCGGAGTGAGTTTCGTACAACCGGGTGTGGCCGGGGTTAGTCTCGTTCAACCAGTAGCAGTGCAGGCCCAGCCGGTGTACGTCACCAGCACGCCAAGTCAACCAACACGGTAAGAAAATTAATCCACTCGATCATATCTGGAAAATGCACTTCATGCTTAGAGAAAGATGAAACACAACACAACAGTGAAACCTCTCATTGTGAACACTATTTCCTGGTTCCCTTTTATAACCCACTCGATAGTAATACTTGGAAAATGCATTTCATGCATTCGTGCATATAGCAACCTCTATGAGAAATAGAGGAAACACAACTTACAATTAAACCTCTTATTGTGAACACTTTCTACCGGTCTCTCATGTATCTTTTACATCATGAAAAGACCTTTTTAATGTGAACGTTTTTGCCCTGTCTCAAGGTGTTCATATCTCGGAGGGTTCACTGTACATCAAATACCTCCATCAGAATGTTTGTAACTATGAAACAAATACACTTTTCTCTGATAACCAGGTCTGTTTGGTCATGAATTGGTTAATATTGTGAAAATACCTACAGATATCCTTGTGCATAGTCTGAGCCAGCACAGTGTCTGGGTCTCATTTGGACACCCCAACCCTCAAAAATCAACCCTCAGGACACCCAAATTTTTTGTGATGAATTTCTTTAAATATCAATTTCAAAGCATACATTTATTTGATTCACCTTGATATAATTCCAATGACTTTGTATAAACATATCATACCTTATTACAATGAGTAAATACATGATTATGGGTGTTATCTGAATATATTATTCTCCCCTGAATAGTAGGATGCCCAAAACTTTTGAAATTGCCATATTTGGGCACACAGTTTCTAAATCATGGCTAAGACCCTCTCACACATGTACAATGGTCCTGTTTCTCTAATTCAGGTCTCCAGAGGTTGAGCGTCCAGCTCCGAAGGCTAGAGGCGGCGCATTGACCCCTGGTGGCAAGGTGAGGTACTACATCAGAGAGTACGGTGAGGTGGGGAGCAGTACAGACGAGGAATCCTCGCGCAGGGCCAGGAGAAGAAGGTAAAGATTGCAACCTTATTTCTATTCAGCGGAATGTTGAGTTAAATACCCAGAAATATGCAAGCAATGTAATAAAACTGAAAAGAAAACGGTTTTCAAATCTTTAAATCCTCAATAAACAATACATGCCTTTCTAGCATATGTTATAACTTATTTCTGGCAAGTCAAAAACTATGTAGGGCAAGTAAAAAAAAATCATCAACTACTTACCCTGTATGGTAATGGTAAGTTAGTTCTGAGAATTATGTCTGTGCCTGTTAATAAGTAATAGTAGATTATAGTACAGTTCCAAAGTTAGGTGAAACACTGAAATATTTTAAATATCAACACTTATGCGGCTGATGGCTAATCTGGCCAATACAAAATGATTCAAAGAAGCTGAAAAATGACTGAAACCCTGGTACATGGATACTCATCTGAGAGAACTCAGTGAGAGCCATCTAATGAATACCAACATGACAGGGTTTAGATGCAGAGGTTTAGACTTGATTTTTCGAATACAGGACATCAGAACCAGTAATATTTGTAGATTACTGGTCCTTCAATTTTTTTACCGGTCCTGTCACCGAACCTGCCTCCTCATCATACTTAAGCCACTCATATGCCTGAAGCCACTTTTGATTTAATGATCTTTTTCTCTTAGTTTTTTCATAAATTTTCTATCAGATATGAAAAAAATTATGATTATGACATTATTTAAAGGTTAATTCAATACTTGTAAATACATGCTAACTTGGATATTCATATTTTCAAAGAAACATTTTGGCTTTATCTATGGAAAACAATTTTCTGTAGTTTGACAGTCAAGTACCACTGCTACTGCTACTGCAGGACAATTACCTCTTAAAAGCTGACATTTCCTCACAGCCAGGTGTTGTGATCAAGCAGACAACACATGGACCATCCCACTTCCTGAAGCTACAAGCAGCATTCATAAACACGGCACCCACTGAGAGACCCAATTTAGGTCAATTAAATGACGGTGGCAGGCATGCAATGCTGTGTGTTGCTTCTGCCAGTGGGTTGCTTCCCTGGTAACAGTGCACTGGAAACTCAAGTGCTATAAAGTCAAGTGCTACACTAGGCCATCCACTTGAGTTACAGGACATTTTGGGCAGATGAAAAGAATGAATTATCGGTCCTGCCACTTTATTACCTGTTAATGTCCGAGGACCGACGTTTAAGCTAGACCTCTGTAGATGGTTTTCAAAATTCTTTGCATCCTTGTGCTTTGGTCAAAAGAAGTCTTAGCATTGGAAGGGTTAAACCCAATGCATTCTTGGCCTTATGAATAAATAGAAAAAATCATCAATAAGTGTGATATATGAAAAACTGAAATCGAGCAAGAACAACCATTTTGAATAATATATTTCTCAAAATATTTGCTTTTTCACAACAATATTTTCATGTGTTAGACCATCTACTCCAGAGGGAGTTAAAGGGGAACAGTCCTGAGGGCTTACATATGTATATTATATATTACTTATATATTACATATTTACATATTTTTCTTGTCTAAAATTCTTTCCTAATGAATTTTATGCCTACTTTCAGGAGCAGGAGTTTGCCGAGAAAGAGAAAGGAGAGTAGCAGGAAGCAATACAGCTACTACGAGGAGGAGGTGGAGGTAAGTGACTCTTAACCCTTATGCTGCTAGTGGCTAATTTGGCCAATACAAAATGATGCAATAAACCTGGAAAAATGATTGAAAGCCTGGCAAATGGGTACTCATCTGAGAGGTCTCAGCTAGAACTTTCCCGATGAATACCAACATGACAGGGTTTAGATGGTTTTCAAAAATCTTTGCATCCTTGTGCTTTGTACGAAAGTAGCCTCAGCATTGGAAGGGTTAAAGGAACACTACAGGCTCGACTAAGTTTCTTCTTAAAGGAGCACTTCAGACTTAAAGAAGCTGTCTTAAAAAGCTTTTCCAAGTTCAAATAAGTTGATTCTTGAAGTACTAGAAATAGCTATTTTTTTAAAGGAGCACTTCAGGTTCATTTAAATTTTCTCTGAAAGGAGCACCACAGATTCAAAGAAACTGCTTCTTAAAAGGGAAACCTAGGATCAAAGAAGCTGGCTTTTAAACATGGTTCAAAGCTTAGAATAGTAACTTGATATTAGAATAGTAACTTGATCAACATGTTAAAACCTTTACCCTTCTCTGCAACCTCAGTGGTACCACCTCATACTAATTTGTATATCTTATTATCATTATTATTATTACTATTATTATTAGTAGTAGTAGTATTAGTTGTAGTACTATTAGTACTACTATTATTGTTATTATTATTATTATTATTATTATTATTATTATTATACTATATATATTTTTTTCTTGCAGGAGAACAATGAATATCTTGAGAAGTCAATAGACTCGGCTTCCAAGATTGCTGACCAGTTGAGAAGTATGTCCCACGGAATGAGGGAAAGTCTCAAGGGAGATCTCAGCAGGTCCTTGCACAACAGCTATCTCGTAGCGGGATACACATAGTGATAGCATCCAAAAGATTCACCACATTTCATAAAGGTCCTTACAGAATGGGAGGACTATGTCCCAAGATGTGCAAGAGATCGAGTCACAAGGGAGATCTCACAACATGATACACGAAGTGGTAGCACCCAAAAGACTCACCAAGATTCATGAATGTCTTTACAGCATGGGAGGAGTATGTCCTAAGGCATGCAAGAGAGTTTCAAGGGAGATCTCAGCAGGTCCTTGCACAACAGCTATCTCATAGCAGGATACACATAGTGATAGTGAAAGACTCACCATGTTTCATAAAGGGCCTTATAGAATGGAAGGAGTATGTCCCAAGATGGGATACATGTAGTGGTAGCATCCAAAAGACTCACCAAGATTCATGAAGGTCCTTAGAGAATAGAAGGAGTATTTTCAAGGCTTGCATGAGAGTTTCAAGGGAGATCTCAGCAGGTCCTTACAGAACTCGTAGCGGGATACACATAGTGATAGCATCCAAAAGACTCACCAAGATTCATGAAGGTCCTTAGAGAATAGGAGTATTTTCAAGGCTTGCATGAGAGTTTCAAGGGAGATATCAGCAGGTCCTTACAGAACTCTTAGCGGGATATACATAGTGATAGCATCCAAAAGACTCACAAAAATTCATGAAAATCCTTACAGAATTGGAGGAGTATGTCCCATTAGACATGCAAGTGATTCTTTAAAGGGAAATCTCAGCATGTCCCTGCAGAACAGCAGGATACACATAGTGGGAAATATATAGTGATAGCATCCAAAAGACTCACCAAGATTAATGAAAATCCTTACAGAATTGGAGGAGTATGTGCCATTAGACATGCAAGAGAGTCCCTACAGAACTGGTGGGGGATATACATAGGGGGGTATACATAGTGATAGCATCCAAAAGATCCGTGAAGGTCTTTATAGAATTGGAGGACTATGTCTCAAGGCATGCAAGAAAGTCTCAAGGGAGACCTAGCTCTGAGCATGTTTGGAAATAGTTTTTTGAGTATAGATATCACGAAATCTGAATTGCAAAAACCAATGCCAGGCTGTTCATGTTTTGGGATCTTATACAGTTTTGTTCCACTATGGTCATGTTACACATCAAAATGAATACAAATGAATACCAACATGACAGGGTTTAGATAATTTTCAAATATTTTTTGCGATATTGTGCTTTGGACGAAAGTAGACTCTGCATCGCAAGGGTTAACAACAATTAGAACATACTTGCATGTCACTCTTTTATGCAAAAAGAAGAGTAATAAAACTGCTGATGTTTAAGACCAGAAATATTTTGAATTTTCGCATTAAAAACAAATTTAAGAATACATTTTCCTTCCTGTTTCTATTTGGTTTTAACACAATAATTTTTAGGGTGCTCTTATGGTCTGATGTTTATGGGCACTTTCAATACTAATTTATTGTATAAATGATTCAAATATTCCAAAAAGAAGTGAAAAAATGCTTATTTGTATATTTGATTCCTTAATCATCAGAACTACCTTATCAGGTGGAATTCTCTAAAGGACACATTGAACATATCTAAAATAATTATTTGATTGAAGACTACGGTGCTCTTGAGTATCAATGGGTTGAATTATGTTATCCCTTTTGGTCTGATACAAATGTACATGTTCAATGAAAAATTCTTGTATCAATATAATATTCAAATATTATATAAAAGCTCTTTTGCATGTCCGGGTGTTTAATGATTTTTTCAGTCGAATAGTTTAATGAATATAGACAATATTTTTATAACTTGCATAAATATGCATGTTTATTTAAAAAAGACCAGTCATCAAAACTTCTTTTTTCAGATGAATAATTTTAGAGGTTATATAAAACATATCTAAACAATCTTCGATATCATAAGTAACATGTATCTACACAATGCTTGTTTATATGACCACTGCAATACTCCCAAGTATTAGTGGATTAAATCGCACAGTCCCAACTTACATATAGTATTATTTTTACAAGATGAATTTCCTATGGCTTTAAAACAAGATTTATTTCTTATGAATTTAATGAAACCAAGTCCCATTTTTAAGTTAGATTTATGTTTGCCACATTTTTGTGTGTGATAGCTTGTATATAGCGGTATGATTATTGTAAATGTAATTTTCAAATTTATTTTGAAATGTTTATTTTACTGTTGTCCCAATAGTAGAGGAAGTATAATTGTGTTAATTGTACCTAAGAGAAACAGACCACTGGCAGGTACCTCAATAGTGAAGTTTGTGGACGTTTGTGATTTTAGGAGTCTGAGTTAGTCAGGCTACCTCCATTGTTGGACCCTGGTATCAGTATACAAATATGACATCCCAGTGGGGGTAACATTATACAAATATGCCATGCCAGTGTGGGTAACATGACGGAATGTTTCCCCGAGGGAGGATGGTTTTCCCGAGGGCGGAGCCCGAGGGAAAACCATCCTCCTGAGGGGAGACATTCCATCATGTTACCCACACTGGCATGGCATATTTGATTTAGTATACCGAACAAACCCGTTTGTAATTGTAAACAAAGCAATGTCACAGATGACTGGTGATTCACACATTCCCCGCTAGGTGTCACTAGTGGCAAAGGGCAACATGAAGCCCTCACTGATGGCATCAGGCAACATGATGATTGTTCACTGTTAAGTCAGCCAATCACGGCTTACGATCTTAAAGTGAGGTATAATAATGTATTTTGGCTAATCTCCCCCTCTACTTATGCAACCGAACTGTAACATGAAGTAGGTGACTGATCTCTAGGTAATTGTAATGATTAATGCAATGTCTTACTTTTGGATACCACACATATGTATTAACCCTTATGCTGCTGGTGGCTGATTTGGCCAATACAAAATGATGCAAAATTCCTGCAATATTCCTGCAATATTCCAGAAACCCTGGCAAATGGTACTTATCGGAGAGTACTCAGCGAGAGCTATCCAATGAATACCAACAAGACAGGGTTTTGATGCTTTTCAAAAATATATGCGTCCTTTTGCTTTGGACGAAAGTAGCCACAGCATTGGAAGGGTTAATCTGATAACATTTTATACCACACAGTTCTGCTGTTTAGTCCCATTAATCTGATATCATATTATTGATTTATGCAACCGATACCCAACAGTTTATTGTTTAATTCCATGTCATTTTGCTCAATAACCTGATATCATTTTACTAGTTTATGCAATTGATACCACATAGATTTGTTTAATTTCATGCCATTTTTGCCAGTTCATCTGCTATCATTTTATTGGTTAAATGCCACACAGTTTTATTGTTTAACTCTATGTCATTATGTCCATTAACCTGATATCATTTTACTAGTTTATGCATATTTTGAGAGTTCATAATAGGTTTATACTCTCTGGATGCATTTGTAAATATTATTTAGGTATTAAGTGTTTGATCAACTGTCATTTTATGGATACTCACATCTTTTATGTAGTGAGCTATTGTTTTGAGACCATGCACTACTCCGTCCAGTAATGCAGTATTCTTAGTACTGCAGAAGTCAATTAGTGCAAAGGTCAATTAGTACAAAGGTGAATTAGTGCAAAGGGAGAGTAAGCTAGTATAGTGAGATTGTGTATAATTTACATGCATTTGGGTAATGATTTGTGATAGCAATACTGACCCTGTAATCCCTTTATCCCTGTTGTACTGCAGCCCATTTGTGGTGAATCTTTGAATGGAAAATATATTAAGCAGAAATATTCATTGCGATCCTGGCAAGGGAAATCTACATTATCCCATTATGCTTGTAGCAGCCGAAAGCAGCCTGACGATTTTGGTAAAATCTTTGAAGGTGAATTCTAATTCAGGAAATTATTTGATAGGGAAATGTAAATCCAAATACTACCAACAAATCTCTTTATATAATTTATTTTATGAAATAATTCTGAGTTTTCAATTTGTTGTCAAAAATATCATAGACACAAACAACAAATTCTTGTGAAAATCCTAAGCATTAGCGGGTCATGTACATTACATGATTCCTGCTAATTTTATAGGAGCCACAGAATTAAAAAAAAACTGGTGCCCCCCAAAAGGTACCTCCTGTCATAATTTACCTGTTACCTGTCATCTTTCCTGAAACATATGTGCATGAGGAGGTGCGAATTAGCCTGAAAGATATCACAGTGAAATCTGCCAAAATTCACCTCTACAAGCCAAACAAGGAGATATTGTTTAGTGCCCAGTTGCATATATATCTTGGTGAATCCCAAGTGTCCTTGCTTCTATCCTTACCTTTAATTTTGAATAGACAATCCATATCTTTAAGGCAAGAATTTCATTTAAACTACCCTTAACACCGAGACAAGCTTTAAATATTCAAGGAAAAACATAATTGCCCTTAGAATCTAAGGGTTATAGGAGATCCCTTCACAGTTGTTGTGATATGTAAGGGCCTCTGTAAGTGAATATCTTCTATTTTAGGGTATTATCTGTTCAATATTATAGTTAGTATTCCCAACAGATAGAATTGAGGGAGACTTTGGCCCCTAAGAGAACCTTAAGGAATTCCTTACCCTATGATATTTTACGCAACTGGACCCAGGTCTGAGTGGTTCTTTTCACTCGAACTCCAGATGTTTGCTTTTGTGACAATTTTGGAAAATATTGTTATTGGGATTTTAGAAACACCAGGGAAACAATGTGATTTGTGTTTATACCAGTATCTGTCGTCCCAGGTGTTAATATGTGTTCATAATGAGATTAAAAAAGAGATGTATAGTTTTGTGAAGTAACAGAGAATTGAAAACTAAGCTTCGTTGTTGTTTTTCTTATATCATGCCATGCCTACTCAAAACCAGCTGGTGCTGATCTCTTTAACCCTTATGCTGCTGGTGGCTAATTTGATCAATACAAAATAATATGAAAAAAGCTGAAAAATGACCGAAACCCTGGCAAATGGGTACTCATCTGAGAGTACTCGATGAGAGCTTTCAAATGAATACCAAGATGATAGGGTTTAGATCATTTTCAAAGATTCTTGAGTGATTGTGCCTCAGACAAAAGTAGTCTCAGCATTGAAAGGGTTAACCTATGCGAGTCCACAAAGTAATTTTTACCCTCTTATTTCTCATGCCAAGTAGTATTTAATGGGAATAATGGGCCTTACCTCTGTGGTAGGCTTTAAAAAACTTGTTGCCAAAGGTTTTAAGGGTTTCAGTCTTGGCAATGCCCTAAAAAACAGAATAGTTCATTTTGGCTATCGGAAGGGTAAATTTAGTGAAATACAAAGCTGGATTGTATTACTTTATTTTGGGATACAGGGGTTTAAAAATGTAGCTCAAATTTGCCCTTCCTAAGTTCCTATACTGGTAACTTAGTGTAAAATATCTTAATTGGCAATTGTCAGCTATTTACTAAAAGGTACCTTTATCAAGAATTTATAGTCATATCATATCATATCCATGCAATATGCTGGTGATAAAAACATAAAACCAGTACAATTTAAGTATACAGATAATGGTATTCAGTCATAACTCCAACGGTCATGCCTGTATTGTCAAAGACAGCCTGCCAATTTAGACCTCTCTCTAATTTTTTTCACAAAATATTAGAAGAAAAAAACGTTGATCAGTAACTAATAAATATCAACTATTTCCAACCTAAGTCAATTTCAAATGTTTTGAAAATGCAGACAAGCCATCCCAAGGAGATTGAAGGATGGTTAACCATCATTGGCGGGGCCCTCAGGCCACGCCTATCTGGGAAGCCGGTTTCAAATATCTATGGTCCGGACGGCCATGTTGGAAATGCTGAGGCCGGACTGAATATAATTCTCTTTTCTGATTGGTTATGATATAAATCGTGCCTTCCTTATTTTAATTTAGCATGAAGTTTTTAAATATAAAAAATATTTTAAGCGGAAATAAAGTATATTTTTCAGTATAGGAAGGAAAATTACTAAAGAAAAAAATTACTATGTGTATAGAATGAAATCAGGAGACTTCGTAACCAAACTGGTTCGTAACCAAACTGATGCGTACCCAAGTAGCTTCGCACCCAAGAGATTTCGAAGTCGAAGTTTCATTTCTACAAAAATGATACAAATCTAGTCATTATAAATTATTTTCCTCTATAATGTTAATGTTCTTTATACAACCGGTTCCCTCACAAGTTCATAAATAACTTGGCCCCGCCTTTTGACTATTGATGCTTTGCATCTACAACCGTACTTGTTTTAACCTGTTCCTGTTGGTTATTCTCAAGATAGTGGGTGTTTTGGAATGGACCAAAGCTGGTGGATTCTGTTCAGAAATTACTGGACAAAACAATGCAACATTTCTATAAGCATCAACATGTTTTATTCAGTTATTTACACATATGGTCTTTACACAATGTACTTCAAAAATGTGACATTTTCAAACAAATTGGTAAATGATATAACACACTGATATCTTTTAATTCATTTGAAGTAAGTTATATTTTTCAATAAAATATTATTTTCTTAACCCTTATGCTGCTGGTGGCTAATTTTGCCTATACAAAATTAAGCAAAAAACCCCATCAAAACAATGTCATTTTGGTATTTATTGGCTAGCTCTCACTGAGTACTCTCAGATGAATACAAATGTACTATGGTTTCAGTCATTTTGCAGGTTTTTTTTGTATCATTTGGTATTGGCCAAATTAGCCACCAGTAGCATGAAGGTTAAATATTTTTAGATTCAATGCTTTAGACCTGTTTGTTCATAAAAGCATAAAAAAACACACACCTGGAGATGAAGTCTATGCTAAAAGAATTTTCGAAGCTAGTTCCACACATGGAATTCCATGTCCCTTACCTCTTTCATGCCATGAACAACATACCCATTCCATGTGTGGATTTCAATGCATGGAAAAGGCTGCAGGTAGCAACATTAGTGCTTGCAAACTTGCCATGGCAAGTAAATATTGCTGCAGGGCAAGAATAAATCTCAACTTTCTTGCCCATCATGGCAAGCTGAAATTCCAAAATTTGTATTATTCAATAATCAACAAATTAAATGCATAAATGAAATAGATTTATGTTTTAACATGGTAATATGAACAATGAAACAATGAAAATGTACCACAAAACAGTGTTTTATTAAAAAAAAAATTAACTGAGATTTAGGAAGCAATGAAAATATACCACAATGTAGGGCTCAATTTTCAAACTGTTCAACTGAGATTTAAAGTTTTTCTAGGCAATTGAATTGTTTTTTTGGGGGGGGGGCTATTTAATTTAGTACCAACTTGCCCACTCAGTATGACAAGTCAATTACAAACTGTTAGTGGGTTCCTGGTCTGGGAGTTCAATGCTAGACAAATCATCTTTGGCCCTCCTTTCTTGCATCGAACATTCTTATACATAGTTGTCATGAGTGGGTTAACCCTAAATTCCATGATTTCATTTATTTCACTGTATACATTTATGACTAGAATTCTGTGACTATTTATTTCACTGTATATATTTATGACTAGAAGTCTGTGACTATTTATTTCACTGTATATATTTATGATTAGAATTCTGTGACTATTTATTTTACTGTATATATTTATGACTAGAATTCTGTGACTATCTATTTCACTGTATACATTTATGACTAGAATTATGTGACAACACTTAGGCTAGACTAGAACCAATTAATTATATTGGTGATATCAATTCCTGCGTAAACCCATTCATGTCTGAAGCAGCCAAAAATGTCCGGACTACTTTGGTAATATCTTTGTGATCACTACATTTTGCAAGAAGATATTCAAATTGATGATTAAGTCCTAAAAAGCATTTTTATTTCGAATACTGTGTGAATCATGCTTGATTCAACCCATTCACATCTGAAGCATACACAAGAACTAACACTTATGTAAATATTTTGATAACAAAACATAATTTCTGAGAAATAGTTGACAGAGAATTGTTGTTCCTGTTGGGTTTAACAATCTCTCCTTAAATATTTTTCGAAATTTTACTAAATTTAGAGAGTTTTCAGGCTATGCGTACACTTCAGATATGAATAGGTTATAAGTTATTTACACATGTATCGTAGACCAGGAAAACAAATTTATATAAATCTCCAGGAATTGAACAGATTAAAAATGTCTGTTCTTTTTGAATGAAAAATGAACAACTACTTCCTGACATGAGAGAGATTGATAAGTTTTGCTAATACGTTCTGTGCCAGCAGAGCTAAGTGGGAGTTCTAGAAGAATTTACGCTGCTTCATTCATACTGGAGATGTACTTGAAGAGTGTCGTATGGACCCATCATTCTTTTGATAATAATTTAAGTATAAAGCATTAATTTGCAAACTATTTGGATTTGGAACAGGACATTCAACTTCTATGAGTGTTTCAACTTCTATGAGTGTTCTTCCTTTTCAGTATTCAGAAGTAAGCGCTGATTATGAAACTGTAATGTTTACGCTTTTCTTAACTTGTTTAAATCAATCCCCTAGAATTCTCAAAGCTCTAAGCGCCTCATGCAGAGAGATCATAGAGTCAGACTTGGTGGTCACAGGGTCTTAGCCAGCAGGGTGTCTAGGCATCATTTGGACTCCCAAACCCTCCAAAAACACCCATCAGGACACCCAAAAATTTAGGCGAGGAATTTCTCGAAATGCATATAAGCATATAATTGATTTTTTCACCTCAATTTAATTCCTATTACATTGTGTAGGAATATTATGCCTTTTTTCAATGAATTAATACATGGTTAGGTTGTAATCTGAGTATATTATGCTCTCCCTTAAAAGCAGGATGCCCAAAAAATTCAATAATAACCAATTTAGGGCACCCAGATTCTAAATCCTGGCTAAGACCCTGTTGGTGGATGTCATTTAAAAATCACTTGAGGCAAATACAGTGAAACCTCTCATTGTGAATACCCCAAAGATGTAAACACTTAGAAGTGAAGACTATTCTGCAGTCCTATTTGTGTATGGAATTTCTGTAATAGCTGAGAAGTTCCTACAGGAACTTCCGCGAATAAAAAAACAAAACACATATGACATTTCAGTAACAGCAGGGAGTTTGTAGAAGTCTTAGGGGACTTTCCGTTGCTGTGCTTGTCGTTTAAAAATTGATTTAGTCAAATATGACCCTTCTGTAACAGCAGAGCATTCGTAGGAGTACCAGTTCCTGTGGTTGTCATTTAAAAACAGATGAAGTATGAATTCTCTATACTGCAACAGCACAAAAGTTGTAGAAGTGCTAGAGGAATTTCCGTCTTAGAGGTTGTCATTTTACAGTGCCACCTATAGTTGAAAAGAGAAAGTCTTCCGCGGCATCAGAGGATTGTCCCGACTCTACGCTGTTCCTATCATCTCTTGAGGAATTTCCGTCTCACGGGCTGCCATTGTACAGTGCCACCTATTGGTGGAGAGAGAAAGTCTTCCGCAGCGTCGGAAAATTGTCCCGACTCTACGCTGTTCCTCTCATCTCTACAGGAATTTCCGTCTCAGTGGTTGTCATTGTGCAGCGCCACCTGTAGGTGGAGAGAAAAAGTCTTCCGCAGCGTCGGAGAATTGTCCCGACTCTACGCTGTTTCTATCGTCTCTCTCACCCTCATCGCCATAGGAACTGTAGCAGTCGCTGTCCTCATCATCATCTTCCTCCTCGGGGAAACGATACAGCACTCCTGATTGGTCCTCAGTCAGAGTATGGCCGTCCTCTAATAACGCCTGCCTACAATGATATGATAGGAATGTAGTAATATACTGTATACAGTGTTAACCCTTTCACCGCTGGTGGCTAACTTGGTCAACATGAAATGGTGACAAAAAGCTGGGAAATGACTGAAACCCTGGCACATGGGTACTAATCTGATACACAGGTGAAAGTTGACGGGCCTGTTTGGACATGGGCCTGTTTTCGATCCCTCAATATATTGACATTTTACGGCTTGAAAACCTGTAACGGTCCCATTATTTTAAGGGGCCTGTCAAAACGGGCCTGTAGCGGGCTTGTAATGGGCCGGTAACGGACCAGTTACAACAGGTTCTGGGCCAGTAACGGGCCCGTTTGGACCCGTCAATTTTTACCTGTGTAGTACTCAATGAAAGCTTTCCTATGAATTCCCACATGACTTGGTTAGGATGATTTTCATACTTCCTTGTGCATTGGACGAGAGTATCCTCAGCATTAGAGGCGTTAATCCTTCCAATGCTGAGGCTTCTTTCATCCAAAGCAGAAGAATGCAAAAATTTGAAAACCCTCTAAACCTTGTTATGTTGGTATTCATTGGACAGCTCTCGCCGAGTACTCTCAGATGAGTACCCATGTAAGGGTTTCGGACATTTTTCAGAGTTTTTCTATTATTTAGTATTGGCCAAATTAGCAACCAGCAGTAAAAGGGTTGAAACGCTGTGAACCGTTCCTAGTGCCTAATAGCTTACATCTTAGCCCAGATTTCTAGGCTGTCATATGTATTTTTTGTCTTCAATTTTTTCTGTTGCCAGGGAACAGATTTTCAGTTCACATTTATCTCACCAGGTGAACAGCTAGTGGACTCAGTTTGAGTACAACTACATCTGTATTAGCTCAGGACCTTGTGGTCTATACAGAATGAAACACCAAGGTCTAGTAGCTTATAAGGCTAGCCTAAATACGACAGAAAAGATGAAAAGGAATGAAATTCAAAATACGATTTTTTTCTTACCTGAGAACGTTGTGGTCTATACATAGTGCCTTCACCTTCGGGAAGTCCATGAGTTTCAGTAGCGGCACAACGACCGAGTCCCCCTCCTCCTCCTCAGCACCCCCTGCCAGCAGCCTGATGTAGTAATTCGCCTCCAGGCGGAGTTGCTGTTCCGGGCTCAGCGGGTTGCGATTATACGGGTGCTCGCATTCAACCAGCTGCAATTACACGTAAATCAAGCATAAATTCATTTATTGTCCCTGGGAAAAGGATACATGAATATTGTTGGATAGTCTTAGATGAACAGACACATGGATTCCTCGCTACGGCCAAATGCCATAGGGCCCATTATAGAACCCTGGCTGCACTTAATCTCGCCGAATCTAGTCTCAGTGGGAAGTCACTAGGAGACAAAGGCCAATGAGGGTTCTCGTATCGTTTATATTACAGAGTAAGTTGCGCACCAACATGTGGGACCCAGAACTGTGAAGATATTCCCTTTTCTTTATGAAGTTCCAAGATGTCTTTCAGTTGCAGAAATAGCATGGAAAGCCCTCCACTAGAGCTGCACTCATCACTCACGAACTCGAGTGGTTCGAGCACCAGGGTAGGCGAGCCGAGCTCGAGCTAAAGTCGTCAACTCCCGAACTTGTCTATGTTTGGAACACAAACGTAACACAGAAAATCTAACACAAACTTTCTTATTACTGCTTATCGCTGTCATGTTTTGTTCACAATCCCCAATGTATACAGTGTTTAGCATTGTACTGGCCTTTGTACCGCTCTATAGAAAGCAATATGTAAATATAGATATGTATTCTTCTGTGCAGGCACGTTTTAAAATTAAATAACCATGTAAATGTTAGCAATTCTCCATCAGTAAGTATTTCTTTTTTAATTGAAGGGCTGAATAATGAATATTCATTCAAAAGAACATGTGCCCACGAGCTCATGTGTCAAAATGGTGGTGAGCTCATGAGTTGATCTCCCTCTGAGAGTGCAGCTCTACCCTCCACTAGTGCTCGGAATCGTTGAAAATATCATGGTCGTGTAATCGGCAGAAGCTGCCGACCGATACTCGCCCATGGTCGACCATGTCGGGACAATTCAGGAGCGGCGCCGGTCCCCCGGAAGTAATAGAATAAGTACATGCGCAGTGCGCAGTTAGCCATGTTGTTTACAACCACGAAGCGCTGCGTAGATGTAGGTGAGGAAACAACAGCAACAACAACATAAAGGTAAGTTTATTTTCATTTCATGGTAGATATTTCGCTAGATAGGAAGGTTGGCGGCGTGGTAAGTTACTTTCATTGTGTAATATTTTTGCTTTTGGACAGACTAGCGCTTATTCATTATACTCGTTTTCGGTCGACCATTCCTTGGCATGGTCGACCGTGGGTCGAGCATGGCGTGACGACCGAATGCTCGACCATACGAGTAATCGTCCGAGCACTACCCTCCACAGAGTTGAATGCCGTACATTTATAAAGCAGACTATACAACCACCTAATCAAGATCCAGCAGAGACTCAAATTTGCAACCTCATATTTGGGAGCCAAGCATGATAACCACTAGACTACGATGGATCCCCTTATACCCATGGTTATAAGAAAAAAAATTGTAGGGTAAATTGATAGGAAGTTATAAACTTAAGGTAAAGGTATTCGGTTTATAGTCTTGTATCCACCGAAGCGCTCACACAACCTTCCTCCCCTAGCAGGCCTGTACACACAGAAACCATTTCAATCCCCCGGGGGATATTCCAGAGCAACTGGCAGCATATAATGCACAAGCTCTAAGCACTGCCTTATTTATTCTAGGTACCCATTTTGCAGTTGGGTAGACTGAAGCAATATGGATGAAACTGTCTTGCCCAAGGAAAGACCAAAGTGCCCCGGCCGGGAATTGAACCAGCGTCCTATTGATTACTAGCCCGACACCTAACCAACTGAGCTACTTTGTCCCCAGTTATGCATTGGTGCCAAGTGCGGAAGATTCCCAGTGGAACAGGGAAACCAATAAAAACAAACTTGATTTTGGGTAAACAGGAATAAAGGATACGCATGAGTACATCCATCCATTCTCTGAGAGCAGCAGAGTGTGAAATACACACAAAGACATATATCTGAATAGATTTACTATCTTCTACTTATACCTGCTAGCCCTCCAAACACAAAGACATATAATTCACAAAGACGTATATCTGAATAGAGTTGCTATCTTCTACTTATACCTGCTAGCCCTCCAAACATAAAGACATATATCTCACAAAGACATATCTCTCAATAGAGTTGCTATCTTCTACTAATACCTGCCAGCCCTCCAAACATAAAGACATATATCTCACAAAGACATATATCTCAATAGAGTTGCTATCTTCTACTTATACCTGCCAGCCCTCCAAACATAAAGACATATATCTCACAAAGACATATATCTCAATAGAGTTGCTATCTTCTACTTATACCTGCCAGCCCTCCAAACATAAAGACATATATCTCACAAAGACATATATCGCAATAGAGTTGCTATCTTCTACTTATACCTGCCAGCCCTCCAAACATAAAGACATATATCTCACAAAGACATATATCTCAATAGAGTTGCTATCTTCTACTTATACCTGCCAGCCCTCCAAACATAAAGACATATATCTCACAAAGACATATATCTCAATAGAGTTGCTATCTTCTACTTATACCTGCCAGCCCTCCAAACATAAAGACATATATCTCACAAAGACATATATCTCAATAGAGTTGCTATCTTCTACTTATACCTGCCAGCCCTCCAAACATAAAGACATATATCTCACAAAGACATATATCGCAATAGAGTTGCTATCTTCTACTTATACCTGCCAGCCCTCCAAACATAAAGACATATATCTCACAAAGACATATATCTCAATAGAGTTGCTATCTTCTACTAATACCTGCCAGCCCTCCAAACATAAAGACATATATCTCACAAAGACGTATATCTGAATAGAGTTGCTATCTTCTACTTATACCTGCTAGCCCTCCAAACATAAAGACATATATCTCACAAAGACATATATCTCAATAGAGTTGCTATCTTCTACTTATACCTGCCAGCCCTCCAAACATAAAGACATATATCTCACAAAGACATATATCTCAATAGAGTTGCTATCTTCTACTTATACCTGCCAGCCCTCCAAACATAAAGACATATATCTCACAAAGACATATATCTCAATAGAGTTGCTATCTTCTACTTATACCTGCTAGCCCTCCAAACATAAAGACATATATCTCACAAAGACATATATCTCAATAGAGTTGCTATCTTCTACTTATACCTGCCAGCCCTCCAAACATAAAGACATATATCTCACAAAGACATATATCGCAATAGAGTTGCTATCTTCTACTTATACCTGCCAGCCCTCCAAACATAAAGACATATATCTCACAAAGACATATATCTCAATAGAGTTGCTATCTTCTACTTATACCTGCCAGCCCTCCAAACATAAAGACATATATCTCACAAAGACATATATCTCAATAGAGTTGCTATCTTCTACTTATACCTGCCAGCCCTCCAAACATAAAGACATATATCTCACAAAGACATATATCTCAATAGAGTTGCTATCTTCTACTTATACCTGCTAGCCCTCCAAACATATAAAGACATATATCTCACAAAGACATATATCTGAATAGAGTTGCTATCTTCTACTTATACCTGCTAGCCCTCCAAACATAAAGACATATATCTCACAATGACGTATATCTGAATAGAGTTGCTATCTTCTACTTATACCTGCCAGCCCTCCAAACATAAAGACATATATCTCACAAAGACATACATCGCAATAGAGTTGCTATCTTCTACTTATACCTGCCAGCCCTCCAAACATAAAGACATATATCTCACAAAGACATATATCGCAATAGAGTTGCTATCTTCTACTTATACCTGCTAGCCCTCCAAACATAAAGACATATATCTCACAAAGACATATATCGCAATAGAGTTGCTATCTTCTACTTATTCCTGCTAGCCCTCCAAACATAAAGACATATATCTCACAAAGACATATATCTCAATAGAGTTGCTATCTTCTACTTATACCTGCCAGCCCTCCAAACATAAAGACATATATCTCACAAAGACATACATCGCAATAGAGTTGCTATCTTCTACTTATACCTGCCAGCCCTCCAAACATAAAGACATATATCGCAATAGAGTTGCTATCTTCTACTTATACCTGCCAGCCCTCCAAACATAAAGACATATATCTCACAAAGACATACATCGCAATAGAGTTGCTATCTTCTACTTATACCTGCCAGCCCTCCAAACATAAAGACATATATCTCACAAAGACATACATCGCAATAGAGTTGCTATCTTCTACTTATACCTGCCAGCCCTCCAAACATAAAGACATATATCTCACAAAGACATATATCTCAATAGAGTTGCTATCTTCTACTTATACCTGCCAGCCCTCCAAACATAAAGACATATATCTCACAAAGACATATATCGCAATAGAGTTGCTATCTTCTACTTATACCTGCCAGCCCTCCAAACATAAAGACATATATCTCACAAAGACATATATCGCAATAGAGTTGCTATCTTCTACTTATACCTGCCAGCCCTCCAAACATAAAGACATATATCTCACAAAGACATATATCTCAATAGAGTTGCTATCTTCTACTAATACCTGCCAGCCCTCCAAACATAAAGACATATATCTCACAAAGACATATATCTCAATAGAGTTGCTATCTTCTACTTATACCTGCCAGCCCTCCAAACATAAAGACATATATCTCACAAAGACATATATCTCAATAGAGTTGCTATCTTCTACTTATACCTGCCAGCCCTCCAAACATAAAGACATATATCTCACAAAGACATATATCTCAATAGAGTTGCTATCTTCTACTAATACCTGCCAGCCCTCCAAACATAAAGACATATATCTCACAAAGACATATATCTCAATAGAGTTGCTATCTTCTACTTATACCTGCCAGCCCTCCAAACATAAAGACATATATCTCACAAAGACATATATCTCAATAGAGTTGCTATCTTCTACTTATACCTGCCAGCCCTCCAAACATAAAGACATATATCTCACAAAGACATATATCTCAATAGAGTTGCTATCTTCTACTTATACCTGCCAGCCCTCCAAACATAAAGACATATATCTCACAAAGACATATATCTCAATAGAGTTGCTATCTTCTACTTATACCTGCCAGCCTCCAAACATAAAGACATATATCTCACAAAGACATATATCTCAATAGAGTTGCTATCTTCTACTTATACCTGCTAGCCCTCCAAACATAAAGACATATATCTCACAAAGACATATATCTCAATAGAGTTGCTATCTTCTACTTATACCTGCCAGCCCTCCAAACATAAAGACATACATCTCACAAAGACGTATATCGAATAGAGTTGCTATCTTCTACTTATACCTGCCAGCCCTCCAAACATAAAGACATATATCTCACAAGAATATATCTCAATAGAGTTGCTATCTTCTACTTATACCTGCTAGCCCTCCAAACATAAAGACATACATCTCACAAAGACGTATATCTGAATAGAGTTGCTATCTTCTACTTATACCTGCCAGCCCCTCCAAACATAAAGACATATATCTCAATAGAGTTGCTATCTTCTACTTATACCTGCTAGCCATCCAAACATAAAGACATACATCTCACAAAGACGTA
>OZ012695.1:17538529-17629923 GCA_963942565.1 Maea johnstoni | reverse complement strand
CACGGCAAAATCTATCGCAACACGTTTTTTATCGAGTGCGACCGTAGTAATTATCGATCCCACGTCTTTGTCCCTTGGTCATTGTGAGTTAATTTAGTAGATATCTAAGTAAAATAGTTCTCAAGGAACAATAATATCACAAGTTAATTACGATAATTTGAAGATTTGCCAGTGTATTAATAGATTGAAGCTGACGATTTTGAATCTGCAGACGGTGTCAAATATACGATTTCAAAATGGCGGCCACTGCAAGCGGCCGCGCCGAATGCCGATAGTTTCAATTGCTTCACTGACAACAGATATCCCAAAGGCGGGATATCTATAAAATAAACATTTTCTGAAAGCTGAGAATCAGCTTGTTTAATCCTGCCACCCCATATGCTTCTGCGCTGGAACTGCAGTGTATTAGTTTTTGAACATTGGACCATATGGATTTCCCGAGTCTACTTTGAGCCTTGTAAGTTGTATGAATTGATATTTGTTTAAGTGAAGTTATGTTTTAAGCATCTAATTTTGTTTTATATTAGGTACAATGAAGTAATTTAAATGATGTATGAACATTCTTTGTATCGAGTGATGTGTGTCCATGAAAAATAAGTGATACCCTTAAAATATTGCATGGCTGATTTCTTTTATGTACGCACCAAAACTATTATCCATATTTATACCCCACACATTTTAATGTATACTCATAACATCTAGATTGAACAATGAAGTATCACACCAAAACTATTATCCATATTTATGTTGCACCCAAGGGGGAGCATTAAGGAAGGACCCCACACATTTTAATGTATACTCATAACATCTAGATTGAATAATGAAGTATCACTGTGAATATAGTAGTCAAACATAAAATGAAATCAAAAAGCATTGGGACTTGTGGCAGTCCCTTCTTGCCAGTGTGACTTACTCCAAATATTGTGAGAGATTAGTTTGAGGTCAACCAGAGAAATACATCCCCATATTTTAAACAAATTTGGCCACCTGAGGGATTCAGTATACCATATGGTTATAGGGGTGATAAAAAAAATTGACCAACACTTGGAGATTAGCATCCGGCAGTTTCTACCACCTGAGTATCTCTATATTGCATTTCTTACATAAAACCATGCAGGAATCAACATTGCAAGGTTCACCTTTTTGGCTAGTAGACTACATGTACAATCTTAAGGTACAATGTAGTATATTCGCATATAACTGTAATACCTGGTGGCAATCTTTTGAACCATTTGACTGAAGTCGGCTACTAAAATGCTGTGCTCCAGGGCTGAAATCAATGTTTGAAGTCGGCGACTTACGATGGAGCAGGTGTGAACAGCAGCTTAGATGAAGAATGTGTTTGGTCATCTAAGACAGCAGACAAAAAATCCCACTGTTTTTTGGAAAAGGGTGGAATCTTTTTCTGCTGTTTTCCAACTGAAATAGATTTTTTCTGTCATTTTCCAGGAAATAGCGGATTTTTTTTCTGCCGTTTACACCTGCACCATGGTCGCGACTAAAATACTGTGCTCCAGGATTAATATATCTATACTTGCTCCGAAAATTACGTGACACCCACAGGTACATTGTAGCAACTTGTGTTGTACCAGAGAAATACATCCCCTTGAACCGCAACGCCATAGGCACAGCATGCTAGCACCTAGGGTATGTGCGCCTCGGGTTACGCGGTGTAGCCTTGGTCACGTGATCTGATCTGTGCAATTAGCATGCAGCATCCTTTCTAGGTCAGATAGTTGCCAAGGAGGTGGGAGGCAGCGACATTTGATGATGCATGGACAGTGCCCGATCCCGGTCTACTCATCTCAGGGTCAACCAAAAAAATTAAAATGTATCATGTAGAGCTGCACTCACCACTCACGAACTCGAGTGGCTCGAGCCCTGGAGCAAACTCGCCCAGCTCGAGCTGAAATGTTCAAATCGTGAGCTCGTCGATGTTGGGAACACAAACGTAACACAGGGGACATAACACACATTATCAACATACATAATGGCTTATCACTGTCATGTCTTCAATACCATTCTCCAATGTATACATTCACGCGGTGAAAGTGTTAAACTGACCTTTTTACCTCGTCAGCACGTTTTGAAATTAAATAAACATGGCAATGTTAATAAATGTCTGCCAATAAATATTTATTTCTTAATTGCTGGGCTGGAAAATAAATATTTTTTTGGAAAATCAGAACGTCCGTGAGCTCATGAGCTCACGAGTCAAACGGGTGGTGAGCTCATGAGTTGATCTCCCTCCGTGAGTGCAGCTCTAGTATCATGACAGTTGCTAGTAATTATTGGAACTTTTTTATGTTCAAAACTGAGAACCTTTAGTACTTATTTTCATGGGTCATAACTGCAGGTAACAGTTTCAGGATGGATTAAATCTGAACTTCGAGGTGAACCTTGCAAACATGTCCTAAACATCTTTTATCAGCACTTTTTCGACTAGTTTTTCTTAGGCAAATGGGTCTTAGGTTTGAGTAATTTCAGGTCATCAGTGTTCTGACCATGAATGGGTTGGCAACTGTAAATGGGGAAAAAGAACAAGAATTCAACAGAGATGGTCTTTATTATTGTGCCTGTAAGGTGTGTCCAATTTGGATGATACATGAGATTTCATGAATAAATTAATGCTTATTTTCCCTCAAAGAGACGCACAGTAGCTCCTACTGTAGAGGTGCAGCAGAAGACATCAACTGGATTTGACCTTCCATCTATGTTTCAAGTTCTTTGTATAGTATTTGTATCAAACAACTGCGAATTAACTAGCATATAATCAACTAAAGAATATTTGAATCCCAGTACAAAATAACCATATGAAAAAGTACATGTATCACAATTGCTGTGTTCTATTTACAGATACATTTTCACAGTGTATTAGATGCTGAAGGTAGGGAGAGCGGTGAAGACTCCAGAGGCAAGGGCTGGGTGCTGCTGAGGGGCGTGGCAGCGAGAAGACATGCTTGTGCAGGGTTATAGACAACAGAACCAACAGCAATGCTGACAGTACATGATTAGCTTGCACAGAGCATCTACACATAAAACTCACATCCACAAAAGCGCCACTAGTCAAGTTCTCTCCTGGCAGGTATCAGTACAGAGAGATATATTCATGCCAAGAGCAGGAGGATAGGACACACTGAGGCATTCTATAGGCAGTTTTCTTAATCTATACAAGGAATTTCAAAGTTCACGACCTTGGAAACCAAAAGTTAGGCTACCAGAGATGATACAGGACATAAACAAGGGCCTCTTACAAGATCTAGGATGATATTTGTATTGTGACTCAGAAAATGTTCAGCAACCAGCTCTATATGGCATGTAAATTTATCAACCTTGGCAAGTTCTGACCTAAAATTCCACTCAATCCTAAATGCAAACCACTTAAGGGATAAGTATGAATTTGGATGAATTAGTTGATTTAGCTCCACTGGTCAGGTGAGTCTGCAGCAGCTGATGTTCTCCACTCCTCACTCTGACCACTGCTATAGAAGGGAACAGTGTGGTCCAAGTCCCTGCAGCACCTCAAGCCTTATTTCATATGATACATGTATATATATATATATATATATATATATATATATATATATATATATATATATATATATATATATATATATTTATATATATATATATATATATATATATATATATATATATATATATATATATATATATATATATATATATACACACATTCTTGGTGGGATAGAAAGCTTGCACATAGTGGAACCCTCAACACTTCTAACCAGTAAACATGAATAGAAACATCACCAGAAGGAACAGATACCGAAATAACCCACAAGCTAGTGATATCTTGTAGTTAGCATGATTTTCCCCAGCGGTCAACTGAACATGCACTTTTTGATGGGGGTTGAAGAGATGGATGGAGCTCAGAGTCAAGATCTAGAGCTACCACAGAAAAGCTACTTGTTGATAAAAGTTGTTATACAAACATTTTCTATTTTAATTATATAATAGTCTGAAATCAAGCTCTAGCCTCATGCTAACTGTGGCTTAAGCTGCATTTTTCACAAGAATCTTTCTATATAGAATACACAGCTTAAACCTTCAAGATACCTTACACAGTATGTCTTTCACTCTATTGCATCCCTGCTAGCAGCATCCATCAGCTGGCCATTTACATATATAATAGGTACAAATTGATCTCATGTGTGATGGTCCCCCGGCCTGTTAACATCCATATGTATGTTAATTTAGGTTCACAATCGGATGCAATATCTGAAAGAAATTCCTGACCTTCAAATTTCTTATTACGCGAACATTTGGCAGATTCTAGCAGGAGATACCCCTCCAAGAGCGATGGGATGAAACCAGAAGAAACGCTCTGTTGAAACAAGTTTACACAGAAGCAGAATATTACTAAGGATCAAAAAATTCTCAAAAAATATTTCAGCATGACAAATACTTATGGAGTTGGTGAGCATGTTCTAGTGAATAGCCCGTGGGCCTATTGCCTTGAACATGGACTACCCATCTTACTCCATATCATACTAGGGCTCCAAGACTATACTACTACATACTAATCAGACCATTCAGAACTGCTAGTCATCTGAACTAGTTCAACAATTATGCTGGATGTGATGATATCAAAAATCTATGTACACGATCATGGGAGTTGTGGCAGTGGTTGCCGCTTCCATACAGAGATGCGCAGGAACTATGAACCTGGGAAACAGAACAACGCTAGTTAGGGTGACTTTCAGAGATGATTTCCATTAACCTTTTTTTTTTTTTTTTTTTTTTTGGTCTTAATTTTCGCCGAAATGTTCCCATCCCTGGATGTGGATTGGTTACCAGAAAAGCTAACCGACCTCGCAGGTACCCGTCTTGATTCCATGATTGTCGCCTGTCTCGGTTGGGGGAGTTTGGGGTGGGTCTTAGGGCTAGTGATCGTGATACATATAACACACCCTCCTTGTTCGAGAAACTACTTTGACGCTTACTGAAACAATAACCTTGATCTTCAGTGATGTGACTTAATTCATGATGATCTGTTAGCTTTTTTGGGTTGATATTTCACTGTGCAATGAAATCAGTGGCGCCCCCTGGATTAGGTAGGACAGAGCCTCCGAGTCCGAGAGCTGGATATAGTACAAGTGATGGGTGTACTATAACAACTACGTGACAGAACTAAGCAGCACAGACAGGGGCAGGTTGGGACGTGGGTTGGGGGACTGAAAACTGCCAGAGATGTCCATAGTAGCTATTGCTTGATCCCACACAACTCTCCATCAGTGATCCCTGTCAGTTGGGAGAGCTCTGCCTTCTGGCACTGTAGCTGCTGTCTAAGACTTTAACACTCGATGCTACAACTGCCTATGACAAGACAAGAAAGGTACACATAGTTTGTGTTTATTGATATCCGACATCATCAGTTCCTCAATTTATTACAGACCTAACGGAAATTCAAGCCACAGCAACAACCAAACAAAACACAATAATTGATCACATTTACACAAACATTACTAATTCAAAAATGTCAGGGGTAATAAAAACATACTATTCTGACCATGACCAAATTTTCATTCAATTCTGACACCATAGAAAAGCAATAGGTGGTGAAATATTCAAAACAGCACATAGACAAAAAATCGAGTAAATGAATAAAAATTTACCAAGTGCAAAAGTTTAAAAAGCAGAAAATTTACCAAGTGCAAAACATTTAAAAAAAAACATAAGAACAAAGCTACTAACAATTGCGAAAACAATCAATTAAAAAACATAAAATACAAGACAAACTTTTGACGCCATTGGCGTCTCTCTTGTTCTTAATGTTGAGCCCTAGCTGTCATATGAGTACCATATGCAATGGTTTCAATAATGTTTTTAAGGTTTTTTGCATCAATATTTAAAGGGCAGATTAGCCACCTGGTGAGCAGCATAAGTGTAAAAGAAAAAATGGCAGGAATATAAACACAACTTTTCCTTCATTCAATATATTTTGTAAGATTTTGTCTTTTTGCACTATTGGAATAAAGTACTAAGCATTACTAAGTATTGATAGATATACTGGTCCATCAGATATTTGTGGATCTGTGCTTTACTCTGGAGTTATATTGTCTCAAATATCATATATCCTAACTATATACGTCTCAAAGAATATTTCAGGTATGAATGGGTTAATGAAGAAAACCCCAGATGGGAAAGAACCCTGGAGGGGTGGAATTTGATAAAGATATAATGCACCCTACATCAGTTTGCCCACAGAGCTTGACAGCTGAATAAATCTATGATACATACATGGTGACATTCTCTCTCCTCCATTCATAAACTTCCATTAATAAAATATCATCACTATACAGTAAACCACTCACTAATAAAATAGAGATGAGTTCATCGGGCAGGTCTGGATAAGTTCAGCAGACATTTTGACGATAGCCATAGGTCATTAAAATGTCGCTGGAATGAATTTTAGATGATTGCTCTCACAGGATTCATTGCTGTTTAACCCTTCCAATGCTATGGCTTCTTTCAACCAAAGCACAATGATGCAAAATTTATGAAAACCATCTAAACCCTGTCATTTTGATATTCATTAGATAGCTCTCGCTGAGTACTCTCAGATGAGTAACCATGTGCCAGAGTTTCAGTCATTTTTCAGTGACTTTGCATCATTATGTATTGGCCAAATTAGCCACCAGCAGCATAAGGGTTAACTCCACTTTTTAGATGTTATATATCATTAGTAGAATTATTCACAGCATACCTGCTCTTACATGACAATATTATAGTTTTGGTAATCTTGTTTGGCCATACAAAATAATTTGGTAATCTTGTTTTATCATATATAAGGAAATTTTTCCTGTACATTTATTATAATAATTCTAACTCCCTTATACTTATCTCAAATTGCAACATATTTGCAAAACCTCTTGTCCTCTTAACCCTTATGCTGCTGGTGGCTAATTTGGCCAATACAAAATGATGCAAAAAACCTGAAAAATGACCGAAACCCTGGCAAATGGGTACTCATATGAAAGTACTTGGCAAGAGCTTTCCAATGAATACCAAAATGACAGGGCTTAGATGGTTTTCGAAAATATTTGCGTCCTTGTGCTTTGGATGAAAGTAGCCTCAGCATTAGAAGGGTTAAAAGCATCCCTTGGAAATCACTCTTTGAATAGCTGTTCTGACAAACTGCATAGCCATCATATTCTCGAGTCGTAATCATGTATGCATTAAACTATTGCTGTCACATAGAGATTGCTAATTCAATAGCCATAGGCCTTTGAACAAGCTGACAGCTGCCATTGCAATGCCTTATAATAAATGAAGATATGCCACATTAATATGTGATACTAGAGGCAGCAGAAAAAAAGGTAAAGGCTAAGGTGATTGTCTTGTATCCACCAAAATGTTCGCACAACCTTAAAATACAAGGGGTTTTCATTACAGTTTTGGGGAAGTTAGCTCTACTTAACATGGAATTTTGATTATCGTTACTTTATCTGCCATATTTAGATTTAAAAGTGATGAGCCAGTTGTAAGTGCTGGTGGAGGAAACCATAGTTCCCATAAAAGACACTGCCTAACCTCAAGGTTCTGTCAACTTCTTGAATGCCCCAGGCGGGATTCGTACCCAGGCATTGGTGAGCAGCGATCAGTCAGTGGCAATATCAAATATCTCTAAGCCATCAGGGTAGGCCCACTAGCAGTAGAATAGGGGGACTGGACTGGTGTATATATATTCCTAGGGCTAGAGTTATTTATATTCATACCTCATTGTTTTCCTTTGTTCTTTTATAGGTATTGTTCTTGATGATGATGGAATCCTGAGAGATGATGATGATGATGAGGAGGAGGACTTCCTGAGCCGCTATGTTGACTCTGGTCTGGGGACGGACTGGAAGTCATCGACGGGCTCCACGCTCCTCCGCCAGCATGTTCTCCACCGACCACCAGGGGGCGACGCTAACGACTCCCATCCAATGGACGAGAGGAGTCTGAACATCAGCGATTTCGATGGTTCAGTTCCGGACGACGTTTTCCTGGATCATAGATCCCTCGCAAGCCAGGAGGAACCTGAGCTACAATTCTACGAAGATCTCGATGACTCGGCTGAGATCTCGCATGATGCACCCGATGATAGTTTTGAACATTTGCTGAATTCTACGGAAGTCCCCCATAATGCACAAGCCGATAGTTTTGATGGAGTGATCGAAAGTGATGGAGATCCAAATAAATCGTTAGAGAACTATTTTCATCATTTAAGCAACGACTTTGGCAATTTGGAAGAAAAATCTCCAGAAAATGAAGTAGAAAATGGCAAACAGGTAAAGAATTCACTTGCATCATTAGCAGTTCCCGAAGGATTTTTTATAACGCAGGATACAGGGCACCAGTCAGATATCAGTACAGGGAACCTGTCACAACCAGCCCTCTCATTGGCTGAGTTTGAGAAGTTTGAGGAGGAGTACGAAAAAGACAGCGATACTTGTGACGAACTTGAGGCAATCGAAAACAAGGTCACACAGAAACAAGAGGAGCTTCAATTGAACGAATATGGAATATTACTAGATACCGATGAGGACACTAATTTGCATTATTACGAATATGAAGACGATCAATTAGATGATCAATTGGTGAATGGTGACGGTCATTGGGATATTTCTTTGAATGGTACTACCCCGGTTGATGATTATGCAAATGATGTTCATGAATATGCTAATGAGGAGGATCAGACTATCCAATCGAATGATTCTTTGCAAGAAAGTTTTGTAATAGGCGAAAAAGAACAGACATTGAATTCTGACAGGGAGTCAACAACCCCTGTTAATGGGCTTCCACAAGTTTCGCAAGAAAACTCAAGATTATATTCTCAAAATCACCATACAACCCAAAAGCATTCACGGCGTTCTTCCCCTAAAAGCCAAATACCTCAGTTAAGTCGGCCGTCATCCTTATCACCTACCAGGTCACAACCAGGGTCAAGGTCACGGCCACAGTCAAGGTCACAACGAACCTCACCTCACAGTAGACACGAGTCTCCAGGTCCAAGCAAAATCCCTCAGTTGAAAAGTCGTTCTCCCTCATTATCACCCACTAGGTCGCGACCTAGTTCAAGGTCAAATCAAGTTTCAAGGTCACAGTATTCCTCTCCTCAAATTAGAAACAACTCTCCTGGACTAAGTAAAATACCTCAAGTAAGAGGTCGCTCTCCTTCATTATCGCCAACTAGGTCAAGGCCAGGTTCAAGGTCAAATCAAATTTCAAGGTCTAATCAAATTTCAAGGTCACAGTATTCCTCTCCTCAAATTAGAACTAACTCTCCAGGACCAAGTAAAATACCTCAAGTAAGAGGTCGCTCACCTTCGCTATCGCCAACTAGGTCACAACCAGATTCAAGGTCACAACCTGACAGTAGAAATATCAGTAGACTAAGCCATAGAGGGGAAACAGGAAGCTCTCGTCCTAGTTCAGTGAACTCCGTCCAGTCTGTGAGAGCAGCGAAACCGAAAAATAATCCTGTGAGTGTCGTCAAGAAATCATCCTCGAATGTTAAAAACCGGCCAGGATCGGCCCCTACTATAACCAAAGGTGCCAACCGGAGTCGGCCAGCCTCAACAGAGAGCGTGCAGTCGTCAAGGAGCTTAAAACTTAAACCGAGTGCGAGTAAATCGGGAAAAAGTAAACCAAAAAATACGAAGACAAGCAAATCAAGTGATACTCTGAGCTCGGCAGGCTCAAGGACCAAATCTTCTAATGTTGGGAGATTGAAATCTTGTGATTCCCCGATAGCCAAGGGGTTAATAACGCATAATTTATCAGTGCCGAATGAGTTACGCATTCGCAAACAAACTGAGCCTGTCGTTTCGACAATGCATCCAGTGAAGGCATTAAACATGGCACCAATCAAATTATTGGACGATGACGATCTGAGTATCGTGTCAGAGAAATCCAAAGGCGAGCTAACGGAACGGCTGAAGCGCGAAACACTCGAGCGAAAGAAAGACAATGAGACGATATACCAACTCCAGGACGAGTACGATAACTTGTTGGCAAAATACGCGCTCGCGGAGGTCACGATCGACCAGTTACGCCTGGGCGCGAAAGTGAACCTCTACTCGGATCCACCGGCGCCAGCGCAGAAGAGCGAGGGCCGGGTCAGCGCGACACCCAGGACTCTGGTGGAGAGTTTCAGTGTTCCCAGTGCAGTAGCAGTAGCAGGGAGGGGGGTGCTGGGGAACATGAAGAGTTCCAGCAGCACAGCTATCCTGCCTACAGGCACAGGTAAGACTTCTTTTTGACTCGTAGCCTTGCAGTTTATCTACTCATACCTAGGATTAATAGAATAAGTGGATGTGAAACCAGTTGGTCAACCTGAACAGGCTGGCTGTGCCGAATAACCCTAAAGTTGTGTTCTGCGCATGTTGGTGCGCAGGTTTCTCTGTAAGGTAAACAACACAAGGGCCCTCATTGGTCTTTATCTCCTAGTGATGTCACAATAAGGCCTTATTCGAGATAGCTGGGATAGCCAGGCCTTCACTGTAGTGCACATAGTAATTGGTCTCTCGCTACATATCCATTCTTTCATTCATCTAAGCTCATACTTGCCTCACAACTAACAATGAAAACAGCTTTCACATTTGGCTTAAGTAAGTGCCTTTCAAAGGTGGCTTTAAAAAATACCTACCATAACATGTTTTATTTTGTCAATTTCTTTGGGTTATATGTGTGTTATCTTATATGCATTTTCCACAGGTTTCTCTTTGATAGTTAGTATGGAAGTCGTTTATGTAAATATCATTTCCTAAATGCTTGTATCTGATACCTCTAGGTGAAGCCAGCTTCCAGTCAGCTACTGGTAACATCTCCCTGCTGTCTCAGGACCTGAGTCTGACGGACGGCCTGACCAGCACCCTCCTGGACAACTCTGAGCTGAGCACCACCACATGCGGTGAGGGGGTCAAGATGGGACTCATCTTCCAGTCCAAAGGCATAGAAGATCAGGTAGGTTAAATGATAAAATTTCACCTCTCGTTGTGAAGGCCCCATATTGTGAACAAAATTTCCCAGTCTCATATGCACTTTTTACATTGATAAAAGCCACGTGAAAAGTGAACACTGCCTATATGAATATTTATGTTCTTGTCGCAATAGGTTTTACTGTAGTGCACCAGTTAATGTGATTTATTAAATAGCAACACATCAGTGTTCTTGAGGCCGGTGGTCGTAAGTAGTGATAATACATACAATATTGTCTCTCTTTTAGATTGAGTCGTTCAACAGCATATTGAGATTGTTCTATTTTGGATTGAGTTGTTTAACAGCCTCCTTGAAGCAGGTCTTAAGTACAGATTATTCATTATACCAATTTGACATCCCAGTTGGGATACCCTGATGGAATGTCTCCCGAGGGGGTCATTCCACCAGGGTATCCCCTCGGGAGACATTCCATCAGGGTATCCCCATTGCGATTTCATATTTGTTTTATTATACCGAACAAACCTCCATTTGGTAAAATATCAATGAAAACAACAATTCGCTGACCCTATCAATAATCCCTGCATATAATCAAATTTAATTAAGAATGCCATGTTGCGCTAGCGCCTGTTGCACCATGTTTGTTGTCGATGTGCAATTTGCATGTGCAGTGATGACGTGACAAACAATGACATCAGCCAACTAGCAAAACGCATGTGGCGTCACCAGTGACAACGGTGGCCATAATGCTGTTCAGTGGACATGATGGTTTGGCAACCGGCAGTCAGCCAATCACGGCTTCAGATCTTCATGTGAGGTATAATAAACAATATTGTCTCTCTTTTAGATTGAGTCGTTCAACAGTCTCCTGGAAGCGGACGGTCTGACGCTGGAGGAGCAGGAGAAAGTCTACGATAAAATCAAAGGCGGCTACGAGAAGCTGCAGCACGACTATCTCCAGGCCAAGGAGGACCACTCGGCCCTGCGGCGACAGCAGTTGGTGGCAGGACTCGGCCCCGGCGAGGAGTTCGACGCCGATAAGGCCATGGAGGGAGAGCTCTTCAAGCTCGGCATGCAACTGGAAGAGGTCCACGAAAAGGTGGACTGCAACAAACGTAGTCAAGGGACGCCGCGGTTACCATTCCAGAATTTCTCGTTACCCGCGAGTGCGCGCGGAACTCCAGTGACACACAACATGCGGAGCGCATCGGGTCCCGATCTGAACACTTCCGTGGACACCGTGATTCAAAATGTGCCAAAACGAACTGACCAATCGGATGTGAGTATTGGTTACCATGGCAACCCCATGGCGACTGTTGCTAGGACGGGCACCCCGTTGGACGGTAAGGTGATGCAGCTGCAGCAGGAGTACGGAGCGCTGATGGGCGAGTACGAGAGACTGAAGAGATTGCCCGGATCGGCAGAGAGGGACGGGCAGGTGCAGCAGTTGGTCAATGTTAGTATTATTAACCCATTCACACTCGAGAGTTCTTCTTGAAATATCGTCTGCTACTTTCATACTTTTGAAAATAACTTGGGAATGAAGCGAAATTTCACAAAATATTTGATGGAGATTTGTTGTTTGTCTTCTGATCAACATTTCTCCTTCAAATGTTTTTTCAAAATATGCTTTTGTAAGTTAGATATTTCCAAAATCGTCAGGCCTGTTTTGGCCGCTCTGAGTGCTAATGAGTAAAACTCTTCATGCCATAGTCATTATTGTTAGATATTGGTACAAATTTTGAGGGCTGATCATCGTTCCACCAGAGTGACCGATGATCATTTTTCATTTGAAGATGTTTTTTGTGCACTTTGACCCTTGCCCTTGTGCATAACATGTGTTGTGCATTTTTAATGAAATATCAGGATAATACCTGAAAAAACAAGGTCAAAATAATAATGGAAGCACAGAAAATTTGTCTTTAAATTAAACATAGATAGGAAAAACAGAAAGTATGCCATTCAATCATATGCAAATAATCGGACAAAAATTGGGACTGAAACATTACAAAACATACAATTTTTCAAGGGCAGGTGAAAGTCTGAGTAGGGCAAGCTAAAGTTGAATCTCACTTGCCCTGCCAGTCAAGTCGCCACAAAAGTGTTGTGCTCTTTTATAGGATACATGTAGTTCATTTTTTGTGTGTTGCAGGATCTGCAGGTGATCTGTGAGCAGGCGCCAGAGACTTTCTCTCACCAGCTTCCTCCTGAACTCCTTCAGCACCGCGGCCCATCCACAGGATTCAACAGCCAGTCAACAGGCCACAGCTCTTCCATCCACGGGACATCCTCCCTCTGCTCACCAGACAAACAGGTGATTATAGCAGTAGCTGATTTAGAAAGGATTTGGGGGGTCGATGATCCCCCCCCCCCCCCCCCCCAATTACAATTTAAAGATGTCTTTTCTTTCTCAGATCTCTTAACATTTCCAATGCTGAGGCTACTTTTGTCCAAAGCACAAGGATGCATCTTAAGCCTGTCACGTTAGTATTCATCGGAAAGCTCTTACTGATTACTCTCAGGTGAATACCTTTGTGCCAAGGTTTCAGTCATTTTCCAGCTTTTTTTGAATCATTTTGTATAGGCCAAATTAGCCACCACCATCATAAGGGTTAAGAACTTTCGCTCCTCAATCCTTTGCACTCCTCAATAGGAACTGCATTGGAGGGGGAGTTACTTCAAGAACTTCAGCTTGCTGCCTCAAAAAGTTGCAGATATATCCTGCCGTTTTAAAGTCTGTGGTAAACAAACACTCTATGAAATAGATCAATATCAGATACCACTATTAAGCTTCGAAAACTAATAAATAATAAATCATATATATATTTCACGTATGATACGAGAAGTTGTTGTTTAACCATGAGCAAGTTGAGAATTACCTGGCATGCCATGATTAGCTGCTAATTAAAGGTAGCTCTATGAAATAGATCAATGTCTGGTATTATCAATAAAGTATGGAAAGAATGCTGTAACATTTCATGTACATTTCACATATGATATGTGAAGTTATTGTTTGACCATGAAGTAGATGTGAATCGCCTGGCATCCCTTGATTAAGCACTAATTACCGATAGCTCACTGAAATAGATCAATGTCTGATATTACCAATAAGCTATGGAAAGAATGCTGTAACATTTCATTTATATATATTTCACATATGATAAGTTATTTGACCATGAGGTAGATGTGAATTACCCGGCATCCCTTGATTAGGCACTAATTACAGATAGCTCTCTGAAATAGATCAATGTCTGATATTACCAATAAGCTATGGAAAGAATGCTGTAACATTTCATATATATTTCACATATGATAAGTTATTGTTTGACCATGAGGTAGATGTGAATTACCTGGCATCCCTTATTTAGGCACTAGTTACAGATAGCTCTCTGAAATAGATCAATGTCTGATATTACCAATAAGCTATGGAAAGAATGCTGTAACATTTCATATTTATTTCACATATGATAAGTTATTTGACCATGAGGTAGATGTGAATTACCCGGCATCCCTTGATTAGGCACTAATTAAAGGTAGCTTTAATAATAATGAGATCGCCTTCAGCAGTTAGTGATCCGACTGGCTACATCCATTTACACAGCTAATTATAACACTAGAACAATCCTTAATGGCCAATCTGCCTCATAGTCAAGTGCTTCACTACCATAAAGCACAACCCATCAGGGGAACTTCAATCAAAGCAGCCCTCAGCGCCCCATTAATTAGAAAAGATGAAGGTAATTAACGAGAGAACAATAGACAGGTAAGGGACTGGATACTTTGGATGTTGATGGTGAACGAGATAATTGGTCAGAACAGGAGAGAGAGCACCGAAAGATTTGTTATGTATTGTGCCTTAAGTTCACCTTGAAAAATAACAGCAGGATCTGGTATCACTATGGTAATGAAAATGACTTTAAATATTACAGGGCACGGCGTTAACTTTTGCAGCGACTTGCCCCGTAGGGCAAGTGAGATTCAATTTTCACTTGCCCTACTCCAACTTTCACTTGCCCTTGAAAAGTTGTAAATAATAATTTTGTAATATTTCATTTAAAACCAAGTAGAAATGGTTCTGGCATATGAAAGCATATTTTCTAGGACAAGCTTGGATGCCAGACCATGAAACTTGCACACATTCTCAAAAGTAAGCCTGAAATATACAAAATATTCTTTCCCAGTGGGGCAAGCAAGATGCAGTTTTCACTTGCCCCACAGCTATTATTTACAAATTCTACTTGCCTGGGGCAATATGGCAAGCACCAATGTCGTGCCCTGTGATAATTATACAAGATAGTTGGAAAACATTTGCCAAAATTTGCAAAGCTGCAGGCACAAATAGTGTTAATAACCCTTCCAATGCTGAGACTACTTTCATGCAAAGCACAAGGACGCAAATATTTTTGAAAAGCATCTAAACCCTGTCATGTTGGCATTAATTGGACAGTTCTCGTTGAGTACTATCAGATGAGTACAAATATGCCAGGGTTACAGTCATTTTTCAGGTTCTTTGTATCATTTTGTATTACATAAATAAGCCACCTGCAGCATAAGGGTTAAATATCAAACTGAATATTTTCAGGTTCAGGTCGGTATTCCTGAAGATGTGAATGATGAGGATTATATTTCTACGAGCCCGGAGCCGAGGGCGGGCAGGAAAGGCATCCCACGCTACATTGCCAAATCCCGCCACGACCAGTACAATTCCTCAGACCCCAGCTCACCATCCTCCACACACAGAGAGGACAAGATTGACAATACACAGGTAAAATATGTAAAATTCCCAAATTTGTGAGGTGGGTTTTTTACCGTGGGAACTTAGACAAAAGTTGACAGTTGTGACATTTTTGGGTGTCCTATTTTTCAGCGGGCACCGCAATATACTCTTATAATTAGACATGTATTTACTTGTTGAAATAAGGCATAATATCTTTAAACAATGTCATAAGAATTATTTTGAGGTGGAAAAACATTAAATGCTTGAAATTGACATTTTAAGAAATTACTCTCAATTTTGGTGTCCAGAAAGAAGACTTTTGAGGGTTTGGGTGTCCATATGATGCTCTGCTGGTCAAGACTATGTTGTGAGGTATATTTGGGTGCCACAGACATGAGTGGATGAAATACATATGGATTGGTATCATAGAAAAAATCAATGTATTGCTTGGATATTTCTTCATTTCCTTTGCAGCAGATCGAGATTCTATTGTTATCTTCATATTCTATTGTTAGTAACTTACCACCCATGTTGGATATTGATCCATTAAGGACATAGATCAAGAACAATGCTATTTCCTCTATAGATCAGGTGTTAGAATGGAATCAGACAAACAATTGTAGTTGGAACATGGGTGGTCTGATCTTATTTATAGAGCAGATCGACAGTGACCCTTTTATGCTTGAAGTATTATGGTATTATCATTCTAGAAAATTTTGGAAAATATTTGAAGGTGAAAATAGTTTTTAACAACTTCCTATCGCAGCAAGTTAGAAAGCCAGAACCAAGAGGAAATTCCCTACTCTTCAGGAAAAGTTCCAAGAGGAATTTATTTTGCAAAGCTACCATAGACAGCCCTCCATAACGCCACACATTTATTTAGTGACCAGGCCAACCCACTAGGGCTGTACACCGGTACCCGGTACCAGCACCGTACAGAATACCGCTTCGCAAAATACCGGTGAATACCCGTTTCAGTTTTTAACGGTATGCTTATCGGTATTTTGCAAAACAACACAACCAAAGCAGGCACTTAGCTTAGTGCTTGACATACATAGATAGCATATCAATCTCTGTTGGGTATGTTGATAGTATCATGTGAGGAGTTGTACTTACAGTGCGGAACTTGTTTGCTTCGAAGGTGCGCTATATAGCGAGGCGAGTGCCGTGCCGCTGCTGCCATGTGCACGGTGTTCATTGTGATTGTTATTGCCACCGCGTAGTGGCGCTACATATTGCTACTACAGCACCACTACGCGATAGCAATCACAATGAGCACTGTGCATATGGCAGCAGCGATGTCGTGCTCGCTTGGCAGATATTGATATGTTGTCTATGTATGTCGGGAACTAGGCTAAGTGCGTACTTAGCATAGTTCAAGACTTCTAGATACCGATAGCAGTACCGTTAAAATACCGTATCGTTTCGTTGGTACCGGTTATGGTACCGTACCGCTTCTTCCTTAGCGGTATGCAGCCCTACAACCCACTAATGGGGATCCAGCAGAGATGGTTCCATGACTGTGGTATCATAAAGTAAAGAACCATGCACACATACATGCATGCTGGATGATCAAATTCATTTAGATAAGAGCCTGGCTCCCCAATCTAAAAGACATCCTTCATAGCTGTAAAATGAGGGCAATAATTATAGCTGTCAGAACTTTGTGCTGAATTCATGGTCCACTCTGATATGTCAAGTGTCTTAGTGAGGGACCAACATTTCATAAGATTGTCACACATAAACAATCTGCTACCAGATTTTGGCCAATGGTCTCCATTGTAATTTGGGATCAAACCTTTGAGGAAAATTATAATTTGGACTCACAAGGGTTAATGTATGCTATGTTTAACTTGTCCTTGTAACGAAATACCTGCAATATTGATTCACATGCCCAGGGCAGGTATTTTGTCTTATCCTAGTTTGGTACTTCATATTCTGTGTTTTCTTTGTTGTGATAACATAAAATATCACCACATGGGTCCAAGCATTATTTCACCTTTCCTAGTTATTCAATACTTTAGATATTGATTTTACATGCCCAGGGCAGGTATTATTGTCTAATTCTTACATGGGTTCAATCATTATTTCACCTTCCTTTGTAATCCAATACCTGAGATATTGATTACCTTGTTGTGATAACAATAGGTGTCTCTTATGGAGTTCATATCGCTATAGGAATCCCAAGTATTATTTCACCTTTGCTTGTGGGAAAATATCTTGGTATTGATTTGACCTGCTTAGGAAATATCTTAGTGTCTGGTCTTGGTTTGTTTCTTCATACTCTGTAGCCTGGTTCTCAGACTGAATTAGATTTACTGCCATGCCACCACTACTGGGTAGGTGTGATGTCTCCCTCAACCTATAGATGTCAGCACAGTTTTCAGAAATTGCAGTTTGGAACTCAGCTCAACTGTGTCCCCCTTAAGGATTTATTCAGAACTAAACCTGGAGTGAAATTAACCCAGGTTAGATCAGTGAGACTAAGGAAAGATCCAGATAACACAGACTTGTAGCAAGTATACATACTCTTTTGCCTTGTTGGAGTTATATAAGTTAATTTATGTCGTGTCACACCAGCACACATATATATATATATATATATATATATATATATATATATATATATATATATATATATATATATATATATATATATATATATATATATATATATATATGTGTGTGTGTATATACCGTATTACCCCGCATACAACACGCACCCCATAGATAATACGCACCCCCTCCCCAAGTCCCTTTCCCATATCTAAAATCCAATGCCCTGTTTATAACACGCAGTCGGAGTTGGTGAGTGGGAATCTTGACCCCAGTACCGTAACCCGCGTTGATTCAGAGAATAAGAGGCTTAAATCGTACAGTGTTTATAGTGCTCAGAGTCACTGTGCAAGTGATACCAATTAACAGTACGGGAAAAGTCTATTTTTAAACATCATCTGGGACATCCAGGGTATCAGAATGGCAATCATCATAACTTCGTCATGGTGACAGGCCAAAAGACAATAGGAACCCACCAAAGTATTTTCCACCATGCCCCACACGTTCATAGCATCGATGTAAAAATATTGTGGTTTATGTACCCGTTGATAACACGCACCCCCTCCTTGACATAGGTGCTGCAGTGTATAAAAGTGCGTGTTGTATGTGGGGTAATACGGTATACGTGTGTATATATATATATATATATATATATAAATATATATATATATATATATATATATATATATATATATATATATATATATATATATATATGTATATATATATGTATATATATGTATATATATGTATATATATATATATGTATATATATATGTATATATATATATATATATACATATATATATACATATACATATACATATATATACTTATACATAAATACATACTTACATATATTCACATGGATTTATAAATTTATCATTTCCCCTTTGGTTTATAGGGCACCACCCTGGGTAGCTACAGCAGTATCCCGGACAGTGTTCTCTCTACGCCCGTGTCGCACCAGCGGCCTTCCTCGGGCAAGTCTTCTCGGGATCGCCACCAGGGCGGCGCTGTTGAGCCGGACGTGGACAGCGGCTTCATCGGCTCAGAGAGCAGCAGGCAATCCTCACAGCCACAGATCTACAGACCAGCAAAGGACAGGTACCGTAAATTCTCTGTAATTTGGGATACTTTTTTAATGATTACAACTTTATGGTTTGAGGGTGGCCCATTTTTTTATGAAAATAGGGACAAAGCAGAGAGTGATAGTTGTCCATACTATGTGAAATACATGTAGCTACTAGAGATAGATTAAGGGTGGTCCTTATTTCCCAATGATTACTTTGCAAAATAATCATTGGGGTTGGTCTAAATTCGGAGAATTTAAGGCACGCTACAGTAGCACATTAACCCTTATACTACTGGCGGGTAATTTGGCCAATACAAAATGATGCAAAAACCTGAAAAATGATTAAGTGGGTATTCAAATGAGAGTACTCAGCAAGGGCTATCGATGAATGCCAACATAACAAGGTTTATATGGTTTTCAAAAATCGTTGTGTTCTTGTGCTTTGGACGAAAGTAGCCTCAGCATTGGAAGGGTTAATACTCCTTAAGTTTGTACTTACCTTTTCTCCATCCGGGACTCCAGGGCTGAGCTAAATATGCAATAATTAAATTGCTGCAATATTAACACGGTATACAGTAACTAACTGCTGTTTATTCTACAGGCAGAAACAGCAGAGTGGCAGTATCGCTCCATCGCGGCCTGGCTCTCTACAGATACAGTCATCCCACATGTCAGCACCAGGGGGAGCCACCTCCGGCAGCGACATCAGCGCGCCCGAGACCCGACCTAGCCGCACACAGAAACACAGCCGTCCCGGCTCAGGGAACAGAGCTAATAAACAAGCACAGCAACAACGTCAACAACAACAACAACAACAACAACAACAACAACAACAACTGCAAAATCCACACCATCAGCAAGGTAAAATAATCAAATTAAGGTATAGGCTTTGTCATAGGGGTGTCATCAATAGACGCCAAGTCGATGCGCAGCTAAATGAGACCATGTTGATAGATGCAACTACGAGCATGTTACGGCGTATCGAATCGAAAAATATATCAAATTAATGGAATCGATAAAATTTGATATCAATGACATCACTACTTTGTCATAACTCTGAAGTTAGAGATTACCTTCCTGAAACTAGTTAAAACAATCGTGGCATGAAATGTCTTCATAAAGAAATCACTAAGAAAACTGAATGAACAATTTGAGCTGTTTCCATTTTTAGGTTTTACTGTAAGCATTTTTTCTTTCTTCTCGTTTTAGATGTCAATTCTTCAGGTCATCACCAGTCACAGAGAAGACAGAGAAGCAGCGATCGTGCCGCCGGGCGAGCAGGAAGTGACGTATCTCGTCGCCGTGACGAACAGCAGGATTGCAGCATGACCTCTGACGACTCTGTTGTGTCGTTAGCTTCACGAAGAAGCTCTGTGAAAAGGTGAGCACTATCAGTATTCCCACTTTGATAATTACAGTAGCTATACATTTGTTATATTGATTATAATTATACGCCTACTACTACTATTACTACTACTACAACTACTACTACCACTACTACTACTACTACTACTACTACTACTACTACTACTACTACTATTACTACTACTGCTACTACTACTACTACTACTACTACTACTACTACTACTACTACTACTATTACTACTACTGCTACTACTACTACTACTACTACTACTACCACTAGTACTATTGCTACTACTACTACTACTACTACTACTACTACTACTACTACTACTACTACTACTACTACTACTACCACTACTACTACCACTACCACTACTACTACTACTACTACTACTACTACTACTACTACTACTACTACTACTACTACTACTACTACTACTACTACTAACATCACTACTTGGCATAAGTATTTGTGAAAATGATAACAAAATCAGGGAGACCTCTGGTCATATTTGATGCTACCTAAATGATGATATTCTCTGCATATAAAATTTCCTTAAGAAATCTTTTGGCTTATTTTTAGTGCAAAGTTGCAAGCCCTCCAAGATGAGATTCAGAAATTGCGAGACGAGGTGCACAGGAGAAATTCCCAGCCATCGGAGACTACCAAGCACATGGATGAGAGGAGACAGAGTCTCAGAGCTAGAGAGGGCAAGGAAAATATGTCACCGCACGTTCAACAGAAAAACAGCAAAAATCATAGACAAAACTCGTCTCACGATAGAGATAGGGAACAGGACAGAAACTACGAGGCTCGGCCACCTAGTGAGCGGAGCATGAACTATGTATCAATGCAGAGGGATTCTCGAGAAAATGAGAGAAATAGTGCCGTACATGCTGGTGATAGAAATCGGAACTATGCGTCGAGGCGGAGAGATTCATCGGATAAAAAACTGAGAAACGAGAGCCAGTATTTGTCCGATAATGACAAACAGGATGGTCAGAGAAATCACGATGCCTACAGGAAAGACGTACCTGGTGATCACCGGAGTAAGCGAGAGAATCTTCGGAATAGACCGAAAGGGGATCGGCACTATGGAGGTGAGCGAAACCACTATCGGAGTCGTAGTAATCTTAGTGACGACGAGGATGATCGTCATGGCGATTTTCCCGCGGAAAGAGAGTTAGACCCGGAACTGCAAGAAAGACTTTTCCCTCCTTCTATGAGGTCGGACTCCAAAAAGTATGACTATGCATCTCGAGATCGAAGGCAATACGAAACATCGCCTACGAAGTCTTATGGGTCAAGGTTACGGAACCATCCCAGAAGCCCTGCCGAAAATGGTCACGATTATTCCGAATCACCCTATAGGGAAACTGTAATAAGGAGAGATTATATCGCACAAAGGGACCCTATGGAAAGGTCACGCTATGACAATACACGGGATTATAGAAATCAAAAGGAGTATCTTGATAGGGGGCGCCACATGTATGACTCACCCTATAGGGGGCGCTCGTCTGACGAGAGCAGGTGGCGTGGTCATGAGGAGACTACCCCGGCTCCTCTGGCCAGAGGGGATCTGAGTCGTGACTTTTCGCAGTATTCCAGGATGGCCGCCTGTCCCACGTGTGGGGTCAGCGAGTCTCATTCGCATGCTGGACTGTCATGGCCGCCTGCGAGAGAAAATTACAGTAATGCCCAATACAGACAGCCAAATAACTATAGAGTACCTGATAGAGGAAACTATAGTAACATTGACTTCAACCAGCCAAATAATAATAACAGGTTTCAGGGAAGAGAAAACTACAGTGATGGACATTATGATCGGTTGAATCATCATGGTAATGGTCCACCAGCCTATCACAATGTACCACAAGCTGGACCTTATCCGTCACAGCCAGCTATGGTTGGGCACAGCCAACCACCTATACAGCCAGGTATTCCTACTGCACAGTCGGCCATGGCAGGGTACAGCCAGCCGTCACACTTGTCACACCCGTCACAGCCAGCTAATGTTATCCCTCAGCAAAGTTATAACCCACAATACAGCCAACCGGCCAACACAGTAGTCGTCTCAGCGAACCAGCCAATTCAACCAGCCACCAGTGTGCAACCAACCGTCTTTGCCCAGCCGGCTCAGAACGTTCATCCGATTTACGTACAACCACCGCCATCTATTGTAGGAATGTCGAACCAGCCAAGTGGGGTCTATCAGCAGCCGGCTACTGTGGGAGTAATTCAGCAACCGGGCGTTGCACAGCCAGCTGCTTTGGGTATAGTTCAACCGGGCGTCATGCATCCAGCTACCCCCGGAGTGAGTTTCGTACAACCGGGTGTGGCTGGGGTTAGTCTCGTTCAACCAGTCGCAGTGCAGGCCCAGCCGGTGTACGTCACCAGTGCGCCAGCTCAACCAACACGGTATGTAAATTAATCCACTTGATCATATTTGGAAAATGCATTTCATGCTTAGAGAAAGAGGAAACATTACACAGCAGTGAAAACTCTCATTGTGAACACTATTTCCATGCCCCTTTTGTAACCCACTCGATAGAAATATTTGGAAAATGCATTTGTGCATATAGCAGCCTCTATGAGAAATAAAGGAAACCTCTTATTATGAACACTTTCTAATGTGAATGCTATTTACCGGTCTCTCATATATCTTTTACATCATGGAAAGACCTTTTTAATGTGAACGTTTTTGCCCTGTCTCAAGGTGTTCATATCTCGGAGGGTTCACTGTACATCAAATACCTCCATCAGAATGTTTGTAACTATGAAATAAATACACTTTTCTCTGATAACCAGGTCTGTTTGGTCATGAATTGGTTAATATTGTGAAAATACCTACGGATGTCCTTGTGCATAGTCTGAGCCAGCACAGTGTCTGGGTGTCATTTGGACACCCCAACCCTCAAAAATCAACCCTCAGGACACCCAAATATTTTGTGATGAATTTCTTTAAATGTCAATTTCAAAGTGTCTAATTGATTTGTTTCACCTTGATATAATTTCAATGACGTTGTATAAAGATACAATGTCTTATTTCAATGAGTAAATACATGTTTATGGGTGTTATCTGAATATATTGTTGTCTCCCCTAAAAAGTAGGATGCCCAAAACTTTTGAAATTGCCATGTTTGGGCACACAGTTTCTAAATCATGGCTAAGACCCTCTCACACATGTACAATGGTCCTGTTTCTCTAATTCAGGTCTCCAGATGTGGAGCCTCCAACTCCGAAGGCTAGAGGCGGCGCATTGACCCCTGGTGGCAAGGTGCGGTACTACATTCGAGAGTACGGTGAGGTGGGGAGCAGTACAGACGAGGAATCCACCCGCAGGGCCAGGAGAAGAAGGTAAAGATCGCAACCTTATCTTTATTCAGCGGAATGTTGATTTAAATACCCAGAAATATGCAAGGAATGCAACAAAACTGAGAAATTGGTTTTCAATTCTTTAAATCCTTGATAAACAATACATTCCTTTCTAGCATATGTTATAACTTAATTGTGGCAAGTCAAAAATTACGTCATGCAAGTAAAAAAAAAATCATCAACTACTTGCCCAGTATGGTAATGGTAAGTAAGTTCTGAAAATTATGTCTGTGCCTGTTAATAAGTAATAGTACAGTTCCAAAATAAGGTGAAACACTGAAATGTCATAAATTTCAACACTTATGCGGCTGATTGCTAATTTGGCCAATACAAAATGATGCAAAGAAGTTGAAAAATAACTGAAACCCTGGTACATGGATACTCATCTGAGAGAACTCAGTGAGAGCCATCTAATGAATACCAACATGACAGGGTGTAGATGGTTTTCAAAATTCTTTGCATCCTTGTGCTTTGGTCAAAAGAAGCCTTAGGATTGGAAGGGCTAAACCCAATACACACTTGGCCTGAAAAATAAATAGAAAAACTCATCAATAAGAGTGGTATATGAAAACTGAAATCGAGCATGAACAACCATTTTCAATTATGTATTTCTCAGTCAAAATATTTGCTTTTTCCCTACAATGTATTCATGTGTTAGACCATCTACTCCAGAGGGAGTTAAAGGGGAACAGTCCTGAGGGCTTACATATGTATATTATATATTACTTATATATAACATATTTACATATTTTTCTTGACGTCTAAAATTCTTTCCTAATGAGTTTTATACCTACTTTCAGGAGCAGGAGTTTGCCGAGAAAGAGAAAGGAGAGTAGCAGGAAGCAATACAGCTACTACGAGGAGGACGTGGAGGTAAGTGACTCTTAACCCTTATGCTGCTAGTGGCTAATTTGGCCAATACAAAATGATGCAAAAAACCTGGAAAAATGATTGAAACCCTGGCAAATGGGTAGTCATCTGAGAGGTCTCAGCTAGAACTTTCCCGATGAATACCAACATGACAGGGTTTAGATGGTTTTCAAAAATCTTTGCATCCATGTGCTTTGTACGAAAGCAGCCTCAGCATTGGAAGGGTTAAAGGAACACTACAGGCTCGACTAAGCTTCTTCTTAAAGGAGCACTTCAGACTTAAAGAAGCTGTCTTAAAAAGCTTTTCCAAGTTCAAATAAGTTGATTCTTGAAGTACTAGAAATAGCTATTTTTTTAAAGGAGCACTTCAGGTTCATTTAAATTTTCTCTGAAAGGAGCACCACAGATTCAAAGAAACTGCTTCTTAAAAGGGAAACCTAGGATCAAAGAAGCTGACTTTTTAACATGGTTCAAAGCTTAGAATAGTAACTTGATATTAGAATAGTAACTTGATCAACATGTTAAAACCTTTACCCTTCCTTGCAACCTCAGTGGTGTCACCTCATACTAATTTGTATATCTTATTATCATTATTATTATTACTATTATTATTATTAGTAGTAGTAGTATTAGTTGTAGTACTATTAGTACTATTGTTATTATTATTATTATTATTATTATTATTATTATTATTATTATACTATATATATTTTTTTTCTTGCAGGAGAACAATGAATATCTTGAGAAGTCCATAGACTCGGCTTCCAAGATCGCTGACCAGTTGAGAAGTATGTCCCACGGAATGAGGGAAAGTCTCAAGGGAGATCTCAGCAGGTCCTTGCACAACAGCTATCTGGTAGCGGGATACACATAGTGATAGCATCCAAAAGATTCACCACATTTCATAAAGGTCCTTACAGAATGGGAGGACTATGTCCCAAGATGTGCAAGAGATCGAGTCACAAGGGAGATCTCACAACATGATACACGAAGTGGTAGCACCCAAAAGACTCACCAAGATTCATGAATGTCTTTACAGCATGGGAGGAGTATGTCCTAAGGCATGCAAGAGAGTTTCAAGGGAGATCTCAGCAGGTCCTTGCACAACAGCTATCTCATAGCAGGATACACATAGTGATAGTGAAAGACTCACCATGTTTCATAAAGGGCCTTATAGAATGGAAGGAGTATGTCCCAAGATGGGATACATGTAGTGGTAGCATCCAAAAGACTCACCAAGATTCATGAAGGTCCTTAGAGAATAGAAGGAGTATTTTCAAGGCTTGCATGAGAGTTTCAAGGGAGATCTCAGCAGGTCCTTACAGAACTCGTAGCGGGATACACATAGTGATAGCATCCAAAAGACTCACCAAGATTCATGAAGGTCCTTAGAGAATAGGAGTATTTTCAAGGCTTGCATGAGAGTTTCAAGGGAGATATCAGCAGGTCCTTACAGAACTCGTAGCGGGATACACATAGTGATAGCATCCAAAAGACTCACCAAGATTCATGAAGGTCCTTAGAGAATAGGAGTATTTTCAAGGCTTGCATGAGAGTTTCAAGGGAGATATCAGCAGGTCCTTATACAGAACTCTTAGCGGGATATACATAGTGATAGCATCCAAAAGACTCACAAAAATTCATGAAAATCCTTACAGAATTGGAGGAGTATGTCCCATTAGACATGCAAGTGATTCTTAAGGGAAATCTCAGCATGTCCCTACAGAACAGCAGGATACACATAGTGGGATATATATAGTGATAGCATCCAAAAGACTCACCAAGATTAATGAAAATCCTTACAGAATTGGAGGAGTATGTCCCATTAGACATGCAAGAGAGTCCCTACAAGACTGCGAGGGGGATATACATAGGGGGGTATACATAGTGATAGCATCCAAAAGATCCATGAAGGTCTTTATAGAATTGGAGGACTATGTCTCAAGGCATGCAAGAAAGTCTCAAGGGAGATCTAGCTCTGAGCATGTTTGGAAATAGTTTTTTGAGTATAGATATCACGAAATCTGAATTGCCAGGACCAGTGGCAGGCTGTTCATGTTTTGGGATCTTATACAGTTGTGTTCCACCATGGTCATGTTACACATCAAAATGAATACCAACATGACAGGGTTTAGATAATTTTCAAATATTTTTTGCGATATTGTGCTTTGGACAAAAGTAGACTCTGCATCGCAAGGGTTAATAACAATTAAAACATACTTGCATGTCGCTCTTTTATGCAAAAAGAAGAGTAATAAAACTGCTGATGTTTAAGACCAGAAATATTTTGAATTTTTCCATTAAAAACAAATTTAAGAATACATTTTCCTTCCTGTTTCTATTTGGTTTTAACATAATAATTTTTAGGGTGCTCTTATGGTCTGATGTTTATGTGCACGTTCAATACTAATTTATTGTATAAATGATTCAAATATTCCAAAAAGAAGTGAAAAAATGCTTATTTGTATATTTGATTCCTTAATCATCAGAACTACCTTATCAGGTGGAATTCTCTAAAGGACACATAGAACATATCTAAAATAATTATTTGATTGAAGACTACGGTGCTCTTGAGTATCATTGGGTTGAATTATGTTATCCCTTTTGGTCTGATACAAATGTACATGTTCAATGAAAAATTCTTGTATCAATATAATATTCAAATATCATATAAAAGCTCTTTTGCATGTCCGGGTGTTTAATTATTTTTTCAGTCGAATAGTCTAATGAACATAGACAATATTTTTATAACTTGCATAAATATGCATGTTTATTTAAAAAAGACCAGTCATCAAAACTTCTTTTTTCAGATGAATAATTTTAGAGGTTATATAAAACATATCTAAACAATCTTCGATATCATAAGTAACATGTATCTACACAATGCTTGTTTATACGACCACTGCAATACTCCCAAGTATTAGTGGATTAAATCGCACAGTCCCAACTTACATATAGTATTATTTTTACAAGATGAATTTCCTATGGCTTTAAAACAAGATTTATTTCTTATGAAATTAATGAAACCAAGTCCCATTTTTAAGTTAGATTTATGTTTGCCACATTTTTGTGTGTGATAGCTTGTATATAGCGGTATGATTATTGTAAATGTAATTTTCAAATTTATTTTGAAATGTTTATTTTACTGTTGTCCCAATAGTAGAGGGAGTATAATTGTGTTAATTGTACCTAAGAGAAACAGACCACTGGCAGGTACCTCAATAGTGAAGTTTGTGGACGTTTGTGATTTTAGGAGTCTGAGTTAGTTAGGCTACCTCCATTGTTGGACCCTGGTATCAGTATACAAATATGACATCCCAGTGGGGGTAACATGATGGAATGGATCCCCAAGGGAGGATGGTTTTCTGGAGCACGATTCAATCATGTTACCCCCCACTGGGTTGTCATATTCTTTTTACTACACCAAACAAACCCCAAAATTCCCCAAATTGTAAAATGTCAATGAACACAACCATTGTTTTTAATCACAATTGCCTCATGAGCGCGACAGTATGGAATGGTGAACGTCAGTTAGCCAATCACGGCTTATGATCTTCATGTGTGGTATAATAATGTATTTTGGCTAATCTCCCCTCTACTTATGCAACTGAACTGTAACATGAAGTAGGTGACTGATCTCTAGGTAATTGTAATGATTAATGCAATGTCTTACTTTTGGATACCACACATATGTATTAACCCTTATGCTGCTGGTGGCTAATTTGGCCAACACAAAATGATGCAAAATTCCTGCAATATTCCTGCAATATTCCAGAAACCCTGGCAAATGGTACTTATCGGAGAGTACTCCAGTACCTATCCAATGAATACCAACAAGACGGGGTTTTGATGCTTTTCAAAAATGTATGCGTCCTTTTGCTTTGGACGAAAGTAGCCACAGCATTGGAAGTGTTAATCTGATAACATTTTATACCACACAGTTCTGCTGTTTAGTCCCATTAATCTGATATCATATTATTGATTTATGCAATTGATACCCAACAGTTTATTGTTTAATTCCATGTCATTTTGCTCAATAACCTGATATCATTTTACTAGTTTATGCAATTGATACCACATAGTTTTGTTTAATTTCATGCCATTTTTGCCAGTTCATCTGATATCATTTTATTGGTTAAATGCCACACAGTTTTATTGTTTAACTCCATGTCATTATGTCCATTAACCTGTTATCATTTTACTAGTTTATGCAAATTTTGAGAGTTCTCTGGATGCATTTGTAAATATTATTTAGGTATTAAGTGTTTGATCAACTGTCATTTTATGGATACTCACAATCTCACATCTTTTATGTCGTGAGCTATTGTTTTGAGACCATGCACTACTCCGTCCAGTAATGCAGTATTCTTAGTACTGCAGAAGTCAATTAGTGCAAAGGTCAATTAGTACAAAGGTGAATTAGTGCAAAGGGAGAGTAAGCTAGTATAGTGAGATTGTGTATAATTTACATGCATTTGGGTAATGATTTGTGATAGCAATACTGACCCTGTAATCCCTTTATCCCTGTTGTACTGCAGCCAATTTGTGATGAATCTTTGAATGGAAAATATATTAAGCAGAAATATTCAATGCGATCCTGGCAAGGGAAATCTACATTATCCCATTATGCTTGTAGCAGCCGAAAGCAGCCTGACGATTTTGGTAAAATCTTTGAAGGTGAATTCTAATTCGGGAAAGTATTTGATAGGGAAATGTAAATCCAAATACTACCAACAAATCTCTTTATATAATTTATTTTATGAAATAATTCTGAATTTTCAATTTGTTGTCAAAAATATCATAGACACAAACAACAAATTCTTGTGAAAATCCTAAGCATTAGCGGGTCATGTACATTACATGATTCCTGCTAATTTCATAGGAGCCACAGAATTTAAAAAAAAACTGGTGCCCCCAAAAAGGTACCTCCTGTCATAATTTACCTGTTGCCTGTCATCTTAATTGAAACATACATGTTAACTAGGTGCTAACTAGCCTGAAAGATATCGCAGTGAAATCTGCCAAAATTCACCTCTACAAGCCAAACACAGAGATATTGTTTAGTGCCCAGTTGCATAAAATATCTTGGTGAATCCCAAGTGTCCTTGCTTCTATCCTTACCTTTAATTTTCAATAGACAATCCATATCTTTAAGGCAAGAATTTCATTTAAGATTACCCTTAACACTGAGACAAGCTTTAAATATTCAAGGAAAAACATAATTGCCCTTAGAATCTAAGGGTTATAGGAGATCCCTTCACAGTTTTTGTGATATGTAAGGGCCTCTGTAAGTGAATATCTTCTATTTTGGGGTATTATCTGTTCAATATTATAGTTAAGTATTCCCAACAGATAGAATTGAGGGAGACTTTGGCCCCTAAGACATCCTTAAGGAATTCCTTACCCTATGATATTTTACGCAACTGGACCCAGGTCAGAGTGGTTCTTTTCACTCGAACTCCAGATGTTTGCCTTTGTGACAATTTTGGAAAATATTGTTATTGGGATTTGAGAAACACCAGGGAAACGATGTGAGTTGTGTTTATACCAGTATCTGTAGTCCCAGGTGTTGATATGTGTTCATAATGAGATTAAAAAAGAGATGTATAGTTTTGTGAAGTAACAGAGAATTGAAAACTAAGCTTCGTTGTTGTTTTTCTTCTATCATGCCATGCCTACTCAAAACCAGCTGGTGCTGATCTCTTTAACCCTTCCAATGCTGAGGCTACGTTCGCCCAAAGCACATAGACGCAAAAATCTTTGAAAAACATCTAAACCATGTCATGTTGGTACTCATTGGAAAGCTCTCGCTGAGTACTCTCAAATGAGTACCCATTTGCCAGGGTTTCGGTGATTTTTCAGGTTTTTTGCATTATTTTGTTTTGGCCGAATTAGCCACCAGCAGCATAAGGGTTAACCTATGCGAGTCCACAAAGTAATTTTTACCCTCTTATTTCTCATGCCAAGTAGTATTTAATGGGAATAATGGGCCTTACCTCTGTGGTGGGCTTTAAAAAACTTGTTGCCAAAGGTTTTAAGGGTTTCAGTCTTGGCAATGCCCTAAAAAACAGAATAGTTCATTTTGGCTATCGGAAGGGTAAATTTAGTGAAATACAAAGCTGGATTGTATTACTTTATTTTGTGATACCTTGGTTTAAAAATGTAGCTATAATTTGCCCTTCCTATACTGGTGACTTAGTGTTAAATATCTTAATTGGCAATTGTCAGCTATTTACTAAAAGGTACCTTTATCAAGAATTTATAGTCATATCATATTCATGCAATATGCTGGTGATAAAAACCATAAAACCAGTACAATTTAAGTATACAGATAATGGTATTCAGTCATAACTCCAACGGTCATGCCTGTATTGTCAAAGCGAGCCTGCCAATTTTGACCTCTCTCTAATTTTTTTCACAAAATATTAGAAGAACCAAGCGTTGATCTGCAACTAATAACTCTCAACAATTTCCAACCTAAGTCAATTTCAAATGTTTTGAAAATGCAGACAAGCCATCCCAAGGAGATTGAAGGATGGTTAACCATCATTGGCGGGGCCCTCAGGCCACGCCTATCTGGGAAGCCGGTTTCAAATGTTCGGACGGCCATGTTGGAAATGCTGAGGCCGGACTGAATATAATTCTCTATTCTGATTGGTTATAATATAAATCATGCCTTCCTTATTTTAATTTAGCATGAAGTTTTCAAATATAAAAAATATTTTAAGCGGAAATAAAGTATATTTTTCAGTATAGGAAGGAAAATTACTAAAGAAAAAAATTACTATGTGTATAGAATGAAATCAGGAGACTTCGTAACCAAACTGGTTCGTAACCAAACTGATGCGTACCCAAGTAGCTTCGCACCCAAGAGATTTCGAAGTCTCCAGCTTGCGCCTAGAATTCCGATATTTGTTTCATTTCTACAAAAATGATACAAATCTAGTCATTATAAATTATTTTCCTCTATAATGTTAATGTTCTTTATACATCCGGTTCCCTCACAAGTTCATAAATAACTTGGCCCCGCCTTTTGACTATTGATGCTTTGCATCTACAACCGTACTTGTTTTAACATGTTCCTGTTGGTTATTCTCAAGATAGTGGGTGTTTTGGAATGAACCAAAGCTGGTGGATTCTGTTCAGAAATTACTGGACAAAACAATGCAACATTTCTATCAGCATCAACATGTTTTATTCAGTTATTTACACATATGGTCTTTACACAATGTACTTCTAAAATGTGACATTTTCAAACAAATTGGTGAATGATATAACACACCGATATCTTTTAATTCATTTGAAGTAAGTTATTTCTTTCAATGAAATATTTCTTAACCCTTATGCTGCTGACGACTAATTTAATTTTGCCTATACAAAATTATGCAAAAACATGAAGTGTTTATCTATTGTGTTGATATTGTTCAGAGAAATTACTCAAAGAAAAAATTCTCATCAGAACTCAATCAACATTTCTACTTAATTAAGCCCTACCAATGCTGAGGACATTTCGTCCAATGCTGAGGAAATTTCGTCCAAAGCACAAGGTTGTACGATTTTTGAAAACCATAAAAAAAAACCTGTCATGTTTGTTTTTATTGGATAGCTCTCACTGAGTACTCTCAGATGAATACAAATGTACTATGGTTTCAGTCATTTTGCAGGTTTTTTTGTATCATTTGGTATTGGCCAAATTAGCAACCAGTAGCATGAAGGTTAAATATTTTTAGACCTGTTTGTTCATAAAAGCATAAAAAAACACACACCTGGAGATGAAGTCTATGCTAAAAGAATTTTCGAAGCTAGTTCCACACATGGAATTCCATGTCCCTTACCTCTTTCATGCCATGAACAACATACCCATTCCATGTCTGGATTTCAATGCATGGAAAAGGCTGCAGGTAGCAACATTAGTGCTTGCAAACTTGTCATGGCAAGTAAATATTGCTGCAGGGCAAGAATAAATCTCAACTTTCTTGCCCATCATGGCAAGCTGAAATTCCAAAATTTGTATTATTCAATAATCAACAAATTAAATGCATAAATGAAATAGATTTATGTTTTCACATGGTAATATGAACAATGAAACAATGAAAATGTACCACAAAACAGTGTTTTATTAAAAAAAAAAGTTTAACTGAGATTTAGGAAGCAATGAAAATATACCACAAAATAGTGTTCAATTTACGAACTGATCAACTGAGATTTAAAGTTTTTCTAGGCAATTGAATTGTTTTTTGGGGGGCTATTTAATTTAGTACCAACTTGCCCACTCAGTATGACAAGTCAATAGCAAATTGTAAGTGGGTTCCTCGTCCGGGAGTTCAATGCTAGACAAATCATCTTTGGCCCTCCTTTCTTGCATGGAACATTCTTATACTTAACGGTCATGAATGGGTTAACCCTAAATTCCATGATTTCATTTATTTCACTGTATATATTCAAGACTAGAATTCTGTGACTATTTCTTTCACTGTATATATTTATGACTAGAAGTCTGTGACTATTTATTTCACTGTATATATTTATGATTAGAATTCTGTGACTAATTATTTCACTGTATATATTCAAGACTAGCATTCTGTGACTATTCATTTCACTGTATATATTCATGATTAGAATTCTGTGACTATTTATTTTACTGTATATATTTATGATTAGAATTCTGTGACTATCTATTTCACTGTATACATTTGTGACTAGAATTATGTGACAACACTTAGGCCAGACTAGAACCAAGTAATAATATTAGTGATATCAATTCCTGCCTAAACCCATTCATGTCTGAAGCAGCCATAAATGTCCGGACTACTTTGGTAATATCTTTGTGATCACTACATTTTGCAAGAAGATATTCAAATTGATGATTAAGTCCTAAAAAGCATTTTTATTTCGAATACTGTGTGAATCATGCTTGATTCAAACCCATTCACATCTGAAGCATACACAAGAACTAACACTTATGTAAATATTTTGATGACAAAACATAATTTTTGAGAAATAGTTGACAGAGAATTGTTGTTCCTGTTGGGTTTAACAATCTCTCCTTAAATATTTTTTCAAATTTTACTAAATTTGGAGAGTTTTCAAGCTATGTGTACACTCCAGACATGAATGGTTAAAAGTTATTTACACGTGTATCGTAGATCAGGACATCACATGTTAATAAATCTCCAGGAATTGAACGGATTAAAATGAAAATGTCTGTTCTTTTTGAATGAAAAATGAACAACTACTTCCTGACATGAGAGCGATTGATAAGTTTCACTAATACGTTTTGTGCCAGCAGAGCTAAGTGGGAGTTCTAGAAGAATTTACGCTGCTTCATTCATACTGGAGATGTACTTGAAGAGTGTCGTATGGAGTCTATGGACCCATCATTCTTTTGATAATAATTTAAGTATAAAGCATTAATTTGCAAACTATTTGAAGGAGAGTTGTAGATATGGTTTTAATGGACAACTTCCCTTCAAATATTTTCCAAACACTGCCTTTGTTCAAGAAATATCACCAAAATAGTTCGCCAGTTTCGGCTAATACAGGCAAGAATGGGTTAACCCTTTCATGTATATGTAGCGCCTAAAACAGCCTGATTATTTTGGTCATGTCTCTCTAAATAAATGCAATTTTCAGAGAATACTTGAAGGAGAAATGTTGATCACAATCCAACTCACAACTCTTCTTCAAATATCAAGTGAATTTATGACTAATTTCAAAGTTATTTCCATTGAGTATCAAAGGTCCAGACAATACTTGTCAGGAGAATCTCCAGGCATGAGTGGGTTTAACTTATTTCACAGCACCAACACCAAGCATCAGCTGTGGTAGAATCATAAAATATGACTCCTCCACTTTGTCAAATTCTTTTTCCAGAAATTCTGGATTTGGAACAGGACATTCAACTTCTATGAGTGTTTCAACTTCTATGAGTGTTCTTCCTTTTCAGTATTCAGAAGTAAGCGCTGATTATGAAACTGTAATGTTTACGCTTTTCTTAACTTGTTTAAATCAATCCCCTAGAATTCTCAAAGCTCTAAGCGCCTGATGCTGAGAGATCATAGACTCAGACTTGGTGGTCACAGGGTCTTAGCCAGCAGGGTGTCTAGGCATCATTCGGACTCCCAAACCCTCCAAAAACACCCATCAGGACACCCAAAAATTTGGGCGAGGAATTTCTCGAAATGCATATAAGCATATAATTGATTTTTTCACCTCAATTTAATTCCTATTACATTGTGTAGGAATATTATGCCTTTTTTCAATGAATTAATACATGGTTAGGTTGTAATCTGAGTATATTATGCTCTCCCTTAAAAGCAGGATGCCCAAAAATTCAATAATAACCAATTTAGGGCACCCAGTTTCTAAATCCTGGCTAAGACCCTTTTGGTGGATGTCATTTAAAAATCACTTGAGGCAAATACAGTGAAGACTATTTCGCAGTCCTATTTGTGTATGGAATTTCTGTAATAGCTGAGAAGTTCCTACAGGAACTTCTGTGAATAAAAACAAAACACATATGACATTTCAGTAACAGCAGGGAGTTTGTAGAAGTCTTAGGGGACTTTCCCTTGCTTTGCTTGTCGTTTAAAAATTGATTTAGTCAAATATGACACTTCTGTACCAGCAGAGCATTCGTAGGAATTCCAGAGAAATTTGTCTCTGTGGTTGTCATTTAAAAACAGCTTCAGGATGAATTCTCTACGCTGTTCCTCTTGTCTCTAGAGGAATTTCCGTCACAGTGGTTGTCATTGTACAGGGCCACCTATAGGTGGAGAGAGAAAGTCTTCCGCGGCATCGGAGTACTGGCCAGACTCTACGCTGTTCCTCTTGTCTCTAGAGGAATTTCCGTCACAGTGGTTGTCATTGTACAGGGCCACCTATAGGTGGAGAGAGAAAGTCTTCCGCGGCATCGGAATACTGGCCAGACTCTATGCTGTTCCTCTTGTCTCTAGAGGAATTTCCGTCTCAGTGGTTGTCATTGTACAGCGCAACCTATAGGTGGAAAGAGGAATTCTTTCGCGGCATCAGGTACTGTCCCGACTCTGCGCTGTTCCAATCACCTCTAGAGGAATTTCCGTCTCACGGGCTGCCATTGTACAGTGCCACCTATAGGTGGAAAGAGGAATTCTTCCGCAGCATCAGAGTACTGTCCCGAGTCTACGCTGTTCCTCTCATCTCTACAGGAATTTCCATCTTAGTGGTTGTCATTGTGCAGTGCCACCTGTAGGTGGAGAGAAAAAGTCTTCCGCAGCGTCGGAAAATTGTCCAGACTCCTCGCTGTTCCTCTCATCGCTACAGGAATTTCCGTCTCAGTGGTTGTCATTGTGCAGCGCCACCTGTAGGTGGAGAGAAAAAGTCTTCCGCAGCGTCGGAGAATTGTCCCGACTCTACGCTGTTTCTATCGTCTCTCTCGCCCTCATCGCCATAGGAACTGTAGCAGTCGCTGTCCTCATCATCATTTTCCTCCTCGGGGAAACGATACAGCACTCCTGATTGGTCCTCTGTCAGAGTATGGCCGTCCTCTAATAATGCCTGCCTACAATGATATGATAGGAATGTAGTAATATACTGTATACAGTGTTAACCCTTTCACCGCTGGTGGCTAACTTGGTCAACATGAAATGGTGATAAAAAGCTGGGAAACGACTGAAACCCTGGCAAATGGGTACTCATTGGATACACAGGTGAAAGTTGACGGGCCCGTTTGGACATGGGCCTGTTTTCGATCCCTCAATATATTGACATTTTACGGCTTGAAAACCCGTAACGGTCCCATTATTTTTAGGGGCCTGTCAAAACGGGCCTGTAGCGGGCTTGTAATGGGCCGGTAACGGACCAGTTACAACGGGTTCTGGGCCAGTAACGGGCCCGTCAAAATAAGGGGCCCGTTTGGACCCGTCAATTTTTACCTGTGTAGTACTTAATGAAAGCTTTCCTATGAATACCCACATGACTTGGTTAGGATGATTTTCATACTTCCTTGTGCATTGGACAAGAGTATCCTCAGCATTAGAAGCGTTAATCCTTCCAATGCTGAGGCTTCTTTCATCCAAAGCAGAAGAATGCAAAAATTCGAAAAACCCTCTCAACCTTATCATGTTGGTATTCACTGGACAGCTCTCGCGGAGTACTCTCAGATGAGTACCCATGTTCCAGCGTTTCAAACATTTTTCAGGTTTTTGGCATCATTTTGCATTGGAAAAGTTAGCCACCAGCATCACAAGGATTAATATTGAGGCAGGTTAATTAATGCAAATTTCGCGCACACCTGGAGTATGCATTCATTAAACTGCGCACCATTATTTGGACATCCGATCGCTATGGTAGTATTGTACAACACGCTGACAGGATAGCTTGTCATTCAAAACCACTAGGCAAATGCACATCAAAGGCAGCTGCCTGCCGTGCACATTATTTTATATGCACAAAAACAACACAGTAAGTTGATGGCATATTAATTACTATTATCATACACAGTATAAATGCCACAGCGTCAGGGGCTTAGCCGCAATGTGTTCAGCGTGTCATTTGGACACGCAGAACACTGTTTTTTGACAGTTTGGACACCCAAAAGTTTATGTCAGAATTTGCTAAAGATGACTTTTTTTAGAAGATAGAAGATGTAGAAGCTGTAGTGTCACCTTTATAAGACACACAAAGCAGTATCTGGCCTAAAAAAGGAAAATCTGTAAAGGTATAGGGTCTATCTTATTAGTAGTATGTATTTTGTACCAAACTTTGGACACGCAAAAGTCTATGAAACCTCTATTTGGACACCCTGTTTCCAAATATCGGCTAAGACCCTGCACAGCGTTATTAATAAACTAATTGACTCGCGCAATTAATTTCACAACTCAGAGGTTTTCCAAGCTGTATATTTGCATATGAGCTTATAATGCATTGGGTGTTCAGATGACACCCTGCTGGCTTGAAGACTATATGTTCCAATGCAGGGTCTTAGCCAGGAATAAGAAACTGGGTGCCTAAAATTGGCCATTGTAAAATTTTTGGGCGTCCAAAATTTTAAGGGGGACCATAAACTCAGATTTTAACCATAAACATGTATATATATCTATCAAATTAAGGCATGATATCCTTATGTAAGGTCACGGGAACTGTATGATGATGAAAAAATTCAATGATATGCTTGAGATTGACATTTTAAGAAATTCCTCTCAAAATAATTTGGGTGTCCTGATGGGTGCTTTTTAAGGGTTTGGGTGTCCAAAAAGACACCCAGACGCCCTGCTGGCTAAGACCATGTTCCCATGGTATTCTGGTTTCCTTCAACATAAGCAATGGAACAACCACTATCTAGCCTAAATATGACAGAAAAGATTAAAGATCAAAATCTAAAGAATGTTGTGGTCTGTACATAGGGCCTTACCTTAACCCTTCCAATGCAGAGGCTACTTTCTTCTAAAGCTCAAGGACGCAAAGATTTTTGAAAACCATCTAAACACTATCATGTTGGTATTCATTGGATAGCCCTAGCTGAGCACTCTCAGGTGAGAACCCATATGCAAGGGTTTCGGACATTTTTCAGAGTTTTTCTATTATTTAGTATTGGCCAAATTAGCAACCAGCAGTAAAAGGGTTAAAACGCTGTGAACTGTTCCTAGTGCCTAATTGCTTACATCTTAGCCCAGATTTCTAGGCTGTCATATGTATTTTTTGTCTTCAATTTTTTCTGTTGCCAGGGAACAGATTTTCAGTTCACATTTATCTCACCAGGTGAACAGTGGACTCAGTTTGAGTACAACTACATCTGTATTAGCTCAGGACCTTGTGGTCTATACAGAATGAAACACCAAGGTCTAGTAGCTTATAAGGCTAGCCTTAATACGACAGAAAAGATGAAAAGGAATGAAATTCAAAATCCGATTTTTTTCTTACCTGAGAACGTTATGGTCTATACATAGTGCCTTCACCTTGGGGAAGTCCATGAGTTTCAGTAGCGGCACAACGACCGAGTCCCCCTCCTCCTCCTCAGCGCCCCCTGCCAGCAGCCTGATGTAGTAATTAGCCTCCAGGCGGAGTTGCTGTTCCGGGCTCAGCGGGTTGCGATTATACGGGTGCTCACATTCAACCAGCTGCAATTAGAGGTAAATCGAGCATAAATTCATTTTATTGTCTCTGAGAAAAGGATACATGAATATTGTTGGATAGTCTTAGATGAACAGACACATGGATTCCTCGCCACAGGCCAAATGCCATAGGGCCCATAATCATCATCAGATACTGTCGCACTCAGGTTTGAGTATTATGACAGGCGCATGTCTAAAAGGTGTTAAGGGTTAATGTAAGGGTGGTTAATTAGAGCGAAGCATGTAGGGGAGATATGGAATAAAAGATAGTTGGAGAGCTGGTCTGTTGGAAAGGTAAACCCAGTATGCACAAGGTCAGAGCAGTCAGCGTATTAGCATTGTTAGTTTTGTTAAGTGGTTAAAAAAGATTCTACCCTAATAGATTCTACTGACGTCCAGGGTCACCTGACTGAGAGCAGATCTGAACCCGTCTAGAGATTGGATAGTGGTAATATCTTGTGGCAGGGTATTCCAGGCTCGTATAGCCGTCGGGAAGAAGCTATACTTGTAGGAGTCTGTGGATGCCTCTATCTGCCTATAGCCGCCTCTGGCCCTACTTCTGGTGTTGTAGCGACCCGTGATTAGTTGGGTAGCCGGGATGCAGACCAGGGCATTGCTGATCTTGTATAACATGAGTACCTGAGCTCGCATGCGTCGTTGTAATAACTCCTCCCAGCATAGATGTTGCAGAACCCAGCTGGCTTAATCTCGCCGAATCTAGTCTCAGTGGGAAGTCACTAGGAGACAAAGTCCAATGAGGGTTCTCGTATCGTTTATATTACAGAGTAAGTTGCGCACCAACATGTGGGACCCAGAACTGGGAAGATATTCCCTTTCCTTTATGAAGTTCCAAGATGTCTTTCAGTTGCAGAAATAGCATGGAAAGCCCTCCACAGAGTTGAATGCTGTACATTTATAAAGTAGGCTATACAACCACCTAATCAAGATCCAGCAGAGACTCAAATTTGCAACCTCATATTTGGGAGCCAAGCATGATAACCACTAGACTACGATGGATCCCCTTATACCCATGGTTATAAGAAGAAAAAAATTGTAGGGTAAATTGATAGGAAGTTATAAAGGTAAAGGTATTCGGTTTATAGTCTTGTATCCATCGAAGCGCTCACACAACCTTCCTCCCCTAGCAGGCCTGTACACACGGAAACCATTTCAATCCCCCGGGGATATCCAGAGCAACTGGCAGCATATAGTGCACAAGCTCTAAGCACTGCCTTATTTATGCTAGGTACCCATTTTGCAGTTGGGTAGACTGAAGCAATATGGATTAAACTGTCTTGCCCAAGGAAAGACCAAAGTGCCCCGGCCGGGAATTGAACCAGCGTCCTATTGATTACTAGCCCGACACCTAACCAACTGAGCTACTTTGTCCCCAGTTATGCATTGGTGCCAAGTGCGGAAGATTCCCAGTGGAAGAGGGAAACCAATAAAAACAAACTTGATTTTGGGTAAACAGGAATGAAGGATACGCATGAGTACATCCATCCATTCTCTGAGAGCAGCAGAGTGTGAAATACACACAAAGACATATATCTGAATAGATTTACTATCTTCTTCTACTTATACCTGCTAGCCCTCCAAACATAAAGACATATATCTCACAAAGACATATATCGCAATAGAGTTGCTTTCTTCTACTTATACCTGCCAGCCCTCCAAACATAAAGACATATATCTCACAAAGACATATATCTCAATAGAGTTGCTATCTTCTACTTATACCTGCCAGCCCTCCAAACATAAAGACATATATCTCACAAAGACATATATCTCAATAGAGTTGCTATCTTCTACTTATACCTGCTAGCCCTCCAAACATAAAGACATATATCTCACAAAGACATATATCTCAATAGAGTTGCTATCTTCTACTTATACCTGCCAGCCCTCCAAACATAAAGACATATATCTCACAAAGACATATATCTCAATAGAGTTGCTATCTTCTACTTATACCTGCCAGCCCTCCAAACATAAAGACATATATCTCACAAAGACATATATCTCAATAGAGTTGCTATCTTCTACTTATACCTGCCAGCCCTCCAAACATAAAGACATATATCTCACAAAGACATATATCTCAATAGAGTTGCTATCTTCTACTTATACCTGCCAGCCCTCCAAACATAAAGACATATATCTCACAAAGACATATATCGCAATAGAGTTGCTATCTTCTACTTATACCTGCTAGCCCTCCAAACATAAAGACATATATCTCAATAGAGTTGCTATCTTCTACTTATACCTGCTTGCCCTCCAAACATAAAGACATATATCTCAATAGAGTTGCTATCTTCTACTTATACCTGCTAGCCCTCCAAACATAAAGACATATATCTCAATAGAGTTGCTATCTTCTACTTATACCTGCTAGCCCTCCAAACATAAAGACATATATCTCAATAGAGTTGCTATCTTCTACTTATACCTGCCAGCCCTCCAAACATAAAGACATATATCTCAATATAGTTGCTATCTTCTACTTATACCTGCCAGCCCTCCAAACATAAAGACATATATCTCAATAGAGTTGCTATCTTCTACTTATACCTGCCAGCCCTCCAAACATAAAGACATATATCTCACAAAGACATATATCTCAATAGAGTTGCTATCTTCTACTTATACCTGCCAGCCCTCCAAACATAAAGACATATATCTCAATAGAGTTGCTATCTTCTACTTATACCTGCCAGCCCTCCAAACATAAAGACATATATCTCACAAAGACATATATCTCAATAGAGTTGCTATCTTCTACTTATACCTGCTAGCCCTCCAAACATAAAGACATATATCTCACAAAGACATATATCTCAATAGAGTTGCTATCTTCTACTAATACCTGCCAGCCCTCCAAACATAAAGACATATATCTCACAAAGACATATATCTCAATAGAGTTGCTATCTTCTACTTATACCTGCTAGCCCTCCAAACATAAAGACATATATCTCACAAAGACATATATCGCAATAGAGTTGCTATCTTCTACTTATACCTGCCAGCCCTCCAAACATAAAGACATATATCTCACAAAGACATATATCTCAATAGAGTTGCTATCTTCTACTTATACCTGCCAGCCCTCCAAACATAAAGACATATATCTCAATAGAGTTGCTATCTTCTACTTATACCTGCTAGCCCTCCAAACATAAAGACATATATCTCACAAAGACATATATCGCAATAGAGTTGCTATCTTCTACTTATACCTGCTAGCCCTCCAAACATAAAGACATATATCTCAATAGAGTTGCTATCTTCTACTTATACCTGCTAGCCCTCCAAACATAAAGACATATATCTCACAAAGACATATATCTCAATAGAGTTGCTATCTTCTACTAATACCTGCCAGCCCTCCAAACATAAAGACATATATCTCACAAAGACATATATCTCAATAGAGTTGCTATCTTCTACTTATACCTGCTAGCCCTCCAAACATAAAGACATATATCTCACAAAGACATATATCTCAATAGAGTTGCTATCTTCTACTTATACCTGCTAGCCCTCCAAACATAAAGACATATATCTCACAAAGACATATATCTGAATAGAGCTGCTATCTTCTACTTATACCTGCCAGCCCTCCAAACATAAAGACATATATCTCACAAAGACATATATCTCAATAGAGTTGCTATCTTCTACTTATACCTGCCAGCCCTCCAAACATAAAGACATATATCTCACAAAGACATATATCGCAATAGAGTTGCTATCTTCTACTTATACCTGCTAGCCCTCCAAACATAAAGACATATATCTCAATAGAGTTGCTATCTTCTACTTATACCTGCTTGCCCTCCAAACATAAAGACATATATCTCAATAGAGTTGCTATCTTCTACTTATACCTGCTAGCCCTCCAAACATAAAGACATATATCTCAATAGAGTTGCTATCTTCTACTTATACCTGCTAGCCCTCCAAACATAAAGACATATTGCTAGCCCTCCAAACATAAAGACATATATCTCAATAGAGTTGCTATCTTCTACTTATACCTGCCAGCCCTCCAAACATAAAGACATATATCTCAATAGAGTTGCTATCTTCTACTTATACCTGCCAGCCCTCCAAACATAAAGACATATATCTCAATAGAGTTGCTATCTTCTACTTATACCTGCCAGCCCTCCAAACATAAAGACATATATCTCACAAAGACATATATCTCAATAGAGTTGCTATCTTCTACTTATACCTGCCAGCCCTCCAAACATAAAGACATATATCTCAATAGAGTTGCTATCTTCTACTTATACCTGCCAGCCCTCCAAACATAAAGACATATATCTCACAAAGACATATATCTCAATAGAGTTGCTATCTTCTACTTATACCTGCTAGCCCTCCAAACATAAAGACATATATCTCACAAAGACATATATCTCAATAGAGTTGCTATCTTCTACTAATACCTGCCAGCCCTCCAAACATAAAGACATATATCTCACAAAGACATATATCTCAATAGAGTTGCTATCTTCTACTTATACCTGCTAGCCCTCCAAACATAAAGACATATATCTCACAAAGACATATATCGCAATAGAGTTGCTATCTTCTACTTATACCTGCCAGCCCTCCAAACATAAAGACATATATCTCACAAAGACATATATCTCAATAGAGTTGCTATCTTCTACTTATACCTGCCAGCCCTCCAAACATAAAGACATATATCTCAATAGAGTTGCTATCTTCTACTTATACCTGCTAGCCCTCCAAACATAAAGACATATATCTCACAAAGACATATATCGCAATAGAGTTGCTATCTTCTACTTATACCTGCTAGCCCTCCAAACATAAAGACATATATCTCAATAGAGTTGCTATCTTCTACTTATACCTGCTAGCCCTCCAAACATAAAGACATATATCTCACAAAGACATATATCTCAATAGAGTTGCTATCTTCTACTAATACCTGCCAGCCCTCCAAACATAAAGACATATATCTCACAAAGACATATATCCAGGGCTCGACATTGGTGCTTGCCCCATTGCCCCGGGCAAGTAGAATTTGTAAATTATAGCTGTGGGGCAAGTGAAAACTGCATCTTGCTTGCCCCACTGGGAAAGTATGTTTTGTATATTTCAGGTTTACTTTTGAGAATGTGTGCAAGTTTCGTGGTCTGCCATCCAAGCTTGTCATAGAAAATATGCTTCACATGCCTGGACCATGTTCTACTTGGTTTTAAATGAAACATTATAAAATTATTATATACAATTTTTCAAGGGCAAGTGAAAGTTGGAGTAGGGCAAGTGAAAATTGAATCTCACTTGCCCTACGGGGCAAGTCGCTGCAAAAGTTAACGTCGTGCCCTGCATATATCTCAATAGAGTTGCTATCTTCTACTTATACCTGCTAGCCCTCCAAACATAAAGACATATATCTCACAAAGACATATATCTCAATAGAGTTGCTATCTTCTACTTATACCTGCTAGCCCTCCAAACATAAAGACATATATCTCACAAAGACATATATCTCAATAGAGTTGCTATCTTCTACTTATACCTGCCAGCCCTCCAAACATAAAGACATATATCTCACAAAGACATATATCGCAATAGAGTTGCTATCTTCTACTTATACCTGCTAGCCCTCCAAACATAAAGACATATATCTCACAAAGACATATATCGCAATAGAGTTGCTATCTTCTACTTATACCTGCCAGCCCTCCAAACATAAAACAAATTTAGATTACATTTACAAATTAATGCCCTCAATGCTTACACAGTCGCAAAAAAAAAAGTTAAATTTGTTTTAGAATTGAAAAGTAAATAATTAGTTGTTCAAGTGTGAGTTAACTTTTGATAAATTAATATGCCTTTAACGTCTTATTGGTCGCAAAAATGTTCATTTTTTTGTGAATTAAGAAATCAACAATAAGTGTTGACCATTGTTATGGCAGGACTGGTGTACTGTAGTCAAGGTAGGTCACCCTGACATAATAGATGGTCCAGCAGTCCAGTGAAGTAAGCGTGGACATCTCGTTTGGAATCACTGGCAAACCATGTACCAGCCAAACAAAACAACCAATGACAAGAAAAAACTTGAGATTTGCGTGAACAGGAATTGATGATATGCATGAGTTACTCCATTCAACTACTGAACAATGCAGGGCATGAAATGCACACAGAGATGTGTATTTGGATTAGAGTTGCTACATCATAATTCTCTACTTTGAACTCTTTACCATGGGGAATGCAATGACTAAGACAGTAAGAGACAACATTTAAGAGAAGGAACTGTCCTTGTTTCAGTAATAAACACAGCTGAAGGAATGCAGACAGTTCCCCCCCCCCTCTCTCTCTCTCTCTCTCTCTCTCTCTCTCTCTCTCTCTCTCTCTCTCTCTCTCTCTCTCTCTCTCTCTCTCTCTCTCTCTCTCTCTCTCGCTCGCTCTCTCTCGCTCTCTCTCTCTCTCTCTGTATGTATGTATGTATGTATGCATACATGTATATGTATATGTATATATATATATATATATATATATATATATATATATATATATATATATATATATATATATATATATATATATATATATATATATATATATAATATATATATACATATGTTTGTATGTATATAATTATGTATATATATATGTATATATATATATGTATATATATAATATATATATATATATATATATATATATATATATATATATATATATATATATATATAAATATAAATATATAAATATATATATATAATATATATATATATATATATATATATATATATTATATACATATATATATAGATATATATAGATATATATAGATATTTGTGTGTGTGTCACAATAAATGTGAATGTATGAGGCTTAATAGCAGCTATCTTCCAAGCAGACAACCAAATAGTTTTATTAGCATGTCCAAAAGAGCATTTCTAGAACATCGCTGTCAATTAAGCCCTGACACCGAATAACGTCAGATCACGAGAGAGGTGCTTGAATAAGTTATGAAACATTCATACTGTTTACCATTGTTGGCAGCATAAATATTGATTCAATCAATGCTGTCTATTGTCAGCAGTACTGGGACAATCATTTGAGGACAATCATTCACTCTTGACTGCTTCCATACAACAACAAATAATTCATGACCAGCCAAAAGTATTTTCTGCTGTTATGCATATATACCTTGATACTTATGCACTAGTCAATTGAATCCCCTGGAGGGGGCATAGGAAGAGAGAGAGAAATAGCTGGGCGAGGTCGGGCTAATCCAGTTTAGTACACCAAAATGCTGCCTCATGCGGTGAGGGCATCAATAATCATTAGAACGGGGCTGATAGCTAGACAGGGCACAGGACAGATATAGTGAATTCCCCCAAAATCCTCCTTAAAAATATCTTATTTACTTAATTGTTTCTTAATTTGCCCAATCGGCTGTCAAACAGTGGTCAAACAAATTATATTAGATCTTGTCATTATGGTACAACCGGCACGGAATATGGCTACTATTAAATTACAGTTATTTTAGGATGTACCTCCATCTGTGAAAATCAACACTAATGAAAGTTTATTTTCAAATTCATTTTCATATTTTTTTTATACCTACATGGATAGAAAATATGGTTCACAAAAAGTGCCTCAGGGGTGGGTACTAGTGACAATAAATGCACCCTGGGTTCACCATTTTGGTGACTATGCAAAATAAGGCAGAAGGTCAGTACACTGTACCTGCCCCATCCCGGCGACCCCCCCCCCCCCCTCCATCTCAAGGATTCAACTGACTGGTGCATTATGGAAATGACTTGCCTTGCTGATAAAGTATGATTTTAATCAAATTACATTTGAAAGAAAGTTGTTGGTAGAGGTAGAGTTAACCCTTTCAATGCTGGGGCAACTTTCGTCCAAAGCACAAGGATGCAAAGATGTTTGAAAACCATCTACACCCTGTCATGCTGGCATTCATTGGATAGCTCGCACAGAGTACATGAGTACCCATATGCCAGAATTTCAGTCATTTTTCAGATTTTTGCATCATTTTGTATTAGCCAAGTTAGCCACAAGCATGTTAAAGGTTAACATTTCTTCAAGCAGGGCAATTGCCAGGACCTGTACCACCCGTCTTTTGGACAGGCACCTTGATAAAAAAAAAACTCCTCTTTGGACAGAATTGAAGAATTTTCAATAATGTCATTTTTGTGGTTATAACCAAATATTTTTCTAACAATAATAACCAAAGCATCTTGTAAGACATGGCTGAAGTGAAAGTTGCTCTTTTTTTGAAACTATAGACTATAAAATATGGGTGGTATACAAGGATGTTAAATAGCTGGGTAGCTTTATTTAGAAAGGCAGAAATTTTAAGATTGTTGTTTTAGACAGGCATTTTAAAAATCCTGGCCAAGACCCTATGACTTCAAGTATCATTTCATTAGATAGATATTCCCATATAGACTCAGGGGTGAAGAGGTTAAATCAATGGATACAGCTATCAACATATATTATTCAGATGATCCTCTACCACTTTTTTCAAACAATCAATATACCGGTTATACATGTACAGTTTCTCCAGCCCTTTCTAATAGCTCAGTAAACTCAGGGGAGTTGAGAGGCAATACATGTCTACAAACACAAATATTTCTGAGGTGACTTTGAAAATGAAGCTATATTCTGAACATTTTTCAAGTGACAAAATAAAGTGTTACCTACAATTAAGTCATGTATTGTTTAAAACGAATTAACAAAGAATCTTTTAATTTGTCTGTCTTTGATTTTTCTAGCTCACCATATTCAAATTTGAAATCTAAATCATTGTCACTTTTTCTGCCATATTTAAGCTTATCCCTGACTAGTCACTAGTAGTCAGCTGTAAGTGGTAGAGTAATCTAGCCCCAAAGTCACTGGTAACTTTCTCACATGCCCCAGCCAGGATTCTAACCCGGTTAGTGGTGCAAGTCAGTGAGCAGTAAGTGGCAAGGCCTTAGATGACTGCTTTATATAGAGTAACACTTGTTAAGTTATCCTCTATCCTATCTACATATTTCATATAGCAATTAATAATTCAGCAAAAAAAGTATTAAAAACACTTTAATTTGTAACACTTTTATTTTTAGTATATGCTTTTTTTTTCTGAGTATATGTATGTTGACGATGCTGTATATGTAAGCTATTATCACTCACCATCTCATAGGCTATACTCTCCACTGGTTTCAAGGCCTCCATGCTCTCTTGACCACACTGTCCAGTACCGTGGCCACCGTCACTGTTGCCGATCCTCGCGCTCCCGTCCTCCAGCCGCGTAAAGAGCGCCATCTGTGAGCAGTGGCCCAGATGTTCCGTGCCCTCTGGCCCCGCTCCGACACCTCGGTACTCCACCGTGTAACCGTGACGACGCGCCACCTGACCACACCTAGGTCATAATTACAGCATGATTATCACAACAGCATGTCACATATTGTCTACGCAAACTGATATACAAAGGCACACAATTTGACTAAACCAAAAAATAACTGTACATGTACATAGCGCTGGTCAAAAAATTGGAAAATATTCTTTAACCCTTTCATGTCTAGAGATCTTGTTGACAAGTGTTGTATTAACCTTTTACAATCTTGAATATAACTTTGGATTTTATCACAAATCCACAAGATATTTGAAGGAGAGTCGTGTGTTGGTTTTCAATCAACATTTCTCCTTCAAATATTTTCTGAAAAGGGTTCCCTAAAAAGGGGCAAGAAATTTAAAATTACAAGAGATTCATGGGTTGATATATAAGTATGTTTTCTTTCTTTCTTGTTTCTTGGGGGGGGGGGGGGAGGGGGGGTTAGGGTTCTAGGTAAAAATAGTGGGTACAGTGTTGCGCTTTAGTCAGATATCACAAAAAAAGATGTATTCATTGAACTCTTATGTGAACTTAATTGTCTAGTTTTAGTGACCACCATAAATTTCCTGTTCCTTTAATTGTGAGGCGCTTACTCGGGTATGTTACTCATGTGATCAATGCCATGTGCAGTTGAAGCGAGTAACGAAACAGGTTTTTGGCTTACTCGATTAATAATGTGTAGGCTGGCTGCACTAAATCACAAATGTCCATTTCTATTCATTCAAGACTAAATCCTTCAAAGGTCACAATAAACACCATAAAAAAAAAAGCAATGGCAAGTAACGTAAAATTCGGGAGTTTTCCTAAATGCTGGTAACGAAAGTGAACAATTTACTCATTTTTAAAGCAGGGTCTTAGCCGATATTCGGAAACAGGGTGTCCAAATAGAGGTTTCATAGACTTTTGCGTGTCCAAAGTGTGGTACAAAATACATACTACTAATAAGATAGACCCTATACCTTTACAGATTTTGCTTTTTTTAGGCCAGATACAGCTTTGTGTGTCTTATAAAAGTGACACTACAGCTTCTACATCTTCTATCTTCTAAGAAAAGTCATCTTCAGCAAATTCTGACATAAAATTTTGGGTGTCCAAACTGTCAAAAAAACAGTGTTCTGCATGTCCAAATGACACGCTGGACGCATTACGGCTAAGCCCCTGTTTTAAAGTGCGTCCGAAAGCATCTTGAAAATTTCAGCATTTAACAATCTTTTAGTTCATTATCACATTGAAATAATGTTTGGTAAACCAAGTGTTGCCAAGGCTGCCATGTACATGCATTGCATTGTGGGATGCTCACCCAAGTAACCGTGGGTTAGTTGGGCCAGGCGGGAGTAAGCACGGAAGCTGCATGACTTCATTGTTAAAATGGAATGCAGTACCCGTGCTTGCCCGAGTAAGTGTCGCGCAAGTAAAGGAACGCCCAAACAAGAAATAAAGATTACACTCTATTGATCACTTACTAGGACTGTCATTGATATGACAAGTATCGATCGATCGAAATAATTTTTCCAATTAATCGGAAAAAATGTTATGTCAATTGTTATGTCAATTAATCGAAACACATTTTTTCAGCCTCTTACGCCATTTTTGCCATTTCTAGCCAACGCTAATGAGAATTTTGAAGAGAAACTCAAGTATTCAATCCAAAAGTGCTGAGAAAACCTTCATTGTCTTTGCATTGTGGGAATCTTAGGATCCTAGCCACAAAAATAGTGTGGAACATATGAAAATATTCTTTAAGTGCAGTTCTTCAAAATCAAAACGAAATAATCGGAATTGAAAAATAAAATGTCAATGATCGAATCGAAAAAAAATGGATGTCAATGACAGTCCTATCACTTACCACTCTTGGCATTCTTTTCTTGTCCACTCAAACTTGTGGTCCCAGTGCCGCGTCCCGGTGAAGTTTGGGAAGAGCTCATTGAAGTCTGCGTTGGGCGTGGTCATAATGACAAGACGCGGACGGATTCTACCAAACACTACTCCTGGCATTGATGCAAGAACATCCTCAGTAAGGTGCTCAATACTAGATAGAAGGAAAAACAGAAAACTTGAGTACTTAAGATAAACTTGTACATAAATTTATCCTTTAAGGCCGTCATAATATTACGATGATGTACAAGGCCTAAAAAAAAGTTGCTTGTTTCCTGCATGTAACCCTACCCTAACAAGTTTTTATTCAAAGAAATCCCTACCCTAATTTTTTTTTCGCCCTTCCAACTCCCAATCAACATGAAACATGCATAAAACACACATTTTTGACCAAAAAAATTATGCAAAATTTTTTTCATACCAATTTACCTAGTACCCTTTTTTTCAGACCGTTTATACAGGAAACAAAAAAAAAATTCTTGGCCCAATGAATGTAATAAGCTTATACGTTCATCACATAACAGGCTTGTAGAAAATGCTATCCTACAAGCTTAAGTGGGAATTAAATGCTTGTATGGTCATCATAGGAAAAATAGGCCAGTATGCAGCACCTGCAATGGTTACAGGCTTGTACAGTGATAGTTCAGCTTCATCGTATGGACTCGTAGCAAAAGACAATCATCGCATGATCAGCAATTAATGCGCCTGTAGGAGTTTGGATTAAAAATGGCCATATGGTCATCATACACCGAAGCTGTGTGGTTGTCCTTCAACACCCGTACGTGATGGTCAATTTCCCCCATGTACAGGTACAGGATACCAGGTAAAGTCTCTACGGTCAGGTGTTGTGACCAAGTCATTATGAATGAACAATTTCGACCACTTCCATCACATTCAGTCGCTGTTTATATTAACACATTCACCCTTGTCAAAACATCCAGGCACACTGAAAGGAAGAGATTTGAAAAAGAACTAAGGCCTAAAAAAAATGTTGTTTGTTTCCTGTAACCCTACCCTAACACGTTTTTATTCAAAAAATCCCTACCCTAAGGTTTTTTCTGCCCTCCCAACTCCCAATCAACGTTAAACATGCATAAAACACAAATTTTCATGATTTTCGACCAAAAAAATAATGCAAAAAATTTTTTTTTACCGAAATACCTATCCTATTTTCTATTAGACCATTATAGGAAACAAACAATTTCTTTTTTTAGGCCTAACTACTTACATTTCCACCATAGTAACAGCCTCATATTTAGACATCCGGCTATCGTACTCTGCGATACTGCCATGGTAAAGTCTCATCCGAAGTGGGTTTTTCCTCAGATGTAAATAGTCCATGTTTAAGGGTTTTATCATATGCTGTGATCCCAATAACAGGTTTTTGTCCAGATCTACCCCAGCTACCTCTGTGATACTCTCTGTGCCTTGGAAATATCGCAAAATCTTGCATTCTGCGCAGCCAAAATCTACCACCTATAAAAACAAACTTGTACTGCATAATTGGTACTTTTTACAGGCATTTAATATTCGCTATAGTTTGAGTGCTTGAATGTGGGAATCTAAAGTAGCACAAATACAGGGTTGTAAAGCGAGATTTTTAACACTCCAAATTAAAGCTGTATACAATAAATTGTTCAATGCATCCTTTTCTGTGAAATCTGAAATATTTTCACTATATGAAAGCATATGAAATAAATCACTTGTAATTGTCTATCGGTTGATAAAAGATTCAAAGTGTTTAAATATTATTGGTATTGGACTTATTTGGTAGTGCCACCTGGTGACATATCTAAAAAAAAATGCTTCATTGTTGGCCATTACAAATTGCTATGGTTCGGGTGTTGATCACTGACACCCCTAATGCAATTTTCATTGATGGAAACATTTTGGGACCAGTCCTTATTTTTCAAAAGAAGGTGGTCTTTATTTGGTTTAATTTGTCTAAGGAATTTCGGGGCCTAAGTTATTCTTCACCCCACCTCCCACCCTTTCTGGCTAGCATCTTTCTCTCTTGGCCCTGGACGCAAACCGGCTTCTGAGAGGTCTGCCCGTTGGATCCGTATGTTCAAACAAGGGTAAATGGCAGCCAGCAACAGTATGGTTTAAACAGGTAGAATATGATATGCAAGATGATGTAAATTCAGTGGATTTTGGTGGAGAGTTGAATTTTAAAACAGAGCAACCAGAAAACGAAGTCAGGTGCGATATTGAAACAAAGGGTTAACATTATGTATGGGAAAATTATTTGGATGTTTTCGCAACCACTACTCCCAGCTCAAGTCACAATAAGGGAACTGCATAATTCATAAAAAACACTTGACTTTTACCAGTTAAAAAGCACCCATATTTTACCAAAACACTGACTTTGGATGAAGCCACCCCTAGACCAGAAGTAAAATTACACAAAGTAGGCTGTAGAGTTATTTATAACAATAACCCATCAGCTGTTGTTTGTAGGACATGCTGCCATACATGTATGGTGTATCTTTTTACGATTTTCACCCCCATACTTCGTACCTGGGTACGAACAAGTACCCTTCTTAAGGTGGGTCCAGCACTTAGGACATTAGCTAGCATTTTCATCATTTATAGCTTGTAGGGGATTGTAACACCCAGTAAACTATATATTTTCTAAAAGAAGAGCTTTCTAGCTACATCTCAGTGCTATTTTGATTTATCTATTCTTAGATGTCAGAGTTTTATTGAGAAAAATGTAAAATGTTATTTTTCCAATTAAATCACTTTCAGCCCGCAGCAGCGGGACAGAACGCCAATTTAACTTGGATCGATTACAAGTTCATACATGTACCTAGAAAAGCGTGTCTTGGATTTATTTTATTTGGATTATTGTGGCAGATATTTAATGTCAAAGCCAGGTGGGGGTGGTCTTTCCAGAGAAATGAGTTAATGTCCCTCATATTTCGCGAAGTGGGCGTCCTATTGAAAATCCAAGACACCTTTTTCTAGGTTCATAAATGAACTTATAATCCATCCAAGTTAAGTTGGCGTTCTGACCCACTGCTGTGGGCGGAAAGTGATTTAATTGAAAAAATAACAAATTACGTTTTTTATGATAAAACTCTGACATTTAAGAAAAGCTTAATCAAAGTAGCATTAAGAGGTAGCATAAAAGGTCTTCTTTCAGAAAATATATAGTTTACTGGGTGTTACAATCACCTACAAGCTGTAAATGAAGAAAATGCTAGCTAATGTCGGAAATGTCCTAAGTGCTGGACCCACCTTAAGTTCTTTTAAACATTGCAGACAAGCGCAGTACTTGAAAGACCACTTCTTTCGCTAAATCTGTAATGCAGGTGCGTACCCCTCTGTACCTGACATATTCCTCTACCATGACTTCAGCTGCCACTGATGTTCCATACAGAAAAAAAGAATACAGGCGAAAACGCCCGATATGCGAAAACGCCCTAATCGAAAACGCCCGATTTTTCTTACTTTTCACAAGTGTATTTCTTCTACTTTTCTTTCTCCTTTCTCTTTTTCCTTTCTCGTTCTCTTTTTCTTAGTTATTTGCGTTCATAGTCGAGTTAGTAGTAGTGTAGTTAGTGGTGTCCATTTTTTCTTTGCAGGTTTATACTCTCACGAGAATACACCTGAGAGTTGGATCTGGCCGCCGTGGATTCATTTCACTCGTGTGTCGGCACATGCTATGTCACTTTGAAACATTGGAATAAAGTTCGAAAATGAGTTATTTCACCATTATAGATAAATATATGGCTTCACCCATCAACGACAAGCGGACACACGAGGAACAGCACACACGTAGATATGTATTTCAATTTCTGGTGGCACTGACAGTTGACAAACTGTCAATAACAACAACTGTGACAATATCCATGAATTATATGGAGACAGTAATTATTATAACTGAAATGAAATTGACAACAACTGTCAATGACAATATCCATGAATTATATCCATGAATTATATGGCCCCCTGATGTGCCACCGACGGAGAGAGCACTTCACTTCACAGCGAGCCGCTGCTCACGGCTCACGGCTCACGGCAGCACTTGAAAAATTGGGTGTTTTCGATTAGGGCGTTTTCGCATATCGGGCATTTTCGCCTGACACCGAAAAAAACAAGTTCCACAAACTCACACTTTTGACTTGATGCTCTTTCAAGATCTGTGCCACTGCACTGTACCTCTGTCTGTAGAGGGGAGGGAAGAACCTGGGACCGCCGAACGCCTCTTCATTCTCCTGCGTCACTTTCCCATTCTCCCTCTGGCCCAATCCGGGTCCATTCTCTTCAACTTGTTTACCAACACTCTCTTCAGTGACACTGCCACTGGTAGCAGTTTCAGTGATCACTGGTACTGTGTCAGTAGTATCCATGCCTAAAAAGGTATCAAACTCAGAAGCAACTCGCACGTCAGTCACTGAAAACCATTTACTAAAAGTTCCATGCTTCTTTCCACAGGTTGCATTTCAGGTCGAATAAAAATCCATATAGAAAACAGCACCTATTTCCGTCTAGCACTTGTGTGCGGAAACCTTCAACATCAACAACCCATGTGTCCGGAAGTGAGGTCATGAAATGTCAAAATAGCAAAGCGCCATCTATCAACAGCAAGAAGAGTTAAAAATCTTGTCACCTTTAGTTCATTTATTTGCCGCTTATTCATAGAGAGCGCTGTGGTACTGATGACGTACGCATTTCATGCTTGTCAATATCGATGACGTAGTTCGCAAAGGATGGAATGTTTAGAAAACAGAGCGAACCATATTATGTGCATTTTTTCTGGAAAACACGGATTTCGCATTACAAAAATGGATTAATTCACAAAACACTATTTTCCCTACACACCAAAGCATGGATTTAAGTGATTGACTTTAAAATCGCGGCAATATAGGACACACAATCATGCTTCAAACTTTGACAGCTCGACTGTGTTTGACAGCTCTGTTGACATTAGGATTTTTCACATCAACGCTCAACGCTGTGGATTCCATGGATCATGGAGTGGTAGAAAGTCAGGATTTAGAGGAGATTCATATTGGGGGTATATTCCCCATGTCCGGTGGCTGGTCGGGTGGTGTAGGGTGCCGACCAGCAGTGGACATGGCACTAGAGGCTGTGAATGCCAGGCCTGATATCCTGCCAGGCTACAAGCTGGTCATGATGGCCAATGATAGCAAAGTAAGTTTTACCTGAGAGTAGTAGACAGGGAGTGGGCACTGTGCATGCATCATCAAATTTCGCTGCCTCACACCACTATGAGTCATAGGTAACATGTGTACCCCAGGATTGGCTGCCTGCTGGTTTCACAGGCCCTGGGTGACCCGTCAGACTGAAATTGCCGCGAAACCATTCACGTGACCAATACTTCCCCAGGCTACATCGCGTAACCCGAGGCGCACATACCCTAGGTACTAGCATGCTGTGCCTATGGGGTTGCGGATCAAGGGGATGTATTTCTCTGGTTTTAAGCAAAATGGAGATTTCATACCCAAGATAAATCGTAACCAAGAGACTGCGTAACCAAGAGATTTCGTCAGCACAATTTCATACTCAAAGGAAATGTACTGAATTGGGCAATGGCCAATACATCTCGTATTTTAATAGGGTGTCGCGCACGGACCTCAATGACTGAATTTTCAGGAATAGGAGCTATAAGGTTCGATCTTGATGAAATTTAAATTTTCTTAGAGCAGATATCAGTGGCTACAATGATTGCACCAAGTTTTACTAAATTCCATTGACAAACTCCGTTATTATGCTATATGGTAACGAAATCTCTTGGTTGCGAAGTATCTTGGTTACGGTACCTCTTGGGTATGAGATCTGATTTCAGTTTTGCCACAGTAACACTCAGTTTATGTGTTGGGTTTGAAGAGTTCAGGGGTTCGTATTTGTGGGGTTTCAATTTATGTGTATGACGGGAAGACAACAGAAGGGACAGAACATATATATATACTTGGTGGGATATCTGTACAGGACAGGAGGTAGGACAGGGGAGGGTACAGACCTGATGCTGGATGCATGACAAAAAGTATGGGGCGATGGGGATCATGGAGGGAATCAAAGGCTCGGGGTGACAAGTGGCCTGGGTGGCAGGGTAGATCTCTGTAGGTTTTTCGCTTGGGAGTTGTCTTATAACACCTCAGGGGCCTATTTCACGAAAGTCGGATAATGGGTAAGCTAGCTAACTGCAAGCTTACCACAGGCTAGCCAGCTAAATTCGGTTTCACAAAGAATCCTAAGCCAGCGGTTATCCTGTTGCCATGACGAAATAAGTCTGAACGGCTAGCCTGCTAGGGAGCAGGCTAGCTGTTCAGGATAATGTGTAGGCTGCACCAAATACTTCGAAATTCATGATAAACATAAGCGAAACAAAAAACCAAAACATGTACTATAAAATTCAAGAGTTTTTCTTTACGGTGACACCAAAAGTGAACTCTTTACCTATTTCCCAAGGTGCTTACGAGAGCATTAAAGACAGGCCTTTTCTAGCTATCTTACGTTAAACACTTCTGCTGCTAAAAACAACAGACCTAACAATGGTGCGCGTGCCATTGGGCAGTGTCACGTAGAGGATATGGCGCCAGTTTCCAAGCTCAACAGACGGTGCACGTCACGGCACGTGCGGATTGTGATTGTTGAGCAAGCACATAAGCGGCCTCATGCTGGCTAAGTTAAGCTAGCTAACTTTTTCTTCGTGAAACCGAATTTACAGGATAAGAAAGATCTAGGATAAACTTAGCTAGCTAACCTATTATCCGACTTTCGTGAAACAGACCCCAGGGGCCTATTTCACGAAAGTCGGATAATGGGTTAGCTGGCTAACTGCAAGCTTACCACAGGCTAGCCAGCTAAATTCGGTTTCACAAAGAATCCTAAGCCAGCGGTTATCCTGTTGCCATGATGAAATAAGTCTGAACGGCTAGGCGCAGGCTAGCCGTTCAGGATAATGTATAGGCTGCACTAAATACTTCGAAATTCATGATAAACATTAGCGAAATATAAAGCCAAAACATGTACCATAAAATCCAGGAGTTTTCCTTCATAGTAACACCAAAAGTGAAGTATTTACCTATTTCTAAAGGTGTCTACGTAAGCAGTAAACACAGACCTTTTCTAGCTATATCACGTTAAATACGCACGATCTTCTGCTGCTCAAAACAACAGACACAACAATGGTGCGCGACTGCGCGTGCCGTTGGGCAGTGTCACGTAGAGGATATGGCGCCAGTTTCCAAGCACAACAGACAGTGCACATCACGGCACGTGCGGATTATGATTGTTGAGCAAGCACATAAGCGGCCTCATGCTGGCTTAGTTTAGCTAGCTAACTTTTTCTTTGTGAAACCGAATTTTTAGGACAAGAAAGATCTAGGATAAACTTAGCTAGCTAAAAGTTTAGCTAGCTAACCAATTATCCGACTTTCGTGAAATAGACCCCAGATATTTCACGTACACCACAGCTACCTAAGTGATGCCTACATATCAGACTTATGGTTAGGCCTAAAAAAATAAATTGTTTGTTTCCAGTAACGGTCCGAAAAAAAAATAGGGTAGGTAGGTCGGTAAAAAAAAAAATTTGCATTATTTTTTTGGTCAAAAATGTGTGTTTTATGCAGGTTTTACGTTGATTGGGAGTTGGATGGGCGATAAAAACTTTAGGGTAGGGATTTTCTTGAATAAAAACTTGTTAGGGTAGGGTTACAGGAAACAAACAACTTTTTTTTTAGGCCTTATCATTGTTCTTCACATTATGTTTCCTTTCTGTTACAGTGTATGCCGGGTCTGGGCATGAATGTGATGTATGAACTGCTTTACAACAAGCCCACAAAGCTGATGCTCCTTACAGGCTGTAGCAGTGTCTCAACCTTTGTCGGCCAGGCAGCCCGCATGTGGAACCTCATAGTGGTAAGTGAATGAAGCCCTCTGGTGGCCAGTAGGGATAGTATGGCTACTAGATATGATAGCAAACACTGATATCAAATGGAAAAAAATATTGCATTGAAAAGTAAAGTTTTGCTACGTATTGTCAGGGCTCGACGCTAACAGTGGTCCTATGACCCCAGGCCAGTAAAAATTTCCAAAAATGGCTTAGGAACAGTAAAAAAGACCTCAACTGGTCCTACAGGGCCAGTAAACATTTGGGGGACACTCTTGCTAACAAGTTTCCCCTTAAGAATGTGCCAAATGATTTTGAAATAAATGAAGATGAAATGAATAAAAAATAAATGTTGTCTGTGGATTTCATGCAATGTTTGTTTCTTTTTATATCAAAGAAAAATTTGTAGGACCAGTAAAGATTTTGCAGGACCAGTAGATCCTAGGTGTTACTGGTCCTATGGGGCCAGTAACAGTCTGAGTTAGCGTTGAGGCCTGATTGCTAAAAAAAAAGAATTTTTTAAATGATTTAATTGGTTCCTTTATATCTCTAATGAAGGCAGTTTGCTATCTATTAGTGAACTTTCCGAAGCTGACAGTGTAAATTTAACTATCAGGTCCCTTGGAGTCAGGCAGTATCATTAGAAATATCATCAAGGTATTGTGTCATTGAGGAAATATCGATAGTGTTCACAACCATTTGAAAGGGCTAATCCCTAGGGGTCAGTGAAGATAACAAAAAGCAGTAGAATGAGCTGCAGTGCTTAATGTCATAGTGTTTGTCAGCTAAGAGGCTCACATATGGAACATGATTAAATAGTAGTGAGTAAGGCCCTCTGGTGGCCAGGTAAGGTACCAATTTGTGATAGACATTACTGCAGTGCTTACTGTCATGGTGCTTGCCAGCCACGCACCTTATTTGTGAAATCTCAGATAGTGTAGTAACTGAAAGTGTAGGGCTCAATGTTGAGCAATCCGTGTATTGATTATTGGTAGGAATAGCTTTCATCTTTACTTAAGGTTTGGCTGTTATTAGTGCTGGGACTCGGCCTAGAAAATTAACTCGAGCGCTCGGCAAATCTAGCGACCAAAACTCAAGTCCATATCGAGTTTTACGGCCACATTGACAAGATCTCTAGGCGAACGATTTGAAACAACATTGCGCCTCGGCATTCGCCGGCACATGCCAGGCACATATAAAAGTGTACCGCGGCAGTGAGAATCGGTGAACCAGAAAATGGCGTAGTATGCACTTGACACGGACTCTTAAGAAAACACATTTTATTTCTGGAAATGTGGTGCAAATAGGGGAGTTTTGGCCATCACCAGGCCACACATGCATCGGAAGCATGTGTTGCTATCAAAACATCATTAAAATGTCATCAGCTCTTAATTTCCGAGCGCTCTATTTTTGAACTCGAGCGCTCAGATCGGAGGCCCCAGTGACCAAATGCTCGAGTTTCCGATTACTCGTCCCACCACTAGCTGTTATGTATATTTTTACATTGCTAGGTCTAACAATAGTAGTAGCATCATTGCCCAGAAAAATGCCATTGCTGAAAAGGCTTCTAAAATATGTCAACCCATGCTAGACTACCATACTTGAAAAAGAGATAAACAACAGAAAGAGACAAAAAGTAAATAAATGCAACAAAATGGGTTTAACCCCTCCAATGCTGAAAACCATCTAAACCCTGTCATGTTGGTATTCATTGGATAGCTTTCACTGAGTACTCTCAGATGAGTACCCATGTGCTATGGTTTCAATCATTTTCCAGGTTTTTGGCATCGTTTTGTATAGCCACCAGCAAGGGTTAACTTGTCATTTTTAATTGAACAATTCAGCAATCCTCTTCAAGCAATAACTCCCCCTCTCTCTTTCTCCCTGTCTCTTGCAGCTTTCCTACGCCTCTTGCTGTGCACCTGTGTTTTCTATGTAATCAGTTATTTAATTCATATATTTGTCGTTTTTTTGTGTGTTTTTTGAAGAAAATGTTTGTATCTGTATCTTTCATATTTATGATATGGTCAATAATTAATACAAAACAATAACTCCCCCTCTCTCTTTCTCCCTGTCTCTTGCAGCTTTCCTACGGCTCTTGCTGTGCACCTGTGTTTACTATGTAATCAGTTATTTAATTCATATATTTGTCGTTTTTTGTGTTTTTTTGAAGAAAATGTTAGTCCCTGTATCTTTCATATTTATGATATGGTCAATAATTAATACAAAACAATAACTCCCCCTCTCTCTTTCTCCCTGTCTCTTGCAGCTTTCCTACGGCTCCAGCTCTCCAGCCTTATCGGACAGGAAGCGTTTCCAGACGTTCTTCCGTACGCATCCATCAGCCACCTTACATAACCCAACGCGAGTCAAGCTCTTCCAGAAATACGGCTGGAACAAAATAGCCACCATACAGGAAACACAGGAGGTCTTCACATCGGTGAGTTGATTATAGTAATGATGGTAATGATGATGATGATGATGATGATGATGATGATAATGATAATAATGATAATAATAATAATAATGATAATAATAATAATAATAATAATAATGATAATAACAATAATAATAAGGATAAAAATAATAATTATAATAATAATAATAATATTAATAATGAAAGTAATAATAGTAATAATAATAATGATAACAATAATGATAATGATAATAATAATAATGATAATGATAATAATAATCATGATAATAATGATAATAAAAATGATAATAATGATAATGATAGTAATAATAATAATAATAATAATGCTGATGATGATAGTAATACTAATAATGAAAATACTAATGGTAATAATAATAATTATAATAATGATAATGATAATATAATATCATTAATATAATATCATTAATAATAATAATAATAATAATAATAATAATAATAATAATAATAATAATTATAATAATAATGATAATAATAATAATAATAATAATAATAATAACAATAATAATAAGGATAAAAATAATAATTATAATAATAATAATATTAATAATGATAGTAATAATAGTAATAATAATAATGATAACAATAATGATAATGATAATAATAATAATGATAATAATAATAATAATGATAATAATAATAATAATAATAATAATGATAATAATGATAATAATAATAATGATAATAATGATAATAATAATAATGCTGATGATGATAGTAATACTAATAATGATAATAATAATGGTAATAATAATAATTATTATAATAATGATAATGATAATATTAATAATAATAATAATAATGATAATAATAATAATGATAATAATAATAATAATAGTAATAATGATAATTATAACGATAATGATAATAATAATGATCCATGATAAGCATAATTACAATGATAATAGTAATATAAATGATAATGATATTTGGTAGTAATAATAGTAATGATACTATTGATAATAACAATAATAATAATGATAATAATAATAATGATAATGATAATAATGATAGTAATTATAATTATTATAATAATTATTAGATAATTTCTGTTTTTGCTTGCAGACGATAGAGGACCTGGAAGAGATTGTCAAGAGCAAAGGAATTGAGATAGCAGTGAGAACAAGCTTTCTAACCGACCCAACAAATGCTGTCAGAAATTTATTGGTAGGTATTTTTCCTTTAAGCTAAACTGTTATATATTTAGTTCAAATATATTGGTCTGGATGGTCCAATGCCATGGATTGGAATTTCATGTGTATGATTCATGTGCATCCTACCTGTGAGAAGTAGACAGGGAGTGGGCACTGGTCATGAATCATCAAATTTCGCTGCCTCTCACTATCTGACCTAGATAGGATGACATCCCCCAGCCAGCCAGTGCATGCTTACTGCACAGATCACGTGACCAATACAACCCCAGGCTACAGCACGTAACCCGAGGCGCAGATGCCGTAGAGGCTAGTATGCAGTACCTATGGGGTTGCGGATCAAGGGGATGTATTTCTCTGATCCTACATACTATTCACATCAAGTGAATATCATATCCTTAACTTACTCATTCCCTGTAAATTCTGAGTTTGTCTAACTCAGCTACCTCTTAGTATGTTTGCAGAATATTCGCCGTTCAAAACATGATAACAATGTCTTACATACCTTTTACTTTTCTTTCCTGCAGAGGCAAGATGCGAGGATCATTGTGGGCCTGTTTTATGAGGACATGGCCAGGAGGGTGTTCTGTCAGGTGAGATTAACATACCTGTGCTAAAAATATATGTTGGATGTTTGATGAATATTTAGAAATGTTTGTTTTCCCAAAAAAATATATACACACACAAGTATATATATGTATATATATATATATATATATATATATATATATATATATATATATATATATATATATATATATATATATATATATATATATATATATATATATATTTATATATATATATATATATATATATATATATATATATATATATATATATATATATATATATATATATAAATATATATATATATATATATATATATATATATATATATATATATATATATATATATATATATATATAACACGGATATTTAATACTGCATGTTCTAGATATTGTGAATATCATAGATTTGCTTCCAGCTCCACGATTTACTAAGCTACATTTTTTGTCGTTTGCCAGGTGTACAAGCAGAAGCTGTTTGGCAAGAAGTATGTGTGGTTTATAATTGGCTGGTACCCTGACAACTGGTACTCCAAGCCCGACCCCATGATTAACTGTACAGCCGATGAGATGCGGGAAGCGGTCGAGGGGCACTTCACCACAGAGGTCATGATGCTCAACCAGGAGAACGTCGTAACAGAATCTGGTCTGGTATGTGAAAAAAACAAGGCCCCCCTAGTGGGCAATAGATGAATTAAAATTTGAACTAAAATTTCAAAAGTATTTAACAGGCATGGGGTCAATTACTTTTGAAAGTAATATATTACAATTACAATTACTTTGTATTGGCCCTATTAAATACAATTACAATTACAATTACTTTTGAAAATCACCATCCCTATTACAATTACAATTACTTTTGAAATGTAATATATTACAATTACTTATTACTTTTCTAGCTACGGTGAATGTGACCCTTTATCAAAGTGTCATAACTTATCTTTTATTCAGTATGAGTATGTTTTATAACAGCTGTTTAATACTTATTAATGTGTGTATATATTTGGTTCGAGTTTTATGGCCACATTGCTGCAATTTTAAGGCAAACGATTTTCAACATGATTGTGCCACGGCATATGCCGGCACATGGCAGGCACACATGTGGTGTACCGCTGCAATTGATAAATTGGTGCACCAAATATGGCGCAATAGATTTGTTTACTCTTCTGTGTTGACATGGAGCTGTTCCATGTCACTTAACGAAAGTTCTATTGTTTTTGTGTTTTGGCCGCGTAAATTTGCCAAATATTCAGAAATTTCACATTTGAAATAATTGATTATTTCAAATGCCGTTCGAACGGGCCGAGTCGGCCTCACCTCAACCAAATGCACGAGTTCTCGCTTAACCGTCCGACCACTATCTCTGACTATCAGGTTATCATCCAGATTTGCTGTTGTTATTGTTCTAGACTTCCCAGCAGTTCCTGGACCGACTCCTGAAGCTGATCGGAGACCCCAATGATACCCCGGGATACCCCGAAGCACCCCTGGCTTACGATGCCGTGTGGGCGCTCGCTCTGGCACTCAATAACACCATGACAAAGTAAGTACTGATCGGAGACCCCAATGACACCCCGGGATACCCCGGAGGCACCCCTGGCTTACGATGCCGTGTGGGCGCTCGCTCTGGCACTCAATAACACCATGACAAAGTAAGTACTGATCGGAGACCCCAATGATACCCCGGGATACCCCGAGGCACCCCTGGCTTACGATGCCGTGTGGGCGCTCGCTCTCGCACTCAATAACACCATGACAAAGTAAGTACTGATCGGAGACCCCAATGATACCCCGGGATACCCCGAGGCACCCCTGGCTTACGATGCCGTGTGGGCGCTCGCTCTGGCACTCAATAACACCATGACAAAGTGAGTACTGATCGGAGACCCCAATGATACCCCGGGATACCCCGAGGCACCCCTGGCTTACGATGCCGTGTGGGCGCTCGCTCTGGCACTCAATAACACCATGACAAAGTAAGTACTGATCGGAGACCCCAATGACACCCCGGGATACCCCGGAGGCACCCCTGGCTTACGATGCCGTGTGGGCGCTCGCTCTGGCACTCAATAACACCATGACAAAGTAAGTACTGATCGGAGACCCCAATGATACCCCGGGATACCCCGAGGCACCCCTGGCTTACGATGCCGTGTGGGCGCTCGCTCTCGCACTCAATAACACCATGACAAAGTAAGTACTGATCGGAGACCCCAATGATACCCCGGGATACCCCGAGGCACCCCTGGCTTACGATGCCGTGTGGGCGCTCGCTCTGGCACTCAATAACACCATGACAAAGTGAGTACTGATCGGAGACCCCAATGATACCCCGGGATACCCCGAGGCACCCCTGGCTTACGATGCCGTGTGGGCGCTCGCTCTGGCACTCAATAACACCATGACAAAGTAAGTACTGATCGGAGACCCCAATGATACCCCGGGATACCCCGAGGCACCCCTGGCTTACGATGCCGTGTGGGCGCTCGCTCTGGCACTCAATAACACCATGACAAAGTAAGTACTGATCGGAGACCCCAATGATACCCCGGGCTACCCCGAGGCACCCCTGGCTTACGATGCCGTGTGGGCGCTCGCTCTGGCACTCAATAACACCATGACAAAGTAAGTACTGATCGGAGACCCCAATGATACCCCGGGATACCCCGAGGCACCCCTGGCTTACGATGCCGTGTGGGCGCTCGCTCTGGCACTCAATAACACCATGACAAAGTAAGTACTGATCGGAGACCCCAATGATACCCCGGGATACCCCGAGGCACCCCTGGCTTACGATGCCGTTTGGGCGCTCGCTCTCGCACTCAATAACACCATGACAAAGTGAGTACTGAGACAAGGCCTAAAAAAAGAAATTGTTTGTTTCCTGTAACCGTCCGAAAAAAAATAGGGTAGGTAGGTCGGTAAAAAAAATATTTTTGCATTCTTTTTTTGGTCAAAAATGTGTGTTTTATGCATGTTTTACATTGAGTTGGGAGGGCGGTAAAAACTTCAGGGTAGGGATTTTTTTGAATAAAAACTTGTTCGGGTAGGGTTACAGGAAACAAACAACTTTTTTTAGGCCTCATTGGCAGTGCACTGTTTACCTACCATACGTATAGAAGAGAGGAAAGATATGATTCCACCTCAACAAAACAGGTTCAAAATGAGTTCCTCAAATTGTTCTTTAAGTATACTCACAAAATTTGTATGGTTTGTTATTTTACTATTCAACACTACCTAATGTGAACTAGTGCTTGTAGGTATTTAAGTAAGGTTAGTAGATTATTACTGCCACTTTTCCTCGTCTGTTACTGTTGAAACTCATTCTTTATATTCCTTTACAAATGAGATATCTTTTCAAATGAGACAATTATGATCACTTGAGCTTGGATTGAATCATTCTTGTTGTCATGTCATATCTTTTCATGTGAGGCGTAACTGTTTTATTCTTTTCTAGGCTGGCGGCCAAGGGGTTGAATCTGGATAACTTCACCTATTCTAACAAAGAAATAGCGGATGAAATCTACTCGGCCATGAACTCAACGAAATTCCTGGGAGTCTCGGTGAGTAACATATTGAATCTTTGTGTATATTTCAACAGACACTGCTGTTATACCATACCCTACAGCATTGAAACTATCAAATTCATTTAAATTGAAATAAAAGTTGTGTTACTTCTTTGCCAATTGGGCAAAGGTTGATTTTCTCACAGGGCTCGAAATGAAGCTTTTATCCCGGGAGCCCTACTGCATCTTCAACACCTCCCTTAAGGTGTTCTGTATAGAAAACAATACATCTCTGGGCTCTCTGCAGGAATTTGATGGAGCCGCGAGAGAATTCAAGGGAGCCCTGGGCTCCTGGCACCCCCTAATTTCGAGCCCTGTCTCGACATCCGGGTCCAACTCTGAGGAGAAGTCCTAGCCTGCAGGCATGGTTTTATTGATAATTTGGGTTGGCAGTTTTGCCAACGACTAAGTTTGCAGTCCCCAGTGTCAGCATAACCGTGACTGCATGCTAGCCCTTTTATGGAGACTATATCTAAAACAGCAGATGGCACGTACCTCTGTAGTATTTGATCTTTATGTAGGATAGTAGGTAATATTATCATATGACTGAAATAAACTGAAAACTTTTTTGCGTATATGAACAGTAGAGCATTTAGTAAGCAAAAAAAATCTTTCATCCCTTTATGTGAATGAGAGAGACACTGTATAGTTAAGTAAAGTATATTTATTGACCATATCTCATTGACACTGAATATCAGATCTGGACTTGCGCCGTGTAAACTCGGAATATTTTTCTTAGAGAAGTTGTAAGATTCATTTTAATACCAATAAAAGAAGGGGTATAGTTTACCTGAAGGGCTTAGTTTGTCTAGGAATGTATTGTTACTACTGTGAAAAGGAAATAACAATTGACTGACTTCCTGCTGATAACAATGGGCTATTGTGTTTACAGGGTAAGGTGGCCTTCTCCTCTCAAGGTGATCGTCTAGCCTGGACTCAGATAGAACAGATGGTTGGTAAGTAATCAATAACCTCATATACTGTATCTTAGATCAGAGAAATACATCCCCTTGATCCGCAACCCAATAGGCACAGCATGCTAGTACCTAGGGTATGTGCGCCTCGGGTTACGCGGTGAAGCCTGGGGAGGTATTGGTCACGTGATTTGTGCAGTAAGCAAGCAGCAGAGAGACTGACTGGCTGTCTGGGTATACAGACTGTCATCCTATCTAGGTCAGATAGGTTGCCGAGGCAGCGAAATTTGATGATGCATGCACAGTGCCCACTCCCTGTCTACTGCTCTCAGCTTAGATGAATAAAAACAAATGGATATGAAATCAGCCGGTCAACCTGAACAAGCTGGCTGCGGCAAATAGCCCAAAAGTCGTATTCTGCGCATATTGGTGCACAAGCTTCTCTGTGATGTAAACGATGCGAGAGCCCTCATTGGTCTTGGTCTCCTAGTGATGCCACAGTTAGGCCAAACTAGAGACCCCTGGCCTAGCCAGGCCTTCACTACAGCGCATATAGTAATTGGTCTCTCGCTATTCATCTAAGACTCTACACAGTGTTAATACTGTGTCTATATATAAGGGAACTATTAGTATCAGGAAATGATACTTTTCCAATTTCTCAACAAACTACCAGAAACTTTCATTGTTAGGTATGAATAAAGCCTGAGTAAAACTATTTCAATACATTCAAGACAATGTCTAGAAGACTGGCAGGAGAAAGAAATTGCTCACTATATAGCCTAGTAACTCCATCCGCGATTGTTCGACTAAATCTGAAAATTATAAAATCACAACTACTTACATTATTTATAATATGTGAATAGTATTTTGTTATAAAATTTCAGTTGGGCTAGTGAAGACTGGAATAGAGAGAGAAGACTTAATTCAGGAGCCACTAACCCTACGAGGGCACCATCTTTTCGCCTATGCTCCTACTCTGTAAAAGGTTAGGCTTAAAAAAAAGTTATTTGTTTCCTGTAACCCAACCTTAACAAGTTTTTATTCAAAAAAATCCCCACCCTAAAGTTTTTCCGCCATCCCAACTCCCAATCAACGTAAAACATGCCTGAAAACCAAAAAAATAATCAATTTTCTTTTTTTTACCGACCTACCTACCCAATTTTTTTCCGGGGCGTTACAGGAAACAAACAATTTCTTTTTTTAGGCCTTATGTGTCATCTTCCTGACAACGAAATGAACGTTCTATTTATCTTATGCTTGTAGATGGCAACTACAGTAAGATAGGATTCTATGACTGGAGCTCAGACAACCTCTCATGGATCGGGAACGAGAAGTGGATCCGTAAGTGTTATGAAATCTTCCTGATATAGCAGGATGTTTGTTTGAATTAAAATCAAGTTAGATGAGGTTTTAACCCTTCCAATGCTGAGACTACTTTCGTTCAAAGCACAAGAATGCAAGATTCTTGAAAAACCATTGAAACCCTGTCGTCTTGGTATTCATTTGAAAGCTCTCGCTGAGTTCTCTCACATGAGTACCCATTTGCCAGGGTTTCAGTAATTTTGGGGGGTTTTTGCATCTTTTTGTATTGGCCAAATTAGCCACCAGCAGTATAAGGGTTAAGAAGGGCAGATGACACACCCCCTTCCTACTTGATAATGAAGTTTCATCTGTTGAACACCTTTCTTGTTTACACTTTCTCCTGGCTCATATCATAAAATGAATGAAGCATGTTTGCTGTGTATAGTATATATAAAGGTAAAAGGTATTTAAAGTATTTGGTTTATAGTCCTGTATCTCCCGAAATTCGCACAACCTTCCTTCCCTAGCTGGCCTGTACACACGGAAACCATTTCAATCCCCATTTCAATCCCCTGAGAGATATTCCAGAGCAGCTGGCAGCATATAGCGTGCAAGCTCTAAGCACTGCCTGATATTAATACTAGGATACCCATTTTGCAATAATAATAATAATAATAATAATAACCTTTATTTAAAGAGGGTAACTCAGTCCAATGGTAAGGATCTTCCCTGAGGCCCTCTGGCATGTTTACAAGTAGTCCGAGGGCCCCAGGGTTACAAAGTAGTACAGTACATTGCTTTTAGGTATCGAGACTTGAAGGAAGGTAGAGATGGTGCACATCTGATTGCTTCAGTTCAGGAATAAGCTGTCTTACCCAAGGACATACCAAAGTGCCCAGGTTGGGAATTTAACCAGTGACCTACTGATTACTTGTCCAACATCTAACCAACTGAGCTACTTTGTCCCTGTTGGCTTAACACTCTGACCATGTATGTGTGTGTGTGTCTATTTCAGAGGATAAGCCTCCACCGGATCGTACTGTTGTGAAACAGACACTGCGGGTTGTGTCTGACGGCCTCTTCTTCACCATGTGTGGTCTGGCCGCGCTGGGTATCATAGCAGGAATGGGCTGTCTGGTCTTCAACATCACTCATAAACATAGGAGGTAAGTCAGAAATGAGGTATTTTGAGGTATTTTAGGAAAGGAGCGTTTGTCACACACAGGAAGTGGAACAGAGAACACAATTTTATTGCCTTTCATATATTGGCCTCACTAACTGCAAATCTTAACCATTTTATAAACCTATGCACAGTTCCTGAAAGGTGTTTTCTGCTATAGAGGCATGGAATAAAGCAAAGTCTAAAATATATGAAAGGAAATCTGTTGGTTGGCTTCTGATTAAATCTCTTCTTTGATTTTCTCAGCAATCATTATCAGACCATTCGGGCCTGCATTAGTCATTAATGATGATGAAAAAGTGTGTGCAAAATGTAAATATAAATAACAATAACATATCATTTTTCCTGTTTTTAGGTTCATCAAGCTGTCTCATCCCAATGTGAATAACATCACCGTAGTTGGCTGTATGATCTGCCTGGCCTGCATCTTCCTCCAGGGCCTCGACGGTCGCTACGTCAAGAACCCCGCCGCCTACAGCGCCCTCTGTCAGGTAAATATAGAACCTCGCTGCCTACAGCGCCCTCTGTCAGGTAAATGTAGAACCCCGCCGCCTACAGCGCCCTCTGTCAGGTAAATATAGAACCCCGCTGCCTACAGCGCCCTCTGTCAGGTAAATATAGAACCCTGCTGCCTACAGCGCCCTCTGTTAGGTAAATATAGAACCCCGCCGCCTACAGCGCCCTCTGTCAGGTAAATATAGAACCCCGCTGCCTACAGCGCCCTCTGTCAGGTAAATATAGAACCCTGCCGCCTACAGCGCCCTCTGTCAGGTAAATATAGAACCCTGCCGCCTACAGCGCCCTCTGTTAGGTAAATATAGAACCCCGCCGCCTACAGCGCCCTCTGTCAGGTAAATATAGAACCCTGCCGCCTACAGCGCCCTCTGTCAGGTAAATATAGAACCTCGCTGCCTACAGCGCCGCCCTCTGTCAGGTAAATATAGAACCCCGCCGCCTACAGCGCCCTCTGTCAGGTAAATGTAGAACCCCGCCGCCTACAGCGCCGCCCTCTGTCAGGTAAATGTAGAACCTCGCTGCCTACAGCGCCGCCCTCTGTCAGGTAAATATAGAACCCCGCCGCCTACAGCGCCCTCTGTCAGGTAAATGTAGAACCCCGCCGCCTACAGCGCCCTCTGTCAGGTAAATATAGAACCCCGCCGCCTACAGCGCCCTCTGTCAGGTAAATATAGAACCCCGCCGCCTACAGCGCCCTCTGTCAGGTAAATGTAGAACCCCGCCGCCTACAGCGCCCTCTGTCAGGTAAATATAGAACCTCGCTGCCTACAGCGCCGCCCTCTGTCAGGTAAATATAGAACCTCGCTGCCTACAGCGCCCTCTGCCAGGTAAATATAGAACCCCGCCGCCTACAGCGCCCTCTGTCAGGTAAATGTAGAACCCCGCTGCCTACAGCGCCCTCTGTCAGGTAAATATAGAACCTCGCTGCCTACAGCGCCGCCCTCTGTCAGGTAAATATAGAACCTCGCTGCCTACAGCGCCGCCCTCTGTCAGGTAAATATAGAACCCTGCAGCCTACAGCCCCGCCCTCTGTCAGGTAAATATAGAACCCTGCCGCCTACAGCGCCCTCTGTCAGGTAAATATTATACAAACATGTCATCCCAGTGGGGGTAACATGACGGAATGGACCCCTGAGAGAGGATGGTTTTCCCAAGAGTGAAACCTGAGGGAAACCATCCTCCATAGGGGATCGATATTTCAGGTCTTTACCGATCTGACTAATCGGCATCTAATATATGTCGATCTATTGATCTGGTATGTAATGATGAAAGCCCTACCTCTCGCCAGAGAAATACATAACCTTGATCCGCAACCCCATAGGTACTGCATGCTAGCCTCTACGGCATCTGCGCCTCGGGTTACGCGCTGTAGCCTGGGGTTGTATCGGTCACGTGATCTCTGCAGTAAGCATGCAGCCGCAGAGAGACTGGCTGGCTGGGGGATGTCATCCTATCTAGGTCAGATAGTGAGAGGCAGCGAAATTTGATGACGCAAGACCAGTGCCCACTCCCTGTCTTCTACTCTCAGCTCTCGCCCTCAATTTTTCTTTGTGTTGTTTCAGGCTCGCGCGTGGATCCTGGCTATAGGGTTCACTCTGGCCTACGGCTCAATGTTCTCCAAGATCTGGACCATCTACAGGCTGACCACCAGGCGGAAGAAAGAGGCTAAGGTAGGACTAGAGAGTAGAGCTGCACTCACGGAGGGAGGTCCACTCATGAGCTCACCACCCATTTGACTCGTGAGCTCATGAGCTCACGGACGTTCCAATTTTCCAAAGAACTACTTATTTTCCAGCCCAGCTATTATAAAAGATTTATTTAATGGCGGAGATTTATTAACATTGCAATGTTTATTGAATTTTAAAACGTGCTGACGAGGTACAAAGGTCAGTTCAATACTCAACACCACTCGAATGTATACATTGGAGATTGTAAGGAAGATGTGACAGCGATAAGCAGTTATGTATGTTAATAATGTGTGTTAGGTGCTCTGTGTTACGTTTGTGTTCCCAACATCGACGAGCTCACGATTTGAACATTTCAGCTCGAGCTCGGCGAGTTTGCTCCAGGACTCGAGCCACTCGAGTTCGTGAGTGGTGGGTGCAGCTCTACTATAGAGGTTCTCTAATGAGTGACCCTAAAGGAATGAAATTCTGAGATTCGTTGTACTATTTGTGGCCTTGGGAATAAGCTTCACTGAGTTCCCAAGCCTGAAAATATTACCAAGGTAAAAGGTTCTCTAATCAGTGAGCTATAGAAAGATTTTTTTTACGTGAGGTGTATTATTTTTGGCTTTGGGAACGAGTTCCAGTCAATTCCCAAGCCCGAAAATAATGTAATGAATGTCGGAATATTTCATTCCTTTAGCTAGGAAGTTGATGAACCTATTTCTGTCACTTAAGATGAATATAATGAAGAGAATAATGCCTCATAAAGCATATGATCCTTTCGTAATGATAAAAAGATAGGATAGATTGACCGAAAAATAATGGCATAAAAACTTTCAACGATTTCAACCTGTCACAAAATCTTCATTTTGAAAGAGAATTAATAGGCTAGAGTGAATTATGGCTGTTCTAACGATCCAAACTGCATTAAAATTGACCCATGGAAAGGCCAGTAATTTAGTTTTAATATGGAACATGTAGTCCACCACCCTGGCAGCTTTCTCTGCAACTAAAAGTATCATGTCGTGTTAGCATTTGTTACTTTGTTGCATATTTGCTCATGGGATCATCAACGGCAAACGCTATGACGTCACCTTGGTAATTCTCCAGATTACATGTAGATGGCGATGCTATTTCCCAGAATTTCCTGACATTCGCGCATGTGTCGCCGGATTTAGCAAAACGGTACTTCTTCCGTCTACGCGTGTGAGCCGCACGTTGTACCACAACGACTTTCTGGGTCCCTATATGGATTTCATGGTGACGTCACACACACGCTATTTCTTGACTGTGAGCTTGCGCTCGCTATTATTGTGTGTGGTACACAATGATTATATTTTGGGGTGATCCAAATATGGTCATTTTACTTATATACAGAATTTAAAAAACCTTCTCAGTGGTCATTGGGAATGGGAACTTGTTCTTCTTACGCTGACATACTCACTTCTTTGTGTATCCCCCCTGCAGGTGGTGCAGTCATGGGAGCTCTACCTGGTGCTGACGGTGCTGCTGGTGATAGACGTGGTGGTGCTCATCGCGTGGCAGATCATCGACCCGCTCCACTGGGAGGTGGAGAGCTTCGCGCTGGAGGTTCCCCTCAGCAGCGACGAGGACATCAAACTGGAGCCACAGCTGGAGCACTGCAGCTCCAACAACATCAACATATGGCTAGGTAAGATATCCGGAGCACTGCAGCTCCAACAACATCAACATATGGCTAGGTAAGATATCCGGAGCACTGCAGCTTCAACAACATCAACATATGGCTAGGTAAGATATCCGGAGCACTGCAGCTCCAACAACATCAACATATGGCTAGGTAAGATATCCGGAGCACTGCAGCTCCAACAACATCAACATATGGCTAGGTAAGGTATCCGGAGCACTGCAGCTCCAACAACATCAACATATGGTTGGGTAAGATATCCGGAGCACTGCAGCTCCAACAACATCAACATATGGCTAGGTAAGGTATCCGGAGCACTGCAGCTCCAACAACATCAACATATGGCTAGGTAAGATATCCGGAGCACTGCAGCTCCAACAACATCAGCATATGGCTAGGTAAGATATCCGGAGCACTGCAGCTCCAACAACATCAACATATGGCTAGGTAAGATATCCGGAGCACTGCAGCTCCAACAACATCAACATATAGCTAGGTAAGATATCCGGAGCACTGCAGCTCCAACAACATCAACATATGGCTAGGTAAGATATCCGGAGCACTGCAGCTCCAACAACATCAACATATAGCTAGGTAAGATATCCGGAGCACTGCAGCTCCAACAACATCAACATATGGCTAGGTAAGATATCCGGAGCACTGCAGCTCCAACAACATCAGCATATGGCTAGGTAAGATATCCGGAGCACTGCAGCTCCAACAACATCAACATATGGCTAGGTAAGATATCCGGAGCACTGCAGCTCCAACAACATCAACATATAGCTAGGTAAGATATCCGGAGCACTGCAGCTCCAACAACATCAACATATGGCTAGGTAAGATATCCAGAGCACTGCAGCTCCAACAACATCAACATATGGCTAGGTAAGATATCCGGAGCACTGCAGCTCCAACAACATCAACATATGGTTGGGTAAGATATCCAGAGCACTGCAGCTCCAACAACATCAACATATGGCTAGGTAAGATATCCGGAGCACTGCAGCTCCAACAACATCAACATATGGCTAGGTAAGATATCCGGAGCACTGCAGCTCCAACAACATCAACATATGGCTAGGTAAGATATCCGGAGCACTGCAGCTCCAACAACATCAACATATAGCTAGGTAAGATATCCGGAGCACTGCAGCTCCAACAACATCAACATATGGCTAGGTAAGATATCCGGAGCACTGCAGCTCCAACAACATCAACATATGGCTAGGTAAGATATCCGGAGCACTGCAGCTCCAACAACATCAACATATGGCTAGGTAAGATATCCGGAGCGCTGCAGCTCCAACAACATCAACATATGGCTAGGTAAGATATCTGGAGCACTGCAGCTCCAACAACATCAACATATGGCTAGGTAAGATATCCGGAGCACTACAGCTCCAACAACATCAACATATGGCTAGGTAAGATATCCGGAGCACTGCAGCTCCAACAACATCAACATATGGCTAGGTAAGATATCCGGAGCACTACAGCTCCAACAACATCAACATATGGCTAGGTAAGATATCCAGAGCACTGCAGCTCCAACAACATCAACATATGGCTAGGTAAGATATCCGGAGCACTGCAGCTCCAACAACATCAACATATGGCTAGGTAAGGTATCCGGAGCGCTACAGCTCCAACAACATCAACATATGGCTAGGTAAGATATCCGGAGCACTGCAGCTCCAACAACATCAACATATGGCTAGGTAAGATATCCGGAGCGCTGCAGCTCCAACAACATCAACATATGGTTGGGTAAGATATCCAGAGCACTGCAGCTCCAACAACATCAACATATGGCTAGGAAAGATATCCGGAGCACTGCAGCTCCAACAACATCAACATATGGCTAGGTAAGGTATCCGGAGCACTGCAGCTCCAACAACATCAACATATGGCTAGGTAAGATATCCGGAGCACTGCAGCTCCAACAACATCAACATATGGCTAGGTAAGATATCCAGAGCACTGCAGCTCCAACAACATCAACATATGGCTAGGTAAGATATACGGAGCACTGCAGCTCCAACAACATCAACATATGGCTAGGTAAGATATCCGGAGCACTGCAGCTCCAACAACATCAGCATATGGCTAGGTAATATATCCGGAGCGCTTTAGCTCCAACAACATCAACATATGGCTAGGTAAGGTATCCGGAGCACTGCAGCTCCAACAACATCAACATATAGCTAGGTAAGATATCCGGAGCACTGCAGCTCCAACAACATCAACATATGGCTAGGTAATATATCCGGAGCGCTTTAGCTCCAACAACATCAACATATGGCTAGGTAAGATATCCGGAGCACTGCAGCTCCAACAACATCAACATATGGCTAGGTTAGATATCCGTAGCACTGCAGCTGCAACAACATCAACATATGGCTAGGTAAGATATCCGGAGCACTGCAGCTCCAACAACATCAACATATGGTTGGGTAAGATAGCTTTCAAATTAGGCCTAAAGAAAAAAGATGTTCGTTTCCTATTACCTTACCTACCCTAATCTTTTGCAGTTTTGATATTAGTTTAGAAGGTACTTGAAGTTAATGATTCTAAGACATGACTGTTCTATTTTATAGGTGTTGTGTTCGGCTACAAAGGAAACCTTTTGTTATTTGGTTTCTTATTCGCATATGAGGCTTGCTGTATCAGTATCAGTTTAGAAGGGATTTTAAGTCTGATCATTCTAAGACATGACTGTTCTATGTTGTAGGTGTTGTGTTTGGCTACAAAGGCATCCTGCTGTTATTTGGAATCCTATTGGCCTACGAGACCCGCAGCGTCAAAATCAAAGCCGTTAATGACTCCAGATTTGTGGGAATGAGCATCTACAATGTAGTGGTGAGTCTTATTTGTGTTGAAAAATTGTCTCCTCGAAATATTCATCGAACTTTATGAACATAGCAGTCTTTAAATAGCATTAGGTGCTGATTCGATATTCTTGAAATACCGTGTACTATAGCAATGATTCAAGAAGTATAACCTGCAGAGATGAAGGATTAGATTTTGAATTTCATTTCTTATATTTTTCTGCGCAACTCAAATCTTTCTATCAATTAATTTAACTCAGCCATGCTTAATAACCAAGTTATTTATGTAAAAGTCAAATTTTCCATTTTCTCTATATTCAAGTTGTCTGTACCATCACAACTCTTCAACATTTTTTACAGTGATAACCTACATTGTCTATACTTTCAGGTTCTCTGTATCATGTACAACTCAATTTTTTTTTTCAATTAACTTTTACTCAGTTATGCTTGATAACCAAGTTATTTATGTAAAAAACAAATGTTTCCATTTTATCCATATTTCAGACTCTCTGTACCATTGCAGCTCTCAGACAATATTCTCGGTGATTACCTATTTTGTCCATGTTCCAGGTTCTCTGTATCATCGCAGCTCTCAGACAACATTCTCGGTGATAACCTATTTTGTCCATATTCTAGTTCTCTGTATCATTGCAGCTCTCAGACAATAATCTCGGTGATAACGTATTTTGTGCATGTTGCAGGTTCTCTGTATCATCGCAGCTCTCAGACAATATTCTCGGTGATAACCTATTTTGTCCATGTTCCAGGTTCTCTGTATCATCGCAGCTCTCAGACAATATTCTCGGTGATAACCTATTTTGTCCATGTTCCAGGTTCTCTGTATCATCACTGCTGCAGTGACAATATTCTCGGTGATAACCTATTTTGTCCATGTTCCAGGTTCTCTGTATCATCGCAGCTCTCAGACAATATTCTCGGTGATAACGTATTTTGTCCATGTTCCAGGTTCTCTGTATCATCACTGCTCCGGTGACCCTCATCATCAGCTCTCAGCAGGATGCCAGCTTTGCCTTCGTTGCCGTGGCGATCATCCTCAGCAGCTTCCTCTCAATGGGCCTAATATTCGTCCCAAAGGTGAGACAATCTCCAGCTCCGTAGAGTGGAAAATAGTTGGTTTAGTTTTGAAATTTTTTAGAATAATTTTTTTTTAACTCATTAATGCTCACAGCAGCCAAAATAGCCTGACAATTTTAATGAAATCTTGCAGGCAAAAGCACATATTCAAAAAGGAAAAAAGAAATATGTCATTCAGAACATTATCAACAATACTCCTTCGAATATTTTTCAAATTCATTCCGAAGTTAATATCAAAAGTGTCATAGATCCAGACGACCATTTTAAGAGTAACTCCTAAGCATTAATGGGTTAAAGAGATATTTTGAAAATATATATATTATGTGGAAGATTGATTTGTAGTCCAGGGGTCAAGGGCCAAGTTTTGGCCTAGTCGTTCACTCTTTTATAGAAGCACCAAAATTAATACATAGGTAGTTTTAATTGTGGTCATTCATCAAAAAATGAGACCCATCCTGGATCTTGCTTAAATTGCAAATATTTGGTTATTTAGATAGTAACAAGCCAATATTAAGATACTGAAATTTGAAAAATGCAGAATTTTCAATGTTTCACATCGAAAATCTGAAGATTTTGCATAATTCATTTGTTTATTTGTTGATTAAACTAGAAGTAGAAACATATGCCCTATACACTAGCGTGTAGAGTGGGAGATCATTTCTGAGTGTTGTACTCTGCAGAAATTATAAGAATGAATTAAGTTCGTTCTAGATTCCTTTTTGAAAATTTACAATTTTGGTATTCCATTTGTCATTATATTGCAAAATGTTTGTGTAAATTGATAAAATTCACTTGATCTTTGACAATTGAATCCTAATAAGCAAATGAAAATCCAAAAATTTAATGCAATACATTTTTATGTTATTTGCTTTATTTATGAATTATGTACTTTTACTTCTACATATTTTTAGATCTTGGAGATCCTGCGTAATCCACGTGATGGAATGGAGAGCACTGCGCTGACCGACTCCATCGCCAGCCGGGAGGAGGAGGAAAGATATCAGCGCCTCCTAGCGGAGAACGAGGACATTAAGAGGCAGATAGCGGAGGTAACGGAAATTTCCCATTCTTGTGCGGTGTCGCCTTGAAAAGTACTGTCCAAATACCTCTGGGCATTTGATAATTTTGAGGGAATTCACAATTTTATAACATCAAATTTTGTTGAGATTCACAATTTTATAACAACAAATTTTGTTGGAATTCACAGTTTTATAACACCAAATTTTGTGTGAATTTACAATTCTATAACAACACATTTTCTGTCCATTGCTGTATACTAGGGATGCAGTCAAAGGGTGAAATAGTTGTCCTTGGTTAACTATGTACAGCAGGGTCTTTAAGCCTGGGTTTAGAAACTGGGTGCCAAAAATTGCCAATCGTAAAATTTTGGGACATCGTTCTTTCGAAGGAGACCACAATCTACTCAGATTACAACCACAGACATGTATTTACCTATTGAAATAAGGCATTATATCCTTATATCCACTGGATTTATATTGGAATGAACAAATTCTATTATATGTTTAAATATGACATTTTAAGAAATTGCTCTAAAAAGATTTGGGTGTTCTGAGGGGTGCTTTTTAGGGTTTGGGTGTTCAAATGGTGCCCAGATGCCCTGCTATCTAAGACTATGATGTACAGTACAGTGATACAGTAGTCTCTTTTTGTGACATATTACTGTTATTACCATTCTTTTAAAGCATAATGACTTTATTTTGTTACATGATTACTAAATTATTTAGTAATTATGTAATCAGACAAAAGTAATTAAAAGTAAAATATTGTTATATTACATAATTACATAATTACCATTGCTATTTCCAGAAAGAGAAGGTGAAGAAGTTTCCATTATTACATTACATAATTACCATTGTATTATTACATAATTATCATTTTATCATTACATAATTACCATTATTTTATCACATAATTACCATTGTTATTTCCAGAAAGAGGAGAAGGTGAAGGAGCTGCACAAACAGCTGCAGGCCAAGACGGAGCAGCGCGCGAGAATGAGCATCTCAAAACCGCCACCCGAGACAGAGGGCGCCACCAGAAATCACAGCGCCGCCCAAAACAATCTGGCCGAGATCCGCACGGGCCGCCTCGTCTCCGTATCGCCCGAGCATAAACCGACGGGCAACAACACAGCGGAGTCCACCACAGAGGGCGCCACTGCTCCTGTAGTACCGAGTGCTCCACCGATCAGCCCCCTGGCGAGAGAAACGGAAACCATGGACGAAACGTATCCTGAGGCCTTTATATGAAAACCTTGTGATTGTACATGAAGGTCTTTGTGCAGAGAGAACATAATTAATGGAAATATTGCGGTTGATTATGAAGGTTTTTGGGCTCAGCAGAAACATATAGTTAGTAATTGGGCTCACCACAAGGTGGCGCCACCTGCATTCCAAGAGGTACACTAAAGTTACCTTGATGTTGAACAACCTTAAATCATGTAGGAAAGGAACATAGCAATGTCTAATGGAGAGGCAGTTTCCTGGTATTCTCCTTTTCAGAGAGGTAAAAATTTCTATGAAGAGTTTTCATTACTGACTTTTTTGTGTGGGGGAGGGGGGGGGGGGATTGTAACCAAAACATTTCCTAATAAAACATATTCTAAGACTTGGCTCAACTGACATGTAAAATGCCCTTTTTGACACAATAGGGTATTCAGTGTAGTTGGTATAAGGATTTGAAGTAGCTTAGTAGCTAAATCTGGATGCGCCGAAATTTTGCAATTGCTGCTTCAGACATCCTTAGAATCCTGTAAAGAAAGTGTATTTCTGAGGTGTCAAAGGCAGCTAGAAAACTGGTGACATGTTCCGGAGCTCTGTGAGAACTGTTCTTATATTTAACCCATTCATGCCTGGAGATCTCCTTGACAGGGGTCGTCTGGACCCTCAGTATTTTTCGTAACTTTGTCTTAAATTCACAAAATATTTGAAGAAATATTGTGGGTTGGATTTTGGCCAAGATTTCACCTTCAAATATTTTCTGAAATTTGCTTTTGTTCGAGAGATACCACCAAAATAGTCAGGCGGTTTTGAGTGCTACAGGCATGAATGGGTTAAGGGATGTTTGTGTTTGGTATATTACAGCATTATGTGTTTCTATTGAAGGGGACCATTCACCAAAGTTCCTCAGCATAGAACTAACACCAAAAGTGGTGGATACTTTTATATATATATATATATATATATATATATATATATATATATATATATATATATATATATATATATATATATATATATATATTTATACATATATATATATATATATATATATATATATATATATATATATATATATATATATATATATATATATATATATATATATATATATATATATATATATATATATATATATGTACATGTGTATTCAGTGACTTGATTAAGATAGTGAGTACCCTTTGCTCTGCCTCTGAGAAAAATGTTCCTGTGCTTATGTATTTAACATATGATAGAAATTTGACTCGTTATATCTCTAATACTCGATTCTGATTGGTGGAGAGGTCTAATGCCAGGCCCTGTATAGAAGTGAGATAAAAGGAGCAGTCAGTTTGCATAGTATTGCAATGTGCTAGACTGCCCTGCTTTGGGGGACGTCCCCCCCACTAGAATTGGGCCTGTGAAATCATATGGCAGCTACTATCTAGTTATTATATTTTTTTCTTTACCAATTTACACAAGCCCTGGTTGACTATATGCTATTTCCTTTCAGTGAGGCTTGATATGGTAGAGTTGTACTAGAGTGCAAAGAGGTTGTTTTCTGCAAACCTAACAAACCATCATTTGATTGCGTTTTGTTTCTTATATTCCAGTTAACCCAAATTCTTTTGACGCTTGCATTATTATATTTTTTCATGAACAGAAAGTATCTGTTTATTTCTCAGAACACCTTAAAAGCCATCTCAGTATGAGGGGGTTAATGTTTTGAAATGGTAGGTTGCATTTATTTTTGTTTAGCTTCATTTTGTCTTATTATATTAATACATTATATTATGATTTTTTTCACAATCACCGCTACATTTAATCATTTATATCATAGTATTATTGTATATTCATTTTTCCCATTGCCATTAATGAAGATATGAACCCATCTTTGGGTAATAAACCCTATGGATTGTTTACTTTGTATAGTATCGAAGCAAGTGAATCTTTTAGGTTTGCATAGGTGTTATTATTCACCATCTCATATTATTTTTGTAAAGAATTTTTAATTCATGTATTTTATTTCATAATTGTCAGTCAGGCACACATAGGCACCCTGTAACTTAGTACAGTACTATAGGTTTCCTATAGTATCGGCATGTAGCTGCCAAATAAGTGTTATTGTTATAGTTCTATGAAAATATATTGAATCTCGTTTGCTGTTTGGAGAAACTTTTAGTGTAGAGCCTGATGTGTGCACTCAAACCTGCTCATGGCACCACCTGTGAAAAAGGACCGCCTATGAAAAGAGACCACTTATTAAAAAGACCACTTATGAAATGAGACCACCTGATGACTCCTATAAAAGAAAATAGTCCTGTTAGCAAAGACCGCCTTTCTTAGCCAACCCCTCTTTTCTTGTCCTCTCAGTGGTGTCATTAACCTGTTCATGCTTAAGAGTTCCTCTTGAAATTGTTGTCTGGACCAATAATATTTTCGATGATAGTTTTGTAATTAAGAATGATTTTAGGAAATATTTGAAGGAGATTTGTTGGTAATGTTTTGAATGATATACCTCCTTCAAATGTTTTCCCAATGTTGCTTTTGCCTACAGGATTTCATCAAAATTGTCAGGTTGCTTCTGATTGCTGTGAGCATCAATGGGTTAAGCAGGTTTGACTGAAGATGTGTAAAAGGCATAATTGTAATCATGATATTTATCTTATTCCTATAGTTAATTAACTCATTCATGCCGGGAGATCTTCGCATTTGTTGTCTGCTACAAAAATACATTTTGAAATGATTTTGGAATTAAGCATGAATTTTGAAAAATATTTGAAGGGCAGTTGTTAGTTAGTTTTTAATAAACATTTCTCTTTGAAATATTTTCTGAAAATTAGTTTCATTACTGAGATAATACCAAAGTTGTCAGATCGTTTTTTGGTGCTACAGGCATGAGTGGGTTAACTGATTCATGCATTTTGTGTGGCCCGAAAACGTCCTGACTATTTTGACAATATCATTGAAAATAGAACATCTTTTTGCAAATATTTGAAGGAGGAATGGTACTAAGAACGCAGGCATCGATTCTTTTTGAGATATTTTGTAAATTTAGGCGTAATTCCAAAGTTATTTTAAAAAGTATCGCAGCCCCAGACAATCGATAAACCTATCGGCACAAATGGGTTAAAATGTGATTTCTTAGTATGTGACATGGTGCCAAACTAGAAAATATAACCAATGTTTTTGTATTTCATTATATTTTCCTTTGTGTTTTCTACAATATATATTATTTTGTTTTGCCTGTTCTTAGATAAGTAGACTTGGTGACATTTTAAGCAGGGTCCCAGTTTGTTCGGCATAATAGCAGAGACATTGGGGTCACTCTTCATGTCCCTGATAATAGAAATCTTGGAAAAGATTTCTCTCCACAATTAGAAATGTCCACACTTCAATGCATACCATAAATTCTCCATAATTTGGGACACTATTTAATAATTGTGATATTTAAGGGTTCAGGGTGGGCCATGTTTTCTGACAGCTAGGTCCATATTATGTGAAATGGAAATTGGCGATATATTTCGGATTGCCCAGATTTCCCATTAATAATTTTGGAAAATAATTATAGTGGCCCAAATTCCTAGGGTGGTCTAACTTTTCGAGAATTTATGGTAATCCTAATAGTAACATAACTTATGAACAGGGTGACAGCATAATAGGAATTGTGATTGTATTTCTGGTATTTGAGGTAAGTACCAGTACTTGATACAATACCAATATTGAATGGGAAAAATCATTTTATCAAAAAGGTTAGGTATTGCATCTTTTAACCCATTAATGCTCAAGAGTTCTTCTAGAAATTGTCATCTGCATCTAAATTACTTTTGGCAATAACTTAAGAATTGAAAAAAAAATTACAAAATATTTGAAGGAGAGTTGTTAGTAGTGTTCTAATCAACATTTCTCCTTCAAATATTTCCCCAAGTATGATGTTGGTTGAAAGATTTGATCTAAATTTTCCGACTGCTTTTGGCTGCTGTGAGTGTTAATGGGTTAAGATTTGAAATATAATTATAAAATCATCCTACCTGGACCTCTATGTGCAAAGGAGGTTCTCTATATATTGGTGAAATTGCGAAGCTGTCTGTGCTAAATTTAACAAATTTATATCTGTGGGTCGTAGGCAGTATCGTTAAAAATATCATTAAGGTATCGTATCAGGATATAAGGAAGTATCAATATTGTATTGTATTGTGATAGTTTTTAAAGGTGCCAATCCCTATCTGGTGTTCATACACTTTAAGATAAGTATGTACTATAACTGTATGGTCATAGTAATGAGTTGATATCACATACTCTTAACCTATTTATATTCATTTAACACCCAGGAACCGGCTTTCACTGTTTTAATGTTTTGGTGTTACCAATATAACATATTTGAAGCATCGTTTGGGGAAATATTTGATTGAGATATTCCATAATGGAAGACAACCGTCACTTTTACATTTAGATTATTGAAACATCACATTAAAATTTACACACTTTTGAAATGGAGCTGAGTATAATAGGTGGCTTATTTAAATGCCTGATGCAGTAGGTTTCATAGTACCAAAGGTTTCTGTATGGGTTAACCCTTTCGTTGGCGAGGCTAGATTTGTCCAATGCACAGGACCTCAAATTATTTCAAAACTACTTTAAACTCTGGCGTCTTGGTATTCATTTCAAAGCTCTTTCTGTGTACAGTCAAACCTATGTGAAGACCAAATAATGGCCTCTCAATGGAGGGTTATTTTAACCATAATGTCATACCAGGGGAAATGAAAATGTGTTTTTTGATAGAGATGGTCTCTTAATAAAAGTGGTCTTGGCAGGTCTGACTGTACTATCGGATGATTACCAGTATACCAGGCTTTAAGTCATTTTTGAGCCTTTTTGCACTTTTTCATTTTGAACAAATTAGCCACCATTAGCTGAGGTATTAATATGGAAATGTATGTATGTATGTATGTACTTACATTAGTGGGGTTTATTGGAAAGGAAATACAGACCATTCTTGATGATACATGTATCAAATAGTATAATTTTGTACACATAGCGAGATATCTATAACTAGTAAGCACAAAGTTGCCATATATTTAAGAGTAGGTGTGAAGTATTTTGTTACAGCATTTTAGCTGTATGTGTAGTGCTATATTTATGTGCCTTTAAGCAATTAGTGTGAATGAGCAGTTTATTCTGATTATTGTCATTAAATGTCATTTATTAACCTCTAGTGTTGTTGATTTATACCTTTGTATTCCTATTTGCTGTCAGGTTCCATGTTCCATAGATGAATGGTTTGATTGAGAAGAATGGACTCCAATTTAACCCTTCCAATGCTGAGACTACATTCGCCCAAAGCACAAGAACGCAAAAATCTTTGAAAACCATCTAAACCCTGTCATGTTGGTATTCATTGGATAGCTCTCACTGAGTACTCTCAGATGAGTACCCATTTGCCACGGTTTCGGTGATTTTTCAGGATTTTAGCATTATTTTGTATTGGCAAAATTAGCCACCAGCAGCATAAGGGTTAAAACCTTTTGTTATTGTGTTATATTGAAGTGAAGTTACATTCTCTTGGATAGGAATTTTGTATTTTCGTTTACAGTCACTTTATGTGCCATATTGTTGCTATTTGTCACTCGTGTATAAAAACAATATACTAGATACCCATAAAACTGATAACAGAAAATGCATTAAGGACACACATTGCATAGTTAAAGGGCCATTAGTGGCAGTAGGAGTGACTAAAACATTTCACAGATCTTTGAAGCTGTAGTCCATTACTCTGCCCTACTGAACTATGGAATTGAAAAAAGGGGATCAGCCCTAACAGGCACTATATTGTATGAATAATGGCGTTTACCCATTTTGTCCTTTTTACAGTGGTCTCCTTCTAGTTGACGAAAGTAAGATAGTCTCATTCATTCTTCTTTCTACTGTGTCCTGGTGAACATCAAGCCTAGTAAAACAGGCAATTAGGCCAGTCTTACACACACACACACGCACATACATAGATACATACATAGATACATATAAATGTATAATATATATATATATATATATATATATATATATATATATATATATATATATATATATATATATATATATATATATATATATATATATATATATATATATATATATATATATATGTGTGTGTGTGTGTGTATGTGTATATATATATATATACTAGAAAAGAACCCGTCCTTATACTAGAAAAGAACCCGTCCTGCGGACGGAAACCATGAAATTTCTTATAATGGCAAACGTATCAGACCTACAATACATCCATGAGAGAGAGCCCCCCTCTCTCTTCCAGCCCCTCTTTCTGCCCCCCCCCCCTCTCTTTCTCTATCTCTGCCCCACCTCTCTTTCTCTCTCTGTGCCCCTCTACCTGTGCCCCGCCCTCTCGCTCTCTCTGCCACATCTCTCTCTGTCCCCCTTTCCCTGTGCCCCTCTCTCTCTCTTTTGTCCCCTCTCTCTCTTTCTGCCCCCTATTTCTCTGTTCCCCTCTCTCTTTCTCTCTCACTGCCCCCTCCCTCTCTCTCTGCACCTCTCTCTTCTGCCCCCCCCTCTCTCTTTCCATATCACTGCTGCTCTCTCCCTATACCTCTCTCACTCTGCCCCCTCTCTTTCTCTCTCTGTCCCCTCATTCTCTCTCTCTCCCTCTCTCTCGCTGCCCTCTCTCTGCCCCGTCTCTATTTCTCTCTCTGTCCTCTCTCTCTCAGCCCCCCCTCTCTCTCTCTCTCTTTCATTATACCCTCCTCTCTCTCTCTCTCTCTCTCTCTCTTTCATTATACCCTCCTCTCTCTCTCTCTCTCTCTCTCTCTCTCTCTCTCTCTCTCTCTCTCTCTCGCTGCCCTCTCTTCCCCCTCTATATTTCTCTCTCTGCCCCCCTCTCTCTCTCCCCCCCCCCTCAATTTATCTCTCTGCCCCTCTCTCTGCCCCCTCTCTCTTTCTCTATGCCCCATTTCTGTTTCTATCTCTCTGCCTCTCTCTCGCTCGGCCCCCTCTCTCTTTCTCTCCCTATGTCACCCCTCTCTCTCTGCCCCCTCTCTATTTCTCTCTCTCTGCCCCCTCTTTCCCTCTGCCCTTCTCTCTCTCTGCCCCTTAATCTCTCTCACTCTCTGCCCCCTGTCTCTCTTTCTCTCTCTCTTTCTCTCTGGTCATACCTGATATAAGTATCTATCTAACAGCATGTACCTTGGTCCTAATACAGTATGCTTCCCGACTTCTGGACCATAACCGTGACCAACAGGCTTTATATTTATAGTCTCAGTTGCAACCTCCTGGGGTGGTACAGTTGGCCTCTGTGTAAGTGGTCATGGACCTCCCGTAGAGCTGTACGGCTCTATAATCAGCATTAAAAGCACCTTTTTTAACTTAATATTTGAAATTTGTTTAGGGTAAAAACCATCTAGACACACTTGTCCACCATATGCTCAACTCAACAATAAAGGAAACAGGTGTGTCAACGGAGATTACCCGTTGCAAGGGATACGGCCTACTGTCTTATAATATACTAGAAAAGTACCCGTCCTGCGGACGGAAACCATGAAATCTCTTATAATGGCAAACATATCAGAGCGCCTCTATCTCTCTTTTGCCCCCTCTCTCTGCGCCCTCCCTCTTTCTCTCTCTACCCCCTTTCCCTCTCCTTTGCACCCCTCACTCTGCCCCTCTCTCCCTCTTTTGCCCCCTCTCTCTGCCTGACTGTCTCTCTTCCCCCCTCTCTCTCTCTCTCTCTCTCTCTCTCTCTCTCTCTCTCTCTCTCTCTCTCTCTCTCTCTCTCTCTCTCTCTCTCTCTCTCTGCGCCCTCTTTTCCTCTTTCTCTATGCAAACTGGCTTGATACTTATAGTCTCAGGTGCGACCTCGCGGGGTGGTACAGTTGGCCTTTGTGCAAGTGGTCAGCTGTGCGGCTCTAAAAATCATCATCAAAAGCACCTTGTTGTCCATTTTTTATAAATTTGTTTACGATAACAACCATGTATACACACTCGTTCACCTCTGCGGACGGTAACCATGAAATTTCTTTAAATGGCAAAAAGAAAAGTATCAGAGCACCCAGATATTCCTGCGACAACACACTTAGGGCTACCTACCATATGTTTCAATAATTCAAGAGATTAGCTAACTGATATTCTATTGATATATAAGATGGCGAAATGTTGATGTAATGTTGATGTAATGAAAAGATGGGAGACGGTGTCCGTTTATCATATAACTAATGACTAATTCTAATCATTTCTACTCAAAACTATTTTCGTTTCGTAATATCAATATTTTCAAAATTAAAGTATGACATAGCGTATGTCATTTACATTCGTCTTAATTTGGGTCATCCTGGTGACAGATATTCTTCATTCAGTATCATTTACATACTTGTTTGTTATTTATTTAAAGCTAAGAGTATTAATGAGGAAAGACCGATGTAAACGCCTCTTCCACTTGAATATTAGACTCTAATGCATTCTACTCTAATGCATTTTACACGAACTGTGATATAACAATTTTTAACTTCACTTGCTTTCTCCGCTGCCGCTAAGGGATATGTAGTGACGGGGGCCGTAGTAAGCGGCGAACACCATCATCATGTCCGTATCACCCATTGCCATTCTCATCACACGCCTCGGCCTAATATATATATATATATATATATATATATATATATATATATATATATATATATATATATATATATATATATATATATATATATATATATATATATATATATATATATATATATATATATATATATATATATATATATATATATATATATATTATATATATATATATATATATATATATATATATATATATATATATATATATATATATATATATATATATATATATATATATATATATATATATATATATATATATATATATATATATATATATATATATATATATAGATAGATAGATAGATAGATAGATAGATAGATAGATAGATAGATAGATAGATAGATAGATAGATAGATAATATATAGTATTTTTATATACATTGTATATATATATATATATATATATATATATATATATATATATATATATATATATATATATATATATATATATATATATATATATATATATATATTCATTCTACCAACAAATTGTTTTGTTTTCAAATGATCCTTTAATGTAGATATCCCCCCCCCCCCCCCAAAAACAAAAAAAAATTCGCGCTGCTACGTTAAGATTGTTAAGGAAAAACTATTTCAATAATTGTTGAAGGAAGAAATATTCCAAAGGATGCAAACTGTTTTGACTTCATAATAGATACATGTACGCACTCCATGCATGGGGTACTTCTATGTATTAAGAAAAAAAGTTCCCTCAGTATGTAACTTATGTACTGGCTGGCTGTCTGGAAAACATTTTTTGGAACTACAGAAAATCCGGATTTTTCGTACGCTCAAATTGTTATCCATGTACCACCGTAGTTCGCTGAATTGTCTGTTGTGTCAATACTCTCTGTCAAAGCGCACTACCTTTGTTTGTGTATTACTCCCAAGGGATGTGTCCAGACGATCTAAGCGCCCATGCAGGTATTGTCCAGGGTCTCCATGTCGCCTAAACCCTTACGGTACATGCATTGAGTTTCTTTTGATCATCCGGGCAGGCCACTCTACTACCGTGTGCGTACTTCAGCAACCGTACAACCAACAAAGTCCATGCAGTGCAACCCCACTGTGGAAGCAGAAGTTTGATATCGGTAGTACCATCTAACGCCGGGTGGTCATACCAAACCCGGCCCTCAAGTGAGGATGAGAAATCAGCATCAAAAGCACATTTTTGTTAATCTTTCTGAAATTAGTTTACGTTAAGAACCATCTAGATACACTCGTCCACCAAACTGCCAACTCAGAATTTGGCTAACAGGCGCGGCAACGGAGATCATGCGTTGCAAAGGATTGGGCCTCCTCTCTTATAATATAGACTAGAAAAGTACCCGTCCTCCGGACGGAAACCATGGAATTTCTGATGATGGCAAACATATCAGAGCACCCGGATATCCCTAAGACCACGCATTTAGGGTCACCTAATCTATGTATCAATTATTCAAGAAGCTTGGCAAACCGATATACTTTTTCATAAATAAGATCATGGGTCATTAAACCGGCTGTAATGAAAGATGGGCCATATATTATGTCAGTGATATATCTAATCCTAATCATTACTACTCAAAACTATTTTAAAGTTAAAGTATGGCGTAATATATGTCATCTCTCTCTCTTATAAATACATATAAATATATATATCTTTATATATATATAAATATATATATATATATATATATATATATATATATATATATATATATATATTTATATATGTATATATATATATATATATATATATATATATATATATATATATATATATATATATATATATGTATGTATGTATGTATGTATGTATGTATGTATGTGTATGTATGTGTATGTATGTATGATTGTATGTATGTATGTTTGTATGTATGTATGTATGTATGTATGTAAGTATGTATGTATGTATATATATATATATATATATATATATATATATATATATATATATATATATATGTGTATGTATGTTTGTATATATAATCCTGTGGTTACAAATTATTATTTATTCAACTTTCATAGATACTTGTTTTTGATCCATTGATTTTATTAAAAATGTTTATCGAAATTGCTTTCTAAAAAGGGTTTTATAACTTTTTAGTGGCAGATTTAGAAGTTTTTATCAAAATGACATTTCATTTTCGGAAAAGTGCGGTATGGGCATGAGGTGGTTTTAATTACACATAGACATTAAATTTCGTCCCAATTTCTTTTCTTAACGATACTCTTCCAATAGTGTCTATTTCAGCACGCGTGGCTTATATACTGTCTATTTGAAAAACATTTTCTTGAACTATAGATAAGTCCGGATTCTTCTTAATCTCGAATATGCATGTTTCCCATGGGCCACCGTAGTATGCTGAACTGTCTGGGTTCGTTCCACTACTCTCTTTCCAAGCGCTCAGCCCTTGTTTGTCTTTTCTCCCATGGGGTTTGTCCGCACGCTAAAGCGCCCATGCAGGCAATGTCCAGGGTCTATGCCGCCTCAACCCTTTCTATACATGCTCTGATTTCCGTTTGATCACCCGGGTAGGCTTAACGCTACTACAGTCAGCGCACTTCTGCCACCGTACAACCAACAAAGTTCGTGCAGTGTTACCCCACTGTGGAAGCAGAAGTTTGATATCGGTAGTACCATCTATCGCCGGATGGTCGTACCAAACCCGGCCGCGCTCGAGATTGAGAAATCAGCATCAAAACCACCTTTTTGTAAATCATTTTGAAATTTGTTTACGCTAAGAACCATCTAGATACACTCGTCCACCAAACTGCCAACTCAGAATTAGGCAAACAGGCGCGGCAACGGAGATCATGCGTTGCAAAGGATTGGGCCTCCTCTCTTATAATATAGATATATGTGTATGTGTATATACCAGTATGTATATGTATATATATATATATATATATATATATATATATATATATATATATATATATATATACACACACATAAAGCAGTGGGCATCAATTCCACAGGACATCATTTCAAAACAGACAAAATATGTTTTTTTGTGAAAATGTTTATTCCAAAATACACATGAAATTACATTCAACTTCTAGGCACATTATTGTTAAATTAATCATCTTTCTAACACGTTATTGCTGTAAATCAGTTCGCGGCCCTGACGGGGAATTCGTGTATGGTGGCAGTGTTTGAAATGTGAACGTCTTAGAATAGGTAGATTTGCCGCAAAAACATCATGTTGATGCAACACACTGCGCATCTTAAAGGAGCAATAAACGGACCTTCTAATGATGCTTGTACATTATTCATTATCTCTTTTGTGTCACACACACGCTCTAACAATTCGATTAAAGGAATTGGTATCGTAAGTCCTATAGAGTGATGGAAATCGAAATGAATAATGGAAAATATATGTAAATACCTAGTATATTTTAAAATGAAATAAGTGTAGATGAAACCGGCAGAAGATATAAAAGAATTATATCATAAAGATAGGCAACACTTTGATACTTCGCCCCAGGAAAGCAAAGCTAACAAAAAATAATTGCATTTGT
>OZ012695.1:17518953-17536453 GCA_963942565.1 Maea johnstoni | reverse complement strand
GATGGAAGGAAATTCCCCAAGAATACCAAAGGAGCTTTTCTTTAGATGCACTACTTGCTTGTCTCGAGTTAGCCTGTAGATAACACAGAACAGAAATTACCTTCTATGTCTGAAGTTAGTCAAATTGCTGTAGGCAGTTGCATTACCTGGCGCTACAGCTATCACTGTGCACCATTAAAAGCATTCCAATACGACAAATTGAATGTGATGCTCTCAGCCGTGCTGCTTCTCAGGGAAAATGCCAACTATGTGTGAAAAAAAGACATCTTACAGAACTTTTTGATACAGCTACTCCACACCGTATTTTATCTTATCCACATGAGGTCTGTTCTACCGCCTAGGAAAACTGTTTATCCCTTCCAATGCTGATGCTACTTTTGTCCAAAGCACAAAGACGCAAATTTTTGAAAGCCATCTTTACCCCGCTATGTTGGTATTTATTGGATAGCTCATGCTGAGTACTCTCAGATGAGTATCCATGTGCCAGGGGTTCTGTCATTTTTGACCGGTCTATAACCTAGACAGCGATAGGAAGAGTCCACGCTCATTCACATGGAAAATGTTTGGAAAGGACTATGAACTACCGCATATACCTAAAAGACCTCGCTGCTTAAAGGCTTTAGTGACAATATGAATAATCACCTCACTTAACCTAGGCCATAAAACTACCATCATATTTTACTGGGAAATGCAGTCAGCCTTTACTGTTTTGAAAGATACACGTTAGAATAACCGAGCAAACTAAGTGTTGACTCTTTTTCGGCAGGAATGCGCATTTGATCTGACAACTTTTAGCATAACAGCATACCATATTGGATAATATATGAAAACTGTTTGTAGGAGGATTATTTAGCTCATGATGAACAACTTTCGGTCAAATATTTCTTAGGATGTTACTTTGAAATAAAGATGTTTCCATACATGTCAGACCATGTACTAGTATACATGTATGCACCAGGTGAGAAAGTGTTAATGGATTAAAAAGCTTGCCTCCTTTCCTCTGCCGTATACGATGGTCCAGGTATGATTGGCAGGAAAAAATGAAAGTTTTCCCCTCTGTTTTTCCTGGAAAACGACGGGGAAAAAATATATTTTCCCCTGATTTTCAAAAAACTGCAGATTTAAAAGAAAAATAGTCGTTTTCCAGAGAACAGCGAAAAATGTTATTTTTTCTGCCGTTCACACCTGCACCATCGTAGCCGCAGACATTTGTGTGTGTGTGTGTGTGTTGAAATGGACAAAATGCCTGACAATGCCCTCTGCATGGCTAGCTCCGTGTACATCTGAAATGGACATGATGCCTGGTATGTGTGTGGCTGGGTCCATGTACATTTCACATTCCATTGGCTTTTATCGAGCACTCAGCAGAATGACTCCATTTACGACATCAGGCTCATCACGACCCTTTATTAACCCTTCCAATGCTGAGGCTACTTTTGTCCGAAGCGCATGGACATCATTTCATTTTGAAATAATTCTAAACCCTGTCTTGTTGGTATTCATTGGAAAGCTCTCGCTGAGTAGTCTCCAATGAGTACCCATATGCCAGGGTTTCGGTCATTTTTCAAGTTTTTTTTGCATCATTTGGTATTGGCCAGCTGCACGACAGATAGGGTTAATGGCCATTCTGTTTTTATAAACCCACTCCCAGAGTTGGCACCATCCCTGTCCTTATAGAGGGTCTGCCCTGGTGGCCGAGTGGTCTAGGGCGTTGCCACTGATTACCGTTTCTTACTATTGCACACGTTCGAATGGAAGCCAGCTCAAGTGATTACGTTTGCAGTGTATTAGCAGTGGTTTTTACCAGGTAGTCCGGTCTCCTCCACCATTTACAACTGGTAGGTCACGATTTGCCTAGAGGATCCGCCATGTTCGCTATATCAATGTGCGGTGCTGTGAAGGGCTGTCTATGCTTCTTCTGCAACTAAAAGATCCCTTGGAACTATTCGTGAAGAATTCCTACCGGTTGCAGGTTTCTACCCCGTCGCGATATGACCTTAGCTTTTGACCGCAAGTTAAAACCCCTTCCTTCAGGATTTTCCCAAAAATGATAATCGAAATTGATATCCATATACAAAATGAGTAAAGATGTGCAGAGTGATATAATTGTTTCTATAGGATTTGTACGCATCGTGATAGCATGATATTCAGACATACAGTCCTAGCCGTACGTACACGTGTGTAATATATCAAAAGTATTCTTTATTCGATCATTTGCTTTTGTCTATTTTCTATCATGATAGCATTTTTTCAACATCCATTCAATGCAGTCAGACAGTTGTGTTTAGAAGATTTGAATACCAAAAGTATTTTTATTTTGATAAAATACCTTTGTCGTTATAGCATATGCTCAATATCAAGTCAAACAATCTGAGAGTTATGTAATCATAGGTTAGATATCAAACGTATTCACATTTTGATCAACCACCTCTGCCTGTTGTTCAAGTTTCGGCATAAGTTTTAATGTGCTTACTTATTATTTTTTTCGATGACTACATTGTCTTAGGTTGTACAAATATGTACTAACATTCCGGAGTCAGTACTTTTTTATTGGGGGAAACATAATACCATTTGGTCTATACACTAGAAACAAACATGTTTATGGAATCTAACGAAGTGTAATAGCATAAGGCTGAGTGCAGGAAATGCTCAAAACAACATCATTGCACTCTGACAAAACGAGACCATGCCAGAAATTAAGACTGAATAACATACGTAATAATACACTGACTAATATAAGTACATGACATATATTACAATTATTGCAACTCAACTGCTTAGTCCATTTCAAATATATGATGTGCAAATGTTATACACACATATATATATATATATATATATATATATATATATATATATATATATATATATATATATATATATATATATATATATATATATATATGTACATAGGTAATATATATGTAATCATATATATATATATATATATATATATTATATATATATATATATATATATATATATATATATATATATATATATATATATATATATATGTATGTATATATATATATATATATCAATACATATATATATATATATATATATATATATATATATATATATATATATATATATGTATATATATATATATATATATATATATATATATATATATATATATATATATATATATATATATATATACACATATATATATATATATATATATATATATATATATATATATATATATATATATATATATATATATATATATATATATATATATATACACACAGAATAACTGTCAACACCCGAGGAAGTTCAGAATTCTATAGCAACATGCCTCGATGCTAAGAATAACTCCATACTTCCTGGGTGACGTTTTATATATATATACAAAGTAGATATCAAACCCCCAGGATTTCCAAAAAGTTTATCAACACAACACTCCGTGAAGCTACGAGCATTTCTCCAAACCTTCTGGATCCTTGAATATAGATATGTGCCTTATCTGCCTCTATGTTTATACCAAGGACACGATTTATGGCATTTGCATTTCTTAATCCACATAAAGTTCTCGATCCTGTGTGTGTTGTTCGGGCATCGGAACTCCACCGTTATAGTTTTTGTCAGCTCGGGAACACAGCAACGATTCCTCTTGCAGGTTGTGCAATATTTTGGCCTGAACTGTTTGACACTTGTGCATGATTTATGTCGAAGCTTTAAGTCCACTATTGGTCGCGCTGTTTGCTTGCATTTGCGTCCCTTCTGAAAATGATGAAATAGACGACATGTAATCAATTGTATCCAGCAGAAGTTATAGATTGCTTGAGTATAGCATTGTATATTTATCAACTGGATGTTCAAAGCAAAATACAGATACATCAAAATAAGGAAATTCCATAATAAAAGAAGAAAAAGCGGTCTAGAAGTCCAACATAAGTTAATACATTGAGATCGAGAAAGAAACTAATAATGGTAATTAAAGTAAAAAGTTAACAGCTTGTTAGATAGGTTTAAAGGCGATTAATGAAGAAGTAATTAGCAGACAATAAGTTCATGTATTTCACCTTCTTGAATATCTACATATATTACAAATTTCAATTAACAGGCTATAATTACTTCCTATCAACCTCTTTCTGCAACATCTATTTAAATTCATCGAAAAACCCTATAATCAGCTTATTCGAAAATATGTTTTAAAACGACCCCATCGGACACGAGAAGTCCTTCTTTGAAAGGAAGCGACAATATCACATTGTCTTATTTCGTCCCTGTGATATTTAGGTTTACCAAAAATATAAATTAAAAAAAGAAGACAGAGAGGGAAAGTGATCAATCTGCAAGCGTTTATATGTGAAATGTAGACATATAAAATGAGTTACGAGCAATAATACGCCAAACTGAAGAGATTCTACGACTTTTTGATATATAAAGGTCTTTTGTACACGTACTGCTTGAATTATTGCATTTGTTCGCAAAGTCTGAGACGATGATAAAATACAAAAATACATTTTAGATGAATTTCTGGTCTGAGGATGCTAGAACATGAATAGTACAGAAAATCAAAGCCAGATCTTATGTTATTCGTATGTATTATGCTCGTCGTCTATGCCTAAGTAACCATAATGTGATGTATAATAAACAGTTATTGCCTGGCTTGTTGGTGGATAGTGCAGATTATCACCCAAGGAGTTATTTCAAAATGAATAATTCTTTCGAGGGGTGATATTCTGCACTATCCACCAACAAGTTAGGCAATAACTGTGTTGTTATACCGAAAATTTTATAGGCCTGACAAGTGGAAGAAAATGGACAGGACCAGAAGTGATTTCAATGTCCGGCAGCAGCATTCATTAAATAATCACGGCTGATGAATCGGTGCACCGGTGCATCATGCAGTTTACTTACAACTATCATTGTAATCGCCATATCCATTTAGGAACTCTTTGCCACCACCTGATAAATGTTTTGGCAAGATACTGTCACATCTATTTCAGTTTTATTAATAGTTAGTTGTCAATCGGCCCACCACATTTTACCCTTTCTGATTAATCAAATGCGGCCGGCTACCATGGGATAAGTTATTGATTGGCAATTATTTACCTGCTTGTGCTATTATTCCTCACTTTCCAACTGATAGCGTGAATTATTAAATGACTTTTGATATAGGGTGAGGTATAACAATGTACTTTATTGACTTATCTAGAATAATACAAAACAGCACTTATCGAGTTATAGATTAATGAGACAGTAAAAAGAACAAAAAACATAACAAGTAAAGAAGTTGAAATAAACTAAGTTAAAAAAAATCGCTATTTACAGATGAAAATAAGGAACGCACTGAAGGTAAGGTAGACACAAATAATTCAAAATAAAGCAATAAACAGTACAAACTGAGAATATAAATAGTAAAGGATGATAAATCATCCAACAAACGGACTGTTACGATGGTGCAGGTGTGAACAGCAGAACATTTCTTTTATTTTTTTTTCGGCTGTTTTTCTGGACAACGACAGAAAGAGATTTTTTTTTAAATCCACTGTTTTCCAATTTCAAACAGCAGAACTTTTTCTGTCGTTTTCCGGAAAAAGGCGGATTTTTTCTGTCGTTCACACCTGCACCATCGAAAGAGAATTTTTTTTAAATCCACTGTTTTCCAATATCAAACAGCAGAATTTTTCCTGTCGTTTTCCGGAAAACAGCAGATTTTTTTTCGGTCGCTCACACCTGCACCATCGTACATCAAGGCATGTGTTTATGTAAAAATTAAAATAGTCCATTGCGTTCTACTCACAAGTCGACTGTCGTCCAGTCCGCAAGGCCTGATGAGACATAGGCGGCGCTGCTGCACAGGCTGACAGTTCTCGTTGTCATTGGTGACGCGGATGGATACACCCATGCCGCAGGACTGTGAGCAGGCACTCCAGGCCGTCGTTTCCTTGTTACATCTTTTTCCTTTTGGTAGCGGCTTGGGTTCTAGAAGTAAAATGATAAAGGTCTACAATCAATGTTTACAAAGCATTATGATGCAGTACCGATATTTAATTCCTGCACTAAATGAGTTGGCATAATGCACAACCGCACACCCGATTGCCACTCAGTTTCCTGTGCATGGGTGCACAGATGGCCTAACAACTTAACGTAGCTTTGTTTCGCAAGCTACTGGGTCATTGATGTGTTTGGCATATTTTTTTGACATGGGTGTTTGTACGACCAGGCGCTGGCAGACGTCCGGTCGACTGGTGCAGCAATTCAATGTCTCTACTGTATTTTCTCCGCAAAAATGTTGGGCATTCTCAAAACACTATTTTCCAATATAAATATTAATTAGATTCTTCACAGTTTGCTTACGAATTAGAATCTTGTTTCAAAAGTTAATATCAAACTTCGGCGCCAACGGATATTACCATGGTCGCCATAAGGAACGGATGTTGCCTTAATGTTAACCATTGGATGAATATCCAAAGCTCGATAGGACGTATTATTTTTGAGTCTGGCAAGGAAGTCGTTTGTGCCCTATTGGGTGTGGTGTGTTCTCAGCATATTATGGATGGCAACATTAGATTAGTTGTTGTTCAGTAATAAAGTATAAAACAAAAAACATTTTCCAAATTCAAAGTCGAGAGACGAGGTTGAAGCATAAGGACACGGTCGACCTCCATTGATACCCTAAAGAAGTACAAAAGGAGTTCGGTTGCCCTCTTATATCATTAGTGGGTCTTGGCAGTATGGTACGATGGTGCAAGTGTGAAGGCAGAAAAAAAAAATTCTCCACCGTTTTTCCAAAAACAGCAGAAAAAAATTAATTTTTTTCCACCGTTTTTCCCAAAACAGCAGAATTTTTTTTCTCCACCGTTTTTCCATTTTCCAAAACAGCAGAATTTTTTTTTCTGCCTTCACACTTGCGCCATCGTAGTATGGTATGATTATTGTTAGAATAATTATGCGTAGAAGGTAGCTATAGAGTTATGTGCTCAATATAACAAAAAGTATGTGTATTTTCTTATTATTGTTATGCTATAAACCAAATAGTTATGAGAATGTGCATATGGGGGAATTGTTTGTTCAAATTATGTATCTGCATTATTGTTGCAGTAATAAATCACTAGGCTCTGAACAAGACATCTATTAAAACATCCTCATGTTGTTATTTACCTGTAGATTATAAGGGATTCCAATATTATGTTTTCCATGCCTTAATAATAAGTTCCTTGATAGTTTTATGGATCTTTATACATGTACCTTATGATCTATTGTGATATTGTCATTACCCGTTGTGTAAGCGTTTGTGTAAACGGTGTTTCACTACAACATTATCTAATTGTATACTTTTTCATTGAAAAATAATTGTGCTATTTTAACGATGAAAATCGTAGCAAATACAGATTCATACATGCATTGGTTGTGCGGTATTGTATATGGTAGTACATGTAGGTTGTCAACTAGGGCTGTCATTGCCATCCATTTTGTTTCGATTCGATCATTGACATTTTAATTTTCGATTCCGATTATTTCGATTCGATTTTGAAGAACTGCACTAATAGAATATTTTCACATGTTCCACACTATTTCTGTGGCTAGGATCCTAAGATTCTCACAATGCAAAGACAATGAAGGTTTTCTCAACACTTTTTGATTGAATACCTGAGCTCCTCTTCAAAATTCTTATTAGTGTTGGCTAAAGATGACAAGAAAAGGGTGTAAAAGGCTGAAAAAAATGTGTTTCGATTAATTGACATAACAATTGACATAATATTTTTTTCGATTAATTGGAAAAAAATATTTCGATCGATCGATACTTGTCATATCAATGACAGTCCTATTGTCAACTGGCAGTGTGTACTCCACAGTGATGAGAGTTTTTGCATTCTTTTAAACTAGTATATCAAGCCATTTGGAATTTGATATTTCGTCACTTTTCTGCCATAATGCGGTTAAGGCTAGCCTGTTGTAGATGAGGAGACCCGGGTACCCGGCTATAATCACAGCCTAAGCCCAAGTCACTTGGAACTCTCACATGCCCCGGCTGTGATTAGAAGCAGGGCAGAGGTGAGAGACAGGTCGCAGCTAGTGGCAACACCTTAGACAGCACAGGCGTCAGGTAGGACCTATATATATATATATATATATATATATATATATATATATATATATATATATATATATATATATATATATATATATATATATATATATATATATATATATATATCAACCCTGCCGATGCTGAGATTACATTGGTACAAAGCACAAGGACGCAAAGATTTGTGGAAAACCATCTAAAACATATCGTGTTGGAATCCAATGGAAAGCTCTCGCTGAGTACTCTCCGATGGGTACTCATGTGCCAGGATTTCAGTCGCTTTCAGATTTTTTGCATCATTTTGTATTGGCCAAATTAGTCACCAGCAGCATTAGGGTTAACCCATCTCAAGACTAGGCATCTGTATAGTTCTAAATGCTACCGCTAGGTGCGTCTCTGACACAGCAAACAGCAGCTGACATAGATCATGGCCCACACAAACACTGCAAGACAGTTAATCCATTCTATCCTCGGCAAGAGACATCGCCCGATCAAATCAAACGTTTTCAGCAAGTCAAAAATATATGTGTGAACAATAAGATAGTTTGAAATACTGCCGCTAGGTGCGTCTCTGACACATTGTAAACACCAGCTGACATTGAACATGGCCCGCACAAACACTGCAAGACAGCCAATCCATTTCATCCTCCATCCCTGGCTAGAGACATTGCCTAATCAAACGCTTTCAGCAAGTCAAAAGTATATATGTGTGAACAATAAGATAGTTTGCAATGCTGCCGCTAGGTGCCTCTCTAACATTGTAAACACCAGCTGACATAGAACATGGCCCACACAAACACTGCAAGACAGCCAATCCATTCCGTCCTCGACGAGAAACATCACCCGATCAAATCAAATGCTCTCAGCAAGTCAAAAATGGCGCATGCGCATACGGTCTTTGAGGTTGGTCTTTGAGGTGTCAGTTTCCGCTTATTCAACTCATCCAGACATTGACTCCTGATTTCTGAATAAAAACGTGTGTGTTTTTGAACTGACAACTGCTCTAAACTTCACCCCTGATTAAATGCATACTCCTTTCTCTAAGCTGATGCAGTTGAAGATTGATGACATGTCTGTCGATTCTAATTTAATCCTCAAAGGATCGGTTAATGGCGTTAGGATCACAGGCAAAGTCCCTCGGGAGCAGAAATGGCTTTTGGGCTTTACTGTGAAGGCAACCACTTTGAAGTTAACTGATCAAACTGGAGTGATGGTCTGTTTGTGTATAGTGTGGGATATGTTATCTTTTTTATCTTGATAATTGAGCGATTGTGTGATTTAACGGTTGTACAAGAAAGGACATCAATATTATTATAAAGATGAAATCTAGCCTAACTTGTCCCTTTTAAAGAGGTTTGACAGGGCCAACTGGGAACTACACTATATATATATATATATATATATATATATATATATATATATATATATATATATATATATATATATATATATATATATATACATATATATATATATATATATATATATATATATATATATATATATATATATATATATATATATATATATATATATATATATATATATATATTTAATTTGTGGCAGGACCGAAATTATATTCTAAAAACATCCGTTTCTTATGCACTATCTCTAACTCCATATTTGCTGAGATTTCTGCATTCTGTATTATCAAAGGATGGAGACTGAACTGGTGATAGGGTAAGATAGTGTCCCACGTGATTGTTGTGTGATTGATCAATTTTGCCTATTTTAATTGTGAACATTTGATTGTAATTTGTAAAACTTTTACAAAAAAAGTATATATCTAAAGTCTCTGGTGCTAATCATTTTACCCCATTTGTGTTTTGTATTCTGTGTTCGGTATAATAAAACAACTATGACATCCCTGTTGGGTGTACAACAGCAATTAATCCGAGAGGGTCATCGCCCTCTCTCCGGGGATTCATTCCTGCCATACACCAATCAGGGATGTCATATTTGTATATTAAACGAGAGAGTCAGATCTTACTGCTACGAAAGAGCATATGCAACAGGCGAAAAAATCAAATATTTTTTTCAACACCTTTTTCCGAAAACGTGCGAAAAAAAAAGTTCAAACATTTTTTTCTAGCACTCTTTTTAAAAGACGTACGAAAAAAAATCCAATAGATTTTGCCCAAAACTATTTGGAAAAAACCTGCCGAAAAAAAGATTGTGCATATCACGTTTGCTCCTTCGTATACTTCTGCAAGTCACTGGTGATTTTATGGATTATATTTATGACAATCGTGTAGGCACTTGGAGAGGTCGAAGGTCAACTCGTGACGGGAATAGTGGACGAGGGCATTGACTTACGCTTTATTTGCCTTTCCAAATCAATATATAGAGCGGCAATAAATGACATGTATGCTACGAAAGAGCAAATGTGACGGGTAGAATAAAAATCGAATATTTTTTTCAAAAATCAAAAAAAGATTTCCAGCACTGCTTGGAAAACGTGCGAATTTTTTTAAATTTTTTCCCAACATTTTTTTTCTGTCTGTTACGTATGCTCTTTCGAAAACTGCTGGTGAATTTACGGATTATATTCATGACAATCGTGTAGGCCCTCAGAGAGGTCGGAGGTCAACTCGTGACGGGAATAGTTGATGAGGGCATTGCTTCGTGCTTTATTTGCCTTTCCAAATCAATATAGAGCGGCAATAAATGACACATACATGTATGCTACGAAAAGGCGAATGTGACAGGCAGAATAGAAATCAAACATTTTTTCAACACATTATTCCGAAAATGTGCCAAAAAATCAAATACTTTTTTTCAACACTTTTTAGAAAGGTGTCAGAAAAATTGAATAGTTTTTCCAACTTTGGAAAACGTGCAATAAATAAATCAGAAAAGATTTCCAGCACTGCTTAAAAAACATGCGAAAAAAAAAATTCCCAACATTTTTTTTCTGCCTGTCACGTATGCTCTTTCGTATACTGCTGCAATTTACTGGTGAATTTATGGATTTTATTTATGACAATCGTGTAGGCACTCGGAGAGGTCGAAGGTCAACTCGTGACGGGAATAGTGGATGAGGGCATTGATTTGTGTTTTATTTGCATTTCCAAATCAATATAGAGCGGCAATAAATGACATATACATGTATGCTACGGAAGAGCAAATGTGACAGGCAGAATAGAAATCAAACATTTTTTCAACACATTATTCCGAAAATGTGCGAAAAAATCAAATACTTTTTTTCAACACTTTTTGGAAAGGTGTCAGAAAAAAATCAAAAATTTTATTCCAACTTTGGAAAACGTGCAATAAATAAATCAGAAAAGATTTCCAGCACTGCTTAAAAAAACATGCGAAAAAGAAAATTCCCAACATTTTTTTTTCTGCCTGTCACGTATGCTCTTTCGTATACTGCTGCAATTTACTGGTGAATTTATGGATTTTATTTATGACAATCGTGTAGGCACTCGGAGAGGTCGAAGGTCAACTCGTGACGGGAATAGTGGATGAGGGCATTGATTTGTTTTATTTGCATTTCCAAATCAATATGGAGCGGCAATAAATGACATTACGTATTTCCCTGGATCCCGACCATGGAAAATATGCGTTTAGTTAATATTTGTTTTCTAAATGACCAATTTGTAGAAATGCATCTCTGGCACTCCGTAACGTGAGTTGCTGTTATCATGTTAACCGCTCGTGTGGTTTTGTTTAGTCGTTTGATGGTGATATATGATGACGTCTTATAAATAAAACATTTTTTCTCGTAAAATTTTCTTTGCATGCTACGTGTATTTCACATTGTGGTGCACATTAAGCTGTAGAGTTTAGTAGGTTGCATTTAATATCGACTGACGCGTTGGAAAGATTTTGCAGTTGGTTGAAATTCTATTTTGCAAATTAGAATGGTGCCCTTATTACAGAGATATGTCCATATAACCCGAAGTTGAAGGGGGCTTTTGATGTGACAACTATGCTATGACACACACACACACATATATATATATATATATATATATATATATATATATATATATATATATATATATATATATATATATATATATATATATATATATATATATATCGCACGTTTGAGGATGTATAAGATCCAAACAACAGCACGAGAGAGAGAGAGAGAGAGAGAGAGAGAGAGAGAGAGAGAGAGAGAGAGAGAGAGAGAGAGAGATCAATGCGGCCGCAGTGTTCTCGACTGCTGGCTCGCAGCCTACACGAGGCCACACAAGTGGACCGAGGGGAATTATGATGCAATAACCGTGTTGTGCGATTCACTTTTTATCAGGCGGGGATTGTGTACTGTCAGGCCTGGTAGGGCTATCAGGGAACTAATAGAAAATCCCCTGTTCCTCCTCAGGCCAGCTCGCCCGGGCCTAAATCAAGGCACGAGAATAGAGTCACACGGCATCCGGGCTTGTCTCTTTTAACACTTCCAATGCTGAGGCTACTTTCGTCTAAAGCGCAAGGACGCAAAGATTTTTGAAAACCATTTAAACCCTGTCATGTTGGTATTCATTGGAAAGCACTCGCTAAGTACTGTCAAATGAGTATCAATTTGTCAAGGTTTCAGTCATTTTGCAGGATTTTTGCATCATTTTGTATTGGCCAAAGTAGCCACCAGCAGCATAATATAAGGGTTAGGCCTAGCACTAGGTCAAGGTCATTTTTACTTCTACGCTGAAACGTTACATTTTGAGCACCCCGGATATCTGAAAACTACAATGGTGCAGGTGTGAACGGCAGAAAAAAAAAACTTTTTTTTTCTCCACCGTTTTTCCAAAAAACAGCAGAAAAAATATCTATATTTCCTGTTACCCCAGTTTTCAATACCACTTGCAACTGGCTAGTCACGATTTAGCCTTAATACGGCAGATCCGGCAGAAGGGGTTTTATGATAGATATAGTTATATTCCAATCCAAGTCCTTTCTTTTATCGATTATCTAAAATGACACGTGACCTTGCATGGTCAGGTTAATCGTCGCCTTCCGGGAGATCATCCCCACGTTATGGAAACTGAAATAGCCCTAGTATAGTAAGTACCTTACTCCTGCATTTTACTGCGCAAGTACCGCTTTTCTACACACTTAAATCTCTTTAAAGGCAACAGAAGCTGGTCCTAAGGGTCCTTTGTTCATCCGATAATGTTTAGGGGTCGAGGATTGCAACCGTGCAGCTTTCCCGTGGTTCATTGGCCGTGAGGAGTTAATCCCGGATGGGGATGAGACTTATAGCTCTAAAGACGAGTTGAGCTTTACCCCCGAGCCTCCAGATGGCGCTTTCACGCTACTTCCGGCGGCCATGGGAATAGAAAAGCATTTGGCGGGTATTATCAGACAAGAGGCAGATGCGCCTGAAGTCACAAACACATTAGCCAGATAAAAGACTCACGCACGCTGCTGGGAGATTAGATTGTTTAGGGAACTGACAAGAAGATGTTAGGGTCTTTTCAAAGGAAAGACTTGTAGTGAGTGACTGAGTGAGAATTGATATTGAACGCAATTTCCTCTTACCGTATATATATATATATATATATATATATATATATATATATATATATATATATATATATATATATATATATATATATATATATATATATATATATATATATATATATATATATATATATATATCACAACAGGAATCGGAACCCGGGACCGGGAAGGGATTCCCTTCTCTTCACGAATAGCTTTAAGGGTCTTTCAGTTGCAGAGCCATCATTCACATCACTCCACAATGCCGCACATTTATATTTAGCAACCAGGCCGACCCGCTAACGCAAACTCTCACGCAATATGCACGGTGAGACCTTTTTTTTTTACTTCTGCAAAACATGTGGGTTTTTTTTAATTAACAGCGCAGACACATAAAAACACATACTGGTACATATAACACTCAACAAATGCCACGTTCTGAACAAAATTGGAGGATTATGGATAATAAGACAAAACATGAATGTTATATTATGAGAACATGGCAGAAGCCGTACGTCATTGGTTACATACCAACAAACATCCGTTTAAGCCAGAAAAGATGGCTGTTAGGTTAAATGCTCATAGCCAGTTCAAGATATGCTTAACCCTTATGCTGCTGGTAACTAATTTGACCAATAAAAAGAGATACAAAACACCTGAAAAATGACTGAAACCTGGTACGTATCTGAGAGTTCTCGGTGAGAGCTATCCAATGAATACCAACATGACAGGGTTTAGATGGTTTTCAAAAAAAATGCATTCTTGTGTTTTTGGCGAAATAAGCCTTAGCTTTGGAAGGGTTAAGATAAGCCACGTGTGAACACATGTGCCTATCATAATATTCTGACAAGAAATGTTTGAGGATGGAAGGGGAATCTGGCTAACACCATCAAGTGGGGCGTGTTTATACACATACTGACTACCACAGCTGTTGCCTTAGACAAGTACCATCGCTGGACCACCAGGGGAACGAGAAAAACAGCATTACAAGGAACATCAGTATCAGAGGGATTAGATGCATCATCATCATCATCACTATCATTTCCTATATAACTGAAGCAGAAGCAGTAGTAGTAGTAGCAATGGTAGCAATGGTAGTAGTAGTAGTAGTAGTAGTAGTAGTAGTACTAGTAGTAGGAGGAGTAGGAGTAGTAGTAGTAGTAGTAAAGGTAGTAGTAATAATAGTATTAACAGCAGCAGTAGTAGTAGCAGTAGTAATAGTAGTAGTAACAAAGCGAGTAGTAGATAAAGTAATTTAAAAAGTATTGGTGTTAACATAGTAGTTGTGTTAGAAGTGGTAGTAATGGTATAGGTGGTTTTGAAATTAAAGGTAAGTAAAGTTATGATATTAGTGCCACGCTAATACAAAAATTGCAGTACATTCATTCAGTTGTTTTTCTTGAGAGTGCACTGAAGACCTTCAGATATGTGGCTGTCCTTCCAACTATGTCTTGATGTCCAACATGTGTTGAAGGTAAAGGTATTCGGTTTATAGTCTTGTATCCACCGAAATTATCACACGACCTTCCTCCCCTAGCAGGCCTGTACACACGGAAACCATCACAATCCCCGAGAAATATTCCAGAGCAGCTGGCAGAATATAGCGCACATGCTCTAAGCACTGCCTTATTAATGCTAGGTACCCATTTTGCAGCTGGGTAGACTGAGGCAATATAGATTTAACTGTCTTGCCCAACAGGGTGTTATCCAGGATTTGGAAACAGGGGGTCAAAACTGAGGATTTTTGAGATTTAGGGGGTCGAAAGCTAGTTACCCAATTTACAAGAATGATCATAGCAACCTTATATATTGACTTAGCTAAAGAAAATGTGCTTCTCTATGTCATTTAATGTATCTATTGTCTTCTATGAGTGAAACTTTTAGAATATTTCCTTGGACTCAAACAAATACAGAAAATCTTGCAAAATACAACTGGGTGTCACTTTCCCAAAAATCTTATGTTTGGGAATCGAAATGATTCCCTGGTGGTTGGCTGGGTAAGTCCCTGTTGCCCAATGACAGACCAAATTGCCCCGCCAGGAATTGAACCAGCGATCTACTGATTTCTAGTCCGACACCTAACCAACTGAGCTACTTTGTACCCATACAATATTGTTGATATGCTGACATGTACACGAAGAGACGCCACTCATTAAATGATTACGGGAAAAGTGGGAAATGTTACAGGACTATCAACTTCCTGGAGATAAGAAACTATACAGTGCCGGCATTTATTTCTTGCACTAAATGCTTGGGCATGATACACGACCACACGCCCGATTATCGCCAAGTTTCCTGGTCCTGGATGACCTCATACCTAAACGTAGCATTGATTCGCAACCTACGTGGGTCATTGATGTGCTTGCAGGGGTATTTTAAGGGTGTCTTTGAAACCAGGCACTGGCAGACGTCCGGTCGACGTGCAGGAATTAAATTTATGTACTGTACAGTTTTTTGCCCAATAATCGACAGTAGCCTTCAATAGTAATTGCACATGATCAAGGAGCAAAAGAACGCCCTTTTCAGGTCATGACATCCCATAACTGCATCTACTTCCCCCCATATTTCATGTCAACTCCTATTAACCCATTCACACTCAAGTGTTCCCCAGGAAAGTATCGTCTGCTATTTTGATACTTCTGAAAATAACTTGGAAATAAAGCAAATTCTCACAAAATATTTGAAGGAGAGTTGTTGGTAATATTCTGATAAACATTTCTCCTTCAAATATTTTTGATAAAAGCTCTTTTGTGAGGAAAATATCAACAAAATAGTCAGGCCTGTTTTGGCTGCTCTGAGTGCCAATGGGTTAATCCACTCATGCTCTCAGTTCCCCTGGAGAAAATTCGCCTAAGTGCCATATTGCTTTTGGAAATGGTTATGAAACACAGCTATCATTCAAAAGGTGTTATTTGCACTACTTAAACAACTATCGAGGATAAAACCTGGATTTTAAGAATTCCAAGCTTGTCCTGATCCATAGTGAAACATTAGAACGAACAGTTAGGTCGTAAACTAATATTAGTGCAGTACAAGCTCCAATTGCTTACATCAATAGAGTTTAAGCCAATGCAACCCCTGTGAGGGTTTATTCCAGGAGTTTAAACCTTACTATAGGTAAGATAAGGCTATCTACCAGAAAAAATGCTTAATGTGTCACTAATTACAATTGGATAACAATGTGCCATAACTCACAATCAGGGCTTTGAAGAGCATGACATTCATCTATCCATAAATAAAACTTATACCTACTCTTCACCCCATACTTTTCAATGATTTTCTGCGGTGCAGATAACCCCTTTATTGTTGTCTCAAAACGTCATAGTGAATATATATTTCAAAATATAATATGACAATCTCATTCTACGAGCAAATGTTAAAGCATGTATGTATGTGTGTATGTAGGTAGCTATATATATATATATATATATATATATATATATATATATATATATATATATATATATATATATATATATATATATATATATATATATATATATATATATATATATATATATATATATATATATATATATATATATATCCTTCCCCCTTACCTCGTGTGGCTGTCTCGATCGCTGGCTGGTCCATGAGTACTGGGCAGACCCACTCCTTGCAGCACTTGCCAGGGATGGTGACCAGTACAGGGTTGGGGCAGTTCTGGCTGGACGGCTTCCTGGTTTCCTGGCTGCAGAGAGACACGCAGCCATACATGCCATTCTGGCACGTGCACAGCTCCTTACAGCTTGCCTTGAACTGCTCGCCGTCAGCGTAGAATGTGCCATTCACCTTACAGTTCTTGGGTCTCTTCGCTGAAAGTAGAAATTAAGATCAATTATTTTTTTTATTTTTTATTTTTTTTTATTTTATTTTTTTAATTTTTTTTTTTTTATTTATTTTTTTTAAGATCAATTATGTATCGAAAAGATGATTGTGTTCGACAAGGAAGTCGATACAAAATCAAACTTGAAAGAGATTTTATTTTTC
>OZ012695.1:17498953-17513953 GCA_963942565.1 Maea johnstoni | reverse complement strand
CCCAGGAAACTGGGTGGCAATTGGTTGTGCGGTCGTGTATTATGCCCGGGCTTGCCACGCATTCAGTGCAGGAATTAAATGTCGGCACTGTACGTGCGTCACTCCCTAGGTAAATGTTCATGCATATAAATGTATGTCGCATTAGAAGGGTTAACAAGCCCGCATGGGTCTGTTTTCTATCTTATTGCATGTTTTGAATTCACACTGCTGTTTGTTGTTTGTATTGTTGTTTTCTATTTGCATTGCATTTGACTGAGCGCAAGATGCTAGAGGCGTCTGAAAATATATCTTTAGAACACGAAGGAAATTGTGATTAAAATGTCGTCAAAGATATTACACCATTGTAGAGGTTTATTGTAAACTATGTAAGAAAATCTCAACATTTTAATCAGCAGCATAAATGCAAGGTTAACGCAGTTAAATAAAATCATTAGAACTTGAAATATTTGGAGAAACCCTTTTGTATTGAATTGCAAAATGTGCTCTTCATCTTCTGCGTGTTGTCAAGAACATTTCTTATGTACCGTGCGATCAGCAATGAAACCCTCAACAAAATGAGTATATTTAAGGGATTGTTAGGTTTGATTTACTCGTGTCGAAGCAAGCTGTTGGGAACTTACGCTTTGAGGAATCGGGAGATTGATTAAAAGGCCCCTTCATCGAGTCAGGCAGAATTAATCTTGTTTTATGGCTATTAGGTAATGTATTAGTTTGGCTGCGGGGCGCCATCTAGCGGGCAGGTACGTCATCACATAAACTACGCAAGAAAGATATCTAAAAATAGCTCTTTCCCAAGGACGTTATCATACAATGGTGCAGACGGAACGGAAGAAAAAAATTCTGCTGTTTTTGGAAAACGGTAATTTGTAAAGAAATATTTTTCTGTTGTTTTTGGAAAAAGAATTCTGTCGTTTTCCAGAAAAACAGCGGAATTTTTTTTCTGGCGTTCACACATGGACCTTCGTATTATCCAGACGATGTATGTACTACAAAAATAGGATGATATACTGTAAACCACTTAAATATGGCGTGATCATTATATAGCGCAGTCACGCTACTGCCCTGGAAAGCGTGATCTATATATTGCGGTGAACGGGAACAGCAGCAGGAAGTTCAATTACGACCTTAATAAAGACAGGGATTTTACAATAGCGCATATGGGCAGAGCGCTATTCTCGCTATCTTATTGTTCCCGCTATAATTAAGTGATATACAGTTATGGAAGTACATGTACCCTTAGGTTTATTAATAGATGGATAGCTTTATATTATATCATAAGCTGATTTGTTTTCAAAACACTTCCAGATTAACTTGAGAGGTGTCACTGGGGTGTTACGACAATCAACCTAATAATGCTTGCAGCGGAATAGAGCAATCTGACAAATTTGATTAATTCTTTCAGGTGAAAGCATATTTGGATAAATATCTGGAGGAGAAATGTTAATCAGTATGCTATTAACACCCCTCCCACAACTATTATGTGAAACCATTCTTAAATATAAAGTTATTGTCGATAATATCGTAAGTACAGACGACTCTTTCTAGAAGAACTTTCAACCATCGATGGATTATTATGATATTTATGGATAATGAAATCATGACGCAAAAACTCACAACATTATTAAAAGGAGGTTGCGGGTGAAGCTCCTGTTGGTTATCATTAAGGGCATAGTACGGTATTTGGCAAAGTGAAAGTGACGTCTACAACTTAAAGTCTATTACAGAATACCCAACAGATAAAAATCTATGAAATTTGCATAAGCATATATATATATATATATATATATATATATATATATATATATATATATATATATATATATATATATATATATATATATATATATATATATATATATATATATATGTGTGTGTGTGTGTGTATATATATATATATATATATATATATATATATATATATATATATATATATATATATATATATATATATATATATATATATATATATATATATATATATATATATATATATATATACATATATATATATATATATATATACACACACATGAAGAAATTTCAACAAATGCAGCTAAACATAACAATTTCAATAATACCTGGACTTTGTTGGAAATTCTTTGTTTTTTCATAACCTCGCTCAACCCCTTCTTAACAGACCACCTCTTTAAAAGACCACTTTTGACATTTCCCTTGAGCGGTCGCTTAATAGAGGTTTGACTGTATATATATATATATATATATATATATATATATATATATATATATATATATATATATATATATATATATATATATATATATATATATATATATATATATATATATATATATATATTAATATATATATATATATATATATCGAAACAAATACGACAAGACACAAATTAAGTGTTTACTTAATCAAGGTTCTCCACCTACAGTGATGTTTTACCATGTTTTAGTAGACATATTTCTCTATATAAAGGCTATGCCATTATGTCGTGCGGACCAAGTGAAAACTGACCACACGTACACATAACTTGGCAGGCACCGTACCAACTTGGCACACGTGAACAATTAGCGCTCTCCGTGGCTTACCAGAGCCAGTAAGTCGAGGAAACAGATGGTACGAAACACATGCCTCAATCAATTAGCTATTTGGCAGAGCCCTTCGTCTTGTCAACTTACTGCAATTATTGACAGATCGCAAATTAGAGCTGCAGTGATTTTCTGTCAAGGACTGTTGATGGGCAGCGCCCATTCTTCTCTCGAAGATTAGCTCTCAAAGAGAAAAATAACTGCAGGACACAATTACAGAACAAAGTCTATAGGTACAGTAAAGATAATTGATTCCTGCACTGGATGTGCCCTGAGACCGGGCAGTTTACGAGACCGCACGTCCGGTTGCCACCCCCGTTGCCTGGGTATTGCAGGAAAAGTAAAGCCATTTAATTCATGCACTGGATGTGCGCTGAGACCGGGCATTTAACACGATTGCATGCCCGGTTGCCTGGGTATGGATTAGGCTGCACTTCCGTGACGTCACCGCTAAGGAAAGGTCTACTACGCGGTTAAGTAGGTCATGACTATGAATTCCACATTATCTCAACCAAACAGTCACGTATACTCTACCAGTTGCTGAGAGGTGACCGGTCAACTGGTAGGGTAATTAGATATCTTACTGTAAGTTCGACAGCGAACCGAAAATTATTGGGCTGAACTACTGTAGATTCACAAAAGATTGTGTAGAGTAAATTTTGCGAATTTACAGAAAATCGATTTTTACGTTTTTGAACTTTGCAAACATGAAGTGCCAGCTATACATTTAAAGTGGCATCACTAATCATTGCGAATTCTTATTTTGCGCCCGAGACTAAACGCAAAAAAACCCGCAAAAATTAAACTAACTCAACTTTAAAAAAATTATTTGCACAGAATACTTGCTGACTACAGCATGTAGGTGGCACTCTGCGCTTGTTGAACTAGATTGATTTGAGGTAATACCTTTCCTATGTACATTGTTAGTGTTTTATTTATTATCCATTATAGTTAATATACGTGTGATCCATGATTATACTGACCAGTTAAACAGTCAAGCTTTTTGTTTTATAGATATAATTTTGCAAGGCCTGAGATGACTTTGCATATGGCTCATAGTCTAATGATATGTATATATGATAATAAAACACGTATGCCTTTTTGCATTGGATTAATTGATATGCAATAAAACTTTTCCAAACTTTGAAAAGTTTAATCATGATATAAAATCAATCATTAAAGCCAAGAAGGTCATTGCCAGCTCCCCCCCCCCCCATTTACATGTAGCCCGTACAGGAAAGGGGATAGAATCCAAGGAAGCAGGTAATCGATTTGAGTAATCGACAACTTGGCCCGTACGCATGCTGCTATTATAGAGAATGCTGTAAGTATAGCGTGCTGCCTTAATTGATCAGTGTTAATTATCTTCCGTAGGAAGAACGTCAGCTGTTTCCCGCGTGCTCCACGCTACACCCCTTGTCAAAACAGCCATTAGTCATAATATGTAAAATAAATGCCGTGCCAACTCAGGGTTGCAAGAAACAGCATTGATCAAACACGAGATTTAGCGTGGAAAAGAGATTAAACAATATGGTATTTGGATGGAACAGCATGCAAATGAGACCACATGTACAGCATGCATTATATGTACAGTACAGACATCTAATTCCTGCACTAGTCAACCGGACGTCTGCCAGTGCCTGGTTGTACAAACATCCATGGATAACGTGTCAAAAAATAAGCCAAGAACATCAATGGCCATAGCTTGCGAATCTTAGCTACGTTCAGTTGTTAGGACATCCATCCACGTATCCCTGTCCTGGGAACTGGGTGGCCATCGGGCATGCAGTCGTACTGCCCATGTATTTAGTGCAGGAATTGAATGGTGGCATTGCGCGTCTGTACATTTCAACTGATGTTTTCGCCCATCTGATTCTGTAATACTTGATATCAAAAGAAAATAAACAGACATTTTTATTTTCTTTTACGGCCAGCACTCATTGGTTTCTTAGCCAGAGTCCCCTTTCCCCTGATTTTTAATCAAGGTTTCCATTAAAGCTTACATTGATGCATGGTGTCCATTCTTAGGAAATCTATTCCAGTGACATCATCGGTAACGATTACCGTTTTCAATTTACTCTGTATTGATTAACAATAGCGTGACTTTCAAAATACACCTCAAGGGGCTTCGCTGATCTTCCAATTTCCACGTGTTCTACTTACCAGGATTAGGCTAATCCATTTCATCGAGAGTTTTAACACAGCGTCTTGGGCAGCCCACCTTTATTTTTAGCACTTGAAAGGCCTGAGTCCCCCCGCCCACAAAAGTACATACATATATATATATATATATATATATATATATATATATATATATATATATATATATATATATATATATATATATATATATATATATATATATATATATATACATATATATATATATATATATATATATATATATATATATATATATATATATATATATATATATATATATATATATATATATATATATATACTGTAAATCACTTAAGCATAGCGGGAACAATAACATAGCGATAATAGCGCTCTGCCCATATGCGCTATTGTAAAATCCCCGTCTTAATAAAATTCTTAATTGAACTTGCTGCTGCTGTTCCCGTTGACCGCTATACCTAGATCACGCTATCCAGGGCAGTATCGCAATTGCGCTATTTAATGTTCACGTAATAATTAAGTGAATTGCAGTATATATATATACATGTATATATATTTAAATAAATGTTTATTATAAGCAAGAGGGGGTTTAGCAAAGTCAGGTGTCCTAATCTTGTTTAACAACACACCATCAAAACTGACTTGCTTTTAAGCACCTTAAACTCTCCAGTCAATGGCAATTATTCTTACTTTTCACGAGTAGCTGCTTTGTTTTTATTGCACAAGCTTCTTTTAATGCCAAATCCCCCTTGGCCTCGTCTATAATTAATTGCGCCTTGCCTGGTATAAAGACAATGTTACGCTACTTACCCACTGAGTTATGAACGGTGCTAAGTCTTTTATAAGCGAACTACCCCCCTGATAGCTGTCCCCTCTCCTTCGTCGACTTCTCTAGCCCTCTTATCACCCTCTGATTGAGTGCCATTAGAGGGCGTTTGTCAAGAAGAAAGAACAAAGTGTCCTCTCGCACGCAATGCCGTATGAGGGCCATGCTAACACGGATTTGTTCTGATTGGGTTTACATAACTATCTTCATTTCCCAGAACCCGAGTGGTACATTATGGTACATTATGGCACTCGCTACACAAGAGAATACTACTCGTGCAACGCGGTATGAATATTACAAACCAGATAATCAAAGATAATGCTATATGATTTTACCATACATCATGCACTGAGAGAGGTACTATTCTGCCTTAGCCTATGGTGACAATAGGCAATTTATGAGAAACAGACTATTTTGCCTTGGCCTACGGGTGCACCTGTGGGTTATTTGTTTGTACTTTAATGTGTGTTAACACTGATGAAGCACAAATCTGTAACTGTTGAGAGACGGACTATTTTGCACACACACACACACACACCATTTCAATCCCCCGAGGGATGTTCCACTGAGCAGTTGACAACACATGGCGCACAACCTCTAAGCATTGCCTTATTAATTCTAGGTACCCATTTTGAAGCTGGGTAGACTGATGCAATATGGAATAAACTGTCTTGCCCAAGAACAGACCAAAGTGCCCTGGCCGGGAATAGAACCGGCGACCTACCGATTACTAGTCCGACACTTAACCAACTGAGTACTTTGTCCCACAGTAGGCAGTCAATGAGAAGAAACAGACTATTTTGCCTTGGCCTGGCATGCTTTGAGAAAGGGACTTCTTTGCCTTGGCCTATGGCGACAATAGGCGGTGTATGAGAAACAGACCATTTTGCCCTGGCCTAGGAATGCACCTGTGCGTAACATATTTGTTTGTACTGTTATGTGTGTTAAAACTGATGAAGCACGCATTTGTAACTGAGTCTTCCCGCAGGTGGGGTCATATATATATATATATATATATATATATATATATATATATATATATATATATATATATATATATATATATATATATATATATATATATATATATATATATATATATATATATATATATATATACATATATATATATATATATATATATATACAATATATATATATATATATATATATATATAGCACCGTTCATAACTCAGTGGGTAAGTAGCGTAACATTGTCTTTGTATCAGGAAAGGCGCAATTAATTATAGAAGAGACCAAGGGGGCTTTGGCATTAAAAGAAGCGTGTGCAATAAAAACAAAGCAGCTACTCGTGAAAAATAAGAATAGTGCTTAAACACAAGTCAGTTTTGATGGTGTGTTGTTGAACAAGATTAGGACACCTGACATTGCTTAACCCCCTCTTGCTTATAATAAACATTTATTTAAATATATACATATATATATATATATATATATATATATATATATATATATATATATATATACATATATATATATATATATATATATATATATATATATATACATATATATATATATATATATATATATATATATATATATATACATATATATATATATATATATATATATATATATATATACATATATATATATATATATATATATATATATATATATATATATATATATATATATATATATATATATATATATATATATATATATATATATATATATATATATATATATATATATATATATATATATATATATATATATATATATATATATACACCCGCAGGTAGACATTGTGAAACAGACTATTTTGCCTTGGCCTAGTAGTGCACCTGTGCGTTATTTGTTTGTACTGGAATGTGTGTTAACACTGACGAAGCACGCATCTGTAACTGAGTTCTCCCGCAGGTGGGGAACAGTTGGTGTTTGTCCCAAGATTCCCGAAGCCAGCTCCAAATTACCAATTACTCAGAGATAATGACTTCACCTTAAACTCAAGAGATTTGACGCACCATTCTGAGAGTAGAAACAACACTGGGTCTGAACATTATCATAGAATGAATGAATGAATGAGAGATTTGCACACACAGGCCATTCAGCGCCATAACATTTGAACGGCATAATGGTCCCTTGTTATTGTAGGAAACAATAACAAAGCAATAGATGAATGAAGATTTTTACAAAACGATGAACAATTTCAGATTAAGTAGTGCATACTAGGATGTTTCAAAGAAATTAGATTCTTTAAATGTATCACAATCGGTAAAACAGACCGGTTTCATGTAAATAAGATAAAATGCTCTCTGGAGGAACCTTTTCAAAGAGTTCCTTTAAGCTATTTACATTAAAATGTCCGTTTCTAGATTCGATAAAATCAACACAATCAAATACAATATGTTCGAGAGGCAAACGACAATCATAAACTGTACATCAGGGAAAATCCTCTTTTTTCAAAAGAAACAAGTAAGTCAAGCGACTGTGAGCAATCCGTGTCCTAGCTAAAACACTTTCCTCACGCCTAATTATTCTAAAACATTATCATAGAAAACCTAGGCAGGTTAGAGCCACACACACACACATATATATATATATATATACTGTAGAACACGAAATTCACGCGTGTCCCAAGTATAGCGAATTGGGGAGTTTTGCATCATAGCGTATCTTTATATTAGCGTCTCTTTACCGTAGCCGCTGACAGCGCCATCTGTTGCATAAAAGACGAACTAATTTGAGCAGAGAATGCTTGCTCAGCAGCAGTTTGATTGAGCATTCTCTCAAAAGGGGGCGCCCGTATTTGTAAAGGGTTAAACAAAGGAAGTTAATCAAAGGAAATGGGGCTATGAACCATTTCCATGGTGGCACAACAAAGGGGCCATATCAGGTTGTATTAAGTGTAATTTTTGGAAAATAAACAATTAAAACAGATCACAATGATTTTCTTTGCTTTTTTAACATGTCTTTTGCTTCCTAAGGCCAGAAAAACACAAAAAAAGAATGGTTCATGTTTGTACTAGTGGCGCCATCTAGCGGTCACCACGAAAACGAAAATGGCGTCTCCTGAAAGTGTGTCAAATGCCTGTGCTAAAAGGCATGCTAAAGGTGCCATTTGTTGTTGTTTTTTGGTTCTAAAATTGAATGTTTATTACTTCAATGGAATCATGAGCTAGTCCACAAGCCCAGAAACCGATTTTAAAAAGGGTTTCAGCAGGGCTACGTATCTTCTATTAGATTTACTAGTGGCGCTATCTAGCGGCCACCACTAAAACTAAAATTGACGTCAGCGCCACCAGTGGCTAAAAAAAAGACAAAAGTACAGCGTTTTTATATATAGCTAAGCGGCACCAGACGCTATGTACGCTATATATAAACACACACGGAAATTTCGTGTTCTACAGTATATATATATATATATATATATATATATATATATATATATATATATATATATATATATATATATATATATATATATATAGAGAGGAGAGAGAGAGAGAGAGAGAGAGAGAGAGAGAGAGAGAGAGAGAGAGAGAGAGAGAGATTTTGTTATATTTCGCTGATTCTCAGAGGCTATAGACATTTGTGCAGACAGAGGCTATTACTTTTCTTACACCCTCCTGTCAAACAGGGAATAGACTTTGCTATATCTAACTGATGCCCATTGATCTCAAAAGCGACGTCAAGATAGGAGTGATATCTCGCTGATTCTCAGGGGTTCTAGAATGACACGCAGACAGAGGCAATAACCTTCCATACACCTTAACATGTCTAGCCTACATGGACAGTTTGCTCCTGATAAAGCATGAATATATATATATATATATATATATATATATATATATATATATATATATATATATATATATATATATATATATACTAGTATATATATATAAATATATATATATATATATATAAATATATATATATATATATATATATATATATATATATATATATGTATATATATATATATATATATATATATATATATATATATATATATATATATATATATATAATATATATATATATATATATATACCATAAACCACAAACCCCCTAAAATTAAGAAAGGTACTCTAGAATTGGGTATAGAAGAAGGGGGGGGGGCTCAAAATGGTCAACGTTGATAGATTTGATAATACCAATAGCCAAGTGGTTAAAAACTTTACTACAAAGCAATAGTAGTTGGACCAAAACTCCCACCAAGTATGGTTTTCACAAAATACCACTATATGGTACTGATTACCTTAGTTTACTCCAAAAACGAGTGAAAAACCCTTTTTGGATATCAGTAGCAAAAGCCATATAATCTTTCCACGCTGCCCATTCAAAAGCCCAAATTAAAATACCTTTTCTAGACCAACCAATATGGTTCAAACCCCATATAAACATCAATTTTATCAAAAAATGGGATAGATCTGGGTTGAGAGTGGTAAGAGATGTTATTCTCAAAAATGGTCATTTCAAATCAATAAATGACATAGAAAATGATTATGGAATTAAAATGAATTTCATGGACCATGCCCTCCTCACTAAATTTATTCCAAAATCACGTTTACTTACTGTGTCTCCCAATGACCACCCCGTGTTTCCTTGGGTACAAAGTTACATTGTTGATTTATTGGCAGACGACAAAAAACTTATAAGTTAATAAAAAATATTTTCCAAAGGAAAACTCTACTATTCCAACTGCACAAAACAGTTGGACAAGGGATGTCACCTTAGGAGACACAGAGGGTGGATGGGAACATTTTTATAAAATTCCAAACAGATGCTGTAGGGATGTCAACCTCAAAATGTTTCAATATAAAATCCTACACAGGATATTGGCCACAAACAAGAAACTCAAACAATATGGAATTAAAACTTCCGACTTTTGTGACTTCTGTGGACAGGAGGTTGAGTCAATACTGCATCTGTTTTGTGAATGCAATGTGGCTACTAGTATATTGCAATGCATTGTAGACTGGTTAAACACCCTGGGCCTCAATTTGGGTTACCTAACAGATATTCAGATACTGTTAGGTGACAAAAACTGGGACCCAGTAGTGAAAAGAATCATTATTCTAGTTAAATCTGTCATTTTCAAAAATAAGACAAAAAAGTAAGGTACCAACTATTCCAATCATCATCGCTTTATTGAAAAAACAATTTACAGTCGAACATTACATTGCAAAAGTAACAAACAAACTAAGCTACTTTAGGGGTTTCTGGTCGCCAATCTGGAACGTGGTTCAAAATTAGCTGTTTTTTCAAGCCTACATTATCATCAATTACCAATTATTTTTCCTTTTACCCGGCAAAATTCATCATAGTCTTATATGTATTTACTCTGTCAAACTCTTGTCCACTCTCTGCCTGGGGCATCAATATATATTTGTAACACTGTTTTGAATGTTTATTGAATAAAAAATCAAGTGCACAATCTATATTGATTGCACTAAAATTTAAAAAAAATATATATACAGCTATCACCTTCTTGACGCCCTTAAGTCAAACATAACCATTGTTATGTCTCCTTGGTTCTCGAGTGCTCTAGAATGACGAGAGCTCAGGGACATGCAGACAGAACCTATTACCTTTTTGACACCCTCAAAGCCCACAGGAGGAAGAGGCTTCGTTTTTCAACATGACAAATTGTTCTCGAAGCTCCTAGGATGTTGACCTGTCAGACTTATTATACATTTCTTTTTTTCATGATTCTGAAAGACACTTACATAAATGTATGCTGAAACTTTCATGAGGTGTGATGGAATACATTAGGAACATAAATCTTTACCCTGTTTGGCATAACTCTTGGCGTCGTCTTTGTGAAAGGGGATTTCTTAGTCTGATATATGGTTATATAGTCCAGGCAAACTAGCGTTTTTCAAAAAACCAATTGCAACAGAAATTATTTTATCACGATGCATTTTCATAAGGTCCCCAGATCAACATACTAAAAGTCCCGAAAAATCCCGTCAAGTCCAATATGGCCGCCAACAAATGAGAAATGGCTATACCGGTACCTCTGCAAGCGAATCATGGTTTTAAGTCATGAAAAAACCAATACTAGGGTTTTTCAGGTACAAGGATTCATTTGAAACACATTTCATTACAATTATCGTATAAGCTCATTTGCATAAATCCAATATGGCTGCCAATAAATGAGAAATGGCCATCCTTAGGCGTCATATGAACTCTATGTATGAACACAGTACTGAGTTCTCTCAGATGAGTACCTATACACCAGGGCTTTAGTCGCTTTTCAGGTATTTTTATCATATTTCTGTATTAGTCAAATCAGTAACCAGCAGCAACATAAGGGTTAAAACGCTTCGTCTAGACATCTCCAGGTTGGTTTGATAAAGAACAAGGCTTAAGGCTGTGATGATGGTGACACACGCAACATAAGACAACTCCTAGTTTAGCACTCCTGTCCCCTCTCTAACAATAGTTATCTAATCCCCGAGATCTTGGTGTTTCAAATATAAGTTTTCTTTATCTCAGCTGCTTGAGCTGACCTCAATATAATCACAGTTTCTATTTTACAGTGTTTTACCTCAAATGAGGTTTTCTTGATCAATAAAGGTACATATGATTTATAAATACCATACATGTCTGCTATGTATACTAGGCTAGGGCAACTGGAAGGCAAATTTGGAGTTCCTGCAAGATAGTGCCTTACAGCAACACACTTTACAATGCTTGCCATGGAGGTTAGGTCTAAAACAGCTCTAGGGGTCTGGTCAGTAAATGGCACCAGTAGATAACCCATTCATGTCAGTAGCAACCAAAACTGCCAGATTAATTTGGTGATATCTTTCTAACAGAAGCACCATTTAGTACATATTTGAAGTCAAGTTTCTCATTAAAACTCCATCTACAACTCTCCCTGAAATAGTTTGCAAATTAATGCTTCATTCCGAAGTGATTTTTAAAAAGTATATCCGGTCCAGACGACACTTGTCAAATAGATCTCCGGGCATTAGTGGGTTAAAGAGTTAAGATTTGGATTACCTTGTGCTTCAGAGCTGACAGGCTCTTGCAGCCCGGGGTTGGGGTGGAGGGTGGTGGTTGTGTTGTTTGGGGTGGTGGGGTGGTCTCCGCACCAGCACCCTAAAGGAGGAAAGAGGACACCTTAAGTCACTCATAGGAAGGAAAGAGAAATTCTTCTGATCAGGACCTTAGCCAGGACACGAAGGCGTCACGTGATCACCCTTGACATACTCCAGGTCACCCAACAGTTATGGTCGAAAACTTCAAAAATTTCAATTTCAAGCAAAAATAGTTTACTTTCAAATTACACATGGATGCCATGATATCATGGTATATATATATCATGCACTTTCATATCAATATTTGCAATCAGTATTTCAACTTTGAAAAGGGGGACATAAGTTTGTGATTGCCAAATTTGTACATGCATTTTTAGATTTCTGGCTAAGGCGCTGCTTCCGATCATACAAATTTCAATTTAAAACCAAAACTAAAATTCTCAACAACTGGTATTTGTTACACGTAGCAATATTTGTTCTATTATGGGGTCCTTCACATTTTCAATGAATTGACCACCAACTATATGGGTATTAATACACATACACGCGGTCTCATATAAAGCAATAAAGCAACGTAATTATAGTATTCTGATTCATTTGCGAAAAGTAGCAACCATATTTCATTTGCACAAACTAACATTTTTGGTGGGAAAGGGGGGGGGGGCTGGGCTTTATCAGCTGCAGGGGGAGCATTAGAGAATATACATACACTAACACCCCCAAGGACTAATTCAGACAGTTATCATCTGGCCTACCCTGACACCTTGCGAATACAAATAATATACACACACACACTCAAGCATGTAATATGTGTACGTTTCAAGTTCCCTTAACATAATTATGTACATGTACCATGTCTTCATGTATCATGTCTTCCGTTAGGGGATTTCTTAGTCTGATATATGGTTATATAGTCCAGGCAAACTAGCGTTTTTCAAAAAACCAATTGCAACAGAAATTATTTTATCACGATGCATTTTCATAAGGTCCCCAGATCAACATACTAAAAGTCCCGAAAAATCCCGTCAAGTCCAATATGGCCGCCAACAAATGAGAAATGGCTATACCGGTACCTCTGCAAGCGAATCATGGTTTTAAGTCATGAAAAAACCAATACTAGGGTTTTTCAGGTACAAGGATTCATTTGAAACACATTTCATTACAATTATCGTATAAGCTCATTTGCATAAATCCAATATGGCTGCCAATAAATGAGAAATGGCCATCCTTAGGCGTCATATGAACTCTATGTATGAACACAGTACTGAGTTCTCTCAGATGAGTACCTATACACCAGGGCTTTAGTCGCTTTTCAGGTATTTTTATCATATTTCTGTATTAGTCAAATCAGTAACCAGCAGCAACATAAGGGTTAAAACGCTTCGTCTAGACATCTCCAGGTTGGTTTGATAAAGAACAAGGCTTAAGGCTGTGATGATGGTGACACACGCAACATAAGACAACTCCTAGTTTAGCACTCCTGTCCCCTCTCTAACAATAGTTATCTAATCCCCGAGATCTTGGTGTTTCAAATATAAGTTTTCTTTATCTCAGCTGCTTGAGCTGACCTCAATATAATCACAGTTTCTATTTTACAGTGTTTTACCTCAAATGAGGTTTTCTTGATCAATAAAGGTACATATGATTTATAAATACCATACATGTCTGCTATGTATACTAGGCTAGGGCAACTGGAAGGCAAATTTGGAGTTCCTGCAAGATAGTGCCTTACAGCAACACACTTTACAATGCTTGCCATGGAGGTTAGGTCTAAAACAGCTCTAGGGGTCTGGTCAGTAAATGGCACCAGTAGATAACCCATTCATGTCAGTAGCAACCAAAACTGCCAGATTAATTTGGTGATATCTTTCTAACAGAAGCACCATTTAGTACATATTTGAAGTCAAGTTTCTCATTAAAACTCCATCTACAACTCTCCCTGAAATAGTTTGCAAATTAATGCTTCATTCCGAAGTGATTTTTAAAAAGTATATCCGGTCCAGACGACACTTGTCAAATAGATCTCCGGGCATTAGTGGGTTAAAGAGTTAAGATTTGGATTACCTTGTGCTTCAGAGCTGACAGGCTCTTGCAGCCCGGGGTTGGGGTGGAGGGTGGTGGTTGTGTTGTTTGGGGTGGTGGGGTGGTCTCCGCACCAGCACCCTAAAGGAGGAAAGAGGACACCTTAAGTCACTCATAGGAAGGAAAGAGAAATTCTTCTGATCAGGACCTTAGCCAGGACACGAAGGCGTCACGTGATCACCCTTGACATACTCCAGGTCACCCAACAGTTATGGTCGAAAACTTCAAAAATTTCAATTTCAAGCAAAAATAGTTTACTTTCAAATTACACATGGATGCCATGATATCATGGTATATATATATCATGCACTTTCATATCAATATTTGCAATCAGTATTTCAACTTTGAAAAGGGGGACATAAGTTT
>OZ012695.1:17491453-17493953 GCA_963942565.1 Maea johnstoni | reverse complement strand
CGCTTGTGCCTATACAGTGTCGACATTTAATTCCTGCAATAAATGCGTGAGCAGTCCGGGAAGAATGCACGACTGCACGCCCGATTTCCACCTAGTTTCCTGGGAATGGATGCATGGATGACCTTACAGCTGATCGTAGCTATGATTCGCAAGCTACATTGATCATTTATGTGCTTGGCTTATTTTTTGACAATTGTTGTCCATTCGTGTCCCATACATATGACATGCATTCAATAATCGGTAAACATTGATATAGCCCCCCATTCCACAAACTTAAGTCGCTTGAACACACACACACACATATATACATACATACATACACATATACACATAACCACACACACGTATATATATATATATATATATATATATATATATATATATATATATATATATATATATATATATATATATATATATATATATATATATATATATATATATTTATATATATGTATATATATGTATATATATTTATATATATATATATATATATATATATATATATATATATATATATATATATATATATATATATATATATATATATATATATATAAATATATGTGTGTGTGTGTGTGTGTGTGTGTGTGTGTGTGTGTGTGTGTGTCGAGGGTATCGAACATTTGAATATCAGTGGAAGACCAACGATCAACCCTGGGTTAACCACATTATTGGACGCGGGACCTGAGACAGCGAGCAATGTTTGCGCCATGCTCTAGACCACTCGGCTATTGACACCGCTTCCTCCCCATTACTTCCGAGGGTGCGGCTGAGATTATGAATCAAGGTTTTCCCTACCCACAATCCCACCTGTCCCTAGATCTACCTCATCTGCAGCAGCAGCAGCAGCAGCAGAAAGACACACAGTTGATCAACGAGCGCCTTCATCAGGCACATATCAATAATGGTCATCACGACTGCTGCTACGGCGCTATTATTCTTCAGAATGGCCATTCCACTGAACCTCTGACCCAACAACGTGAGAACCACAGCTGACAGGTGCCCTACAACGTGAGACTAAGAAGCCAAGTTCAGGGACAATTACCGGTAATGAACATGCGTATTGAGGTTTTTGGGGCAGGTGGAAACACGTATGTAAAATACTACTGATTGGCGTACCTGCAATATGGGGTGTGGGGCTAGCCTCCATGCCTCTGCTGTCTGACGCGTGTGTGTCCATATTATATCTAATTTCTTGTAATAAACAGTCATGCGTATTGAGTTTTTTGGGGCATTTGGTTACACGTACGTACAAGATTACTGAATGGAATACCTGCTACATGAGGTCTGGGGGCAGCCTTCATGGCCAGGTAGTCTAACGCCTTGCACAGTGACTAACACGTATATCTTAATGTTATTTATACAGTTTCTTGTAATAAACAAGCGTATTGAGGTGTGCGAGTAAGGTGGACATACGTAGGTAAAATACTACTGATTGCCGTATATGCAATAGGAAGTGTGAGGGCAGCCTTCTTGGCCGGGTAGTCGAACGCCTTGCACAGTGACTAACACGTATATCTTAATGCGATATACACAGTTTCTTGTGATAAACAAGCGTATTGAGGTGTGTGAGGTATGTGGACATACGCAGGAAAATACTACTGATTGCCGTACATGCTACATGAAGTGTGGGGGCAGCCTTCGTGTCTGGGTAGACTAACGCATTGCACAGTGACCATCTCCATATTACATATACAGTTTCCTGCAACTAACACGCGTATTCAGGTGTGTGAGTTAGGTGGATACACATAGGTAGAAGACTATTGATTGGCGTATTTGTAAGATGAGGTATGGGGTGAGCCTCCATGCCTCTGCAGTCTAACGCATTGCACACCGAATAACGCGTTTGTCTCCATATTATATCCAATTTCTTGTGACGTGCAATTTTAGGTTTCTTGAGGTAGGTGGATGGATACACGTACCTACAAGACTACTGAATAACATTCTTGCCACTTGAGGTTTGGGTTAAGCCCCCGTGCCTCCGCAGTCTAACGCATTACACACTGACTAACGCGTGTGCCTCCACATTATATACGATATCTTGTAATAAAAGTGCGATATGAGGTTTCTGTGTCAGGTGGATACACGTAGGTACAAGACTTCCATATGATGTAACTGCTACATAAAGACTTCACAGCCGGGCAGCCTAACCCATTGCGCTGACGCAGTAGACCTCCTTACTTATTACGAGTGATATGTAAATATATTTGGAATATGGTGTACTGTTGATGTTCTGATATCAATTTTGTACGTTTGTGTTGATATTTTTTTGTATATTGGAAAACAAATGTAGTTATAATTTCATATTTTATAATATCGTCAATAAACATCAAATTACATTACATTACCATAATCACATTGATTAAATAACAAGCAAGACAACAACAATAATCTCAAAACATGGCCAATAACGAATGCAACGGAGGCAAACGCGACACATATAAGAAGATATATGTGTAAGACTAGAGGTACATGTATATATATATATATATATATA
>OZ012695.1:17487235-17491253 GCA_963942565.1 Maea johnstoni | reverse complement strand
GAAGCCGACAACTCCCTGTTCTCTTGTGTATCCAGTGAATTAAACATTAAGTGGAGTAAACTAAAGCGTCCGTTATGGTTAGTGGCGCCATTAGTATGCAATAAGATGATATTTTAACGACTTTGTATTTAATATATATATATATATATATATATATATATATATATATATATGTATATATATATATATATATATATATATATATATATATATATATATATACATATAAATATATATATATATATACATATAAATATATATATATATATATATATATATATATATATATATATATATATATATATATATGTATATATATATATATATATATATCGGTATATATATATGTATATATATATATATATATATATATATATATATATATATATATATATATATATATATATATATATATAAACAATGAACCCCTCTACATCCATACAAAATCCAACCACCCACCCACCATCCTGAAGCATCTACCGGATGCCATCTGCAGTAGACTATGCTCAACATCAAGTGATAGTCAAGCTTTCAATAAGGCAAAACCCGTCTATGAAGATGCCCTTAAAAACAGTGGTCACCGACATAATATGGAGTATTCCGCACCACAGAGGAAACCGAGAAATCGCAAACGCAACGTTATATGGTTCAACCCCCCATTCAACCAAAACGTGACAACCAACGTTGCCAGGAACTTCTTGGATCTTGTGGATAAGCATTTCCCACAACACCACCGATACCACAAGCTGTTCAACAGAAACAACGTAAAAACCAGCTACAGCTGTATGGGCAACATGGCCACCATCATCAGCGGCCATAATGCTAAGATCCTCAACCCTGCGCCTACAGAAGATCCACGCACATGCAACTGCAAGAGGCCCGACACTTGCCCACTAAGCAGCAAATGCCTAACCAAATGTGTCGTGTACAAAGCCACTGTCACAGCCCCTCCCAAACCTGTTCGCCACTATTATGGATTAACCGAGGGCCCCTTCAAGACCCGCTACTACAACCACACCCACTCATTCCGAAATAAGAGCTACAAGAACGACACCGAACTATCCAAATACATATGGGATCTTCAGGACAGCAGCCAACAATACCAAATCGAATGGGACATTGTACACCATGCAGCACCATACAAGTGCGGCACACGACGATGTGACGTCTGCCTCACAGAGAAAATGGTGATAGCTACAGCAAATCCAGCCACCATGCTAAACAAGAGGGCAGAAATTGTATCTACATGCCGCCACCGTGCCAAGTTCCGATATGAGAATGTTCTGGACGCCCCCACCTAAACTGTGAAATCGGACCCCGCCTCCAGCCTTTAGCACAAGGGCAATATTTTTTACACCTACTGTGCTGCCCTCTTTTTGTAATGAACTGCATTTTGACACCTTTGCTCAGGAAGTGACCTTTGACCTGACCTGATTACACAGGAAGTGACATACCAAGAGGTGAAGGGTCAGGGTCAAGGACACTCAAGACTCAACACGTAGCATGAGTGAGGACCTTTTACCCTAAATGGTCTCTATAACGGCCTGAGGATTGCACAAGCATGAAACCCAGGGTTGCCAACTTGAGACTGAGTATGTGACTTGCTCCTATATATATATACATATATATATATATATATATATATATATATATATATATATATATATATATATATATATATATATATATATATATATTGAATTATGTGACGCAATTAGTATGCATTCATTAAGAATATAACTTTAACGACTTTGCTTCAGATATGTTTTCCATTTCTTGACGAAAGAAAGTATGCGTCTAGAATGTAACTTCAATGGTTTTGCTGTTGAGATCCTTTATGTTATTCTTAAACAGTTATGAATAAACTATCAAAATCTCATGCATATAGTAAATAATATAAGATGATTGTAAAATGGTAGAAAAAGTATTACGTAGTAATAGCTTCCGATTGCTTAGGTAAATATCAGTATTGCATATGGGTATAATACAATCGAGGAGTAAAATATATTATAACATGATACAAAACAATAAATTAGTATTTATGCGTTTATAATAGCGTCTATAGCGTTTAATCCGATCAAAGAGAAGACATTGACAAGACATCAAAGCATAACAATAAACAACATAGTCTGCTTTCAAAGGATATTTTTCCACATAGTGGCGGATTTCCCCATTTTCGCAAGATTGGGATAATACTATTCGTTTGGTAAGTACTTTATCATCTTCCCAGCCTAAGACAAGATTATTAAAATATTGATCAGCAAATATTTCAGTCTGCCTCAATGATAGCAGACTTGCAATTTTTATGCATATCCACCAGAGTGTGATAAGGATATTATTTTGACAAGTACCTTATTGACTTCTCTGTCCATAACTTGTGCAAATGTTTCATCAGTTCACTGATGCACTGTACTTGTCAGTCATCTTTAGGTATCATATGGTGTATATTACACTGATATCTACTGGAAAATGCTTTGGAATTCGCTGACCTACTTTTGGCGAACCGGTGAAACCTAACAAATGAGTGCTGCTCCTCAGATGTCTACGGCATTAACTAGCGCAGTAGTAGATACATTCACCCAGAAAATACTAGAATACTAGAATTAGTACTACTAGAAAATACTAGAATTTGCATGATTCATCCTCTGTCATCCATGATTTCCATTTCTACGACATATTGAAAAAGGATGCACACACAAACATAAATACATACATGCATGCATATACATATATATATATATATATATATATATATATATATATATATATATATATATATATATATATATATATATATATATGTATGTATATATATATATATATATATATATATATGTATATATATATATATGTATATATATATATATATATATATATGTATATATATATATATATATATATATATATATATATATATATATATATATATATATACTAGTATATATGTATATATATATATATATATATATATATATATATATATATATATATATATATATATATATATATGTGTGTGTGTGTGTGTATGTGTGACACGTTCATTTGAATGCACCGCCTTTCCCAATCATCTCACTGCGTGATACTCAAAAGCATTTTCATCGAACCAACTTTTTTCAGAAACTAAAATGCTTATGGATTTCTACATACACGACATGATGCTAGTCTTTTCCTCCACCCTGGAAAATACCTACTGAAGCATTATCTGGATATATAGCTAAAACTATTATCTACTCCGAAGAACCAATGTCCCCGACAACAAACATTTCTCCTGAATGCCTTATAGTAATTAATACTTATGAGAGTTGGTGTTTGACTGATATTGCCCGAGGAAAGTCGATTGACAAAGTGACCAATCAGCAGCGCGGATACGCTGTCCAATCAAGAGGCAGGATGATTAGGTTAGCGATGCCGACATAGTTCATTATGGTTTTGATAAGAACGTGTCTACGACATAACGCGAGACTTCGCCGAGGCCTCAAGACAAGTAAGTGGTTTAAGTCTTACCTGTCAGGACGCACACTCCGCATCAAGATTGACAAGTCATTCTCTGAGTTACAGGACATTCTGTGGTCCGTACCACAGGGATCAGTGTTAGGACCATTGTTGTTCCTGATCTACCTCCTACCCCTTGGAAAACTCATCAGAAAGCATGGTTTAGAGCTTCACATATATGCAGACGACACACAGCTCTATCTGGCAATAAAACCTATCACTCAACAAGCTGTGGACATAGGAGTTGCTAGGCTGGAGGGCTGCCTCACTGACATATATACATGGATGTCACAGAACAAGCTAAAACTGAATGCAGACAAAACGGAAGTCCTTGTGCTAGGTACCCCTAAGCAGCGAGCCAAAATATCTGTGCCTAGCATCTCCGTAAATGGTGAGATTGTTAAGATTCTCAATATACCTATCGGCAATCTGGGCTCTGTTTTTGATCCAAGCATGAATATGGCCGCACATGTGTCAAAGGCAGTCAAATCTGCAAACTATCACCTTCGAAACATTGGAAGGATCA